>VWPU01015163.1:486-45451 GCA_013398955.1 Callaeas wilsoni
GGGCTGTCACAGGTGTCCCTTCCCCTCCCGGGGTGTCCCGCTCTCTGCGGGGCTGTCACAGGTGTCCCTTCCCCTCCCAGGGTGTCCCACTCTCTGCGGGGCTGTCACAGGTGTCCCGGCCCCTCGCGGGCTGTCCCGGATTCCTCCGGGAGAGCTCAGGGCTGTCACAGGTGTCCCTTCCCCTCACGGGGTGTCCCGGATTCCTCCGGGAGAGCTCAGGGCTGTCGCAGGTGTCCCCCCATCCCGTCCCCTCCCGGGGTGTCCCGGTTCCGCCGCGGCGGGAGGAACGCGGAGTTTCTTTGTTGTGTAACTCTTTTTGTCCGGGGATTAGAGAGGATTTGCGGCTGTTTGTGCTGATTCAGGTGGTTTAAAAAAAAAAAAAAAGCGGGGTAGTCATGGGTAAATTCTTCTCGGGGCTGGGATGTCGGAGAACTTTCCTGTGGCTCGGGGGGTTGTTCTTGGCTCCGGCCGGGGCCGCCGAGCCCCGCTGCCCCAGCTCCGGGGCCGGGAGCGCTCCCGCAGCGCTGCAGGGACCTGGGAGCTCCTTACGGACACAAAAGTGGAGCGGACTTGCTGTAGCAAACCCATTTCTGGCTAAAATGAGGCTGGCTCGCAGCCCGCGATTCATCTGCGAGTGCTGCTGCCAGAATTTTTCAATAAACGTGATTGCAGTCGAGAGAGTTTGGGTCAAGCACTTTGCTGGGTAGAGCAGGCACGAAGCCTTTGGAGTAATTCCTCTCCGTGTTGCCAGTGAATTTTTTCTGGCCACATAGTGGAGTTTTTATTGAAGTTTTTTTCCTCAATTATCTCATAAGTTTCTTTCTCAAAAGTTTGAATTTTTTTTTTGGAGGTGATCAAGGAATGCCCTTAATCCATCAGTGTGCTTTAGTAATCCATTTTTCTTCCTTCTTTCTGAAAACGAGCATTTTTAACACCTTTTTTTTTAACCTCCTTCTGTGCTTTATGTATTTTTTTCTTGTTTTTTTTTTTATTTTTCCCCTCCACAGTCCCTGCTCTGAGCAGGGCAGCCCACATACTGTGCCGGGGGACTGGGAAATGCTTCTCTGCCTGTCGCTGGGATGTGTCAGTGTTTGGTTCTCAGCAGCAGCACAGGAAGTCTCACCATCCTGACAAAGAGTCATAAAACACGTTGAAGATTTGTTACTAAAAGTGGTCTAAAAGTGTGCTAATTTTATGCTGTCTTTGGAAGACATGATAAGTCATTTCTGACAGAAATACATATATATATATAGCTTTTCAGGGCCCTGTTGGGTCCTAAAAAAGGTTGTCAGGGAATTGTGAAGGATTTCCTGTGGAATTGCTGGCGTGGTACCACGCACAGACTAATTGTAAGAGAAAATTGAAAATGGCTTCCTACGTCTGACAGATGGTTTTAAAAATTTCTTTTTCAGGTTTGAGTTGATCTCACCAAACTACAGCCATGGTGCAGAAGTACCAGTCCCCCGTACGGGTGTATAAACACCCTTTTGAGTTAATTATGGCTGTAAGTATTAATTTTTGCTGTAATTTTCTTCTTGACTGTTCCTTGTGTTGCTGAGTACTTGCTGGGCTTTGTTTGATAGATACTGTGGAACATACAAAGCTGAAAACAATATGCAAAATATGAGAGCTGTGTGTTTCAATGCTTTCTTCTCTGCCCGGAGTATTTTCTTATCGTGATGTGCTCTCATTTTATGCCAAAGTTTAGATACGGTGTACAGAAGTATTTGAAAGTTAGAGCAAAAGTAGGATTAAAGTGTACTGGAAGTTGAGTTCTAGAACAGGAGGAAATGTCATGTACATTGATTAAAACATTGTTGTGGTTATGTCTTCATCAGTGTAGAGTTTACAGGATGAAAGAGCACAGAGAAAGCCATGGAAGCAAAGATATGCCTGAATGAAAAGGGAGAAAGGACACTGGGAACATTTTGAGGGAAAGGAAGAAAAAGCTTGGTAGGGAGGCCAGAGAGATGAACAAAAAGCCTTTTGGGTGCGTGTTGTTAACTTGTGTGATAGTGTTACAAATAGTAATGGACAGAAAAAAAAATCTAATTAGATTCCCTTTTTTTTCCTCTGTCTCCTCCTCCCCCTCCCTTTTTTTTTTTCCTTTTAGAAAACAGAGTAGAAGCAGGTATTTGACATTTTAAAGTATATTCAGTTGAAACCACAGCTGTGAGGCTCTTATGAGTTATAAAGAGCAATTAAAGAGCCTTTCCCTGATAAAAACAGTTCAAACTGAGACATAATCTAGGAAATAAATAATTGTTTGATTTCACTTACTGAAAATACTATGTTTAATGGCTTCAGAGGAGAGTTTTCGTAGTGCTCATAGTGTAAATATTTAGATAGATCACATGGTTTGGAGCACAGAGTTCCTTACAGAAGTGATCCTTTGCAGTCACAGGGCAAACAAGGATTTAGATCACTCTACAGGGAATACTTGCATTTCTTTTTATCTTATTCCTAAGGCTGCCTGCAGTGTTACACATGTAGGTCTTGCACTTGCAGACACTTCAAGGCAGAGAGTGGTTATTTTGCTGAGCAGTGACAAAGCCAACTGTGATATGTGTAAGGTCTATTATGGCTTCAGTAGCTCTGACAGCTGGGCTTCAGGTGGTCTCAGTGAAATTTGATGGAGTCTGTAACTTTAGCCTTCAGTAAAGTTATACTGGCTCCTAGATCAATCAGCCAAAATGAGTTTCTTCAATGAAATTCCCTGCCTGTTTGCTAAACTGATGAGTCTTTGCTGCTGAATTGAAGGCAAAAATTCTTCCCCGGAGTTATTTCTTCAGGGATATTTTCAGTCAAAATGCTGACATCAGGATTGTCCGCAACACTTTTCTGGGTGTAATTAGAAACACTTCTGACTATTAGTAGTAACTGAGAGTTCTCAAACTGTTCTGTGTCTTGGGGATAATATCTGAAGAACAATATTTAACAAATATAAAGTCTTCCCTTGCATTAAACCTTTTCTTTAGAAAGCAAGAGGCTATAGTAGGTATGCAACTAGGATAAAATAATAATTAAAAATTAAAAGTGGACTAAGAGGAGAAGAATGCTTATAAAAAGAGGCAGCCAGACGGGATCCTTTCTGAGACTGGAAGTTTAGCTGAGCAATAATACATCTAATTTATTTAGTCTGTGTCAGAACAGTGGCTTATCACTTGTACTTGTTCAGAATGTGAGCACTGGATGAACATCCTCCCCCTGCCATGTTGCTGCTGTTACTGATTTTTAAAACCTGTAAAATTCGTGCTGGTGATCCATCAAAACTGTCCATGCATTTTCTGAAGCGTGTAGAGCAGTGCCTGCATGAGCCAAATTCTGTACAGAATATAAACAGTATATGCTAGCTTGATGCTTTTTCTTACTGTTTTGTTACTGTTTCCCCTTGGGTGAACAGTGATTGCATAAGTTGATGAAGTATTTCTGGAAGGAATACTTGTGTCAAATTCTGTGCTCACCAAAGTGGAAGGACTGCGTTGCATATTCTCAACAAAAAAAGTGCTATAATGTTATTTTAACAGTGCCAGCAGCTCTTCTGAAACGAGGAACAGCCTGGCGTACACCAGGCTTGAATTTAAAGCACCCAAGAAATGACTTCTTTGTTGTGTTTGATTTTCCTCCGTCCTGCTCTTTTTAGTTGCACCCAGCCTTTGAGAGAGTGTGTCCTCAAACAGAGGTTTAAACCCACACCCAGAGATAGTCATCAGTCAGTAAAAAATCTCTCAAGAAAACTTTGGTGAGTGTGGCAGCAGAGTTCTGTGTGCGCAGTTGTCTTAACAAAAATCGCTGTTTCTAGCCTGGGTCTTGTGTGAGTTCTCATCTTTGTCCTCAGGTGCTGAGTACTTTTAAAGATTTTGTTTGGCCAATTGTCCTCCCTTCCCTGGGCGTTCTGTGGAACTCAAGAGCTAATTCTTTCTACGGAGTAGTAGTGAAGTTCACCAGTGTCAATGAAACCCATGTGCACTGGGAAGATTCCCTGGGTGATACGTGTTGCAGCTGCAAATTGGAACTCATTAATTCAAACTAATATTTAGCCTTCAGACAGAGAAATCAGCATTAATTCTTCTTTTCTAGAAGCCACAGAGTGAATGCCACTTGCAGAGTGGGTCATTTACAGTGCGAACTTCCGATCTGCCCACTTTCCCCTTCCTGGCTTTCCAAGAGGTACTTGAGGGAGAATTGAGCACAATCAGCATTCCATTCATGCAGCTCTAGTGTGTTCCCAGGGAACTTTGTTCTCTGGGAAGGGTGACTGCAGCTCTATATTAAGACAAAAAAACTGAATTTAATTCCACTTTGATCTAAGCCAAGATTGACAAGACAAAAGTGTTTTGCAGGCAATTATGATATAAAGACTTCTAAAACAGACAAGAGTCAAAATTCTTTTCCTGTGTTGAAAATAAGTTTCTCTGTTATGATATAAAGACTTCTAAAACAGACAAGAGTCAAAATTCTTTTCCTGTGTTGAAAATAAGTTTCTCTGTTATGATATAAAGACTTCTAAAACAGACAAGAGTCAAAATTCTTTTCCTGTGTTGAAAATAAGTTTCTCTGTTACGCTTCCTTCGCTGAAATCTAAAACTCATTTGTTGAACCCTAGCATATCACTGTGACAATATCCTTAAGGCATGACCCCTTATCTCCCAGCTGGGAATTGGTGAGGTGCTGAGGAGAAAGTCGGGACATCCATTGCTTCAAAGCTTCCTACCTTCCCTCATCATTAAAGTCCAGCTATGTAAAATCTAATATAAGCTACTTCCCTTGAAGATTTTCTTCTACTGGCAAGTTGTGTGGTTCCAGATAATGTTCGAGATGCAAATCTTTTAATGAAACGGTTTCCTAAACTTGAAAAGATTCTAGAATCGTCGGCTAGAAATTACCACACTTTAGTCTGACACACCTAACGCAGGCAAGATGATTTCACCAAATAGTTTCCGAAGAAGACGTGATGATTTTTGGCTGCTCTGTGGAATATATCTGTCATAATTAACTTCTTGGAATCTCTGTGTGTTAGTGGATATGTATTTTAAAAAGCACCCAGAGCAGCAGCTTGCACAGCTGTCCAGGAGACTGAATAGAATCTCGCTTCTCCTCCTGTTCAGAGTTTACGTAATGCTGGAAGCAGCTGAAATGTGGAAAAATGGCTGTTTACTTAGACTCACTTGTCAAGTTACCAAGGTTAAATATACTGGAGAAAAATGGAGAAGCTGCTTTTATAAAACTTCTGAAGATTACAGATTCAATTTTTTTATATTAGCTTAAAGAGGTTTACATTTAAAGTAATACAGGGACTTTGCTGAATAAGTAGTTCTTAATATTAAAAGGCAGTTAAGAACTTGAATCTTCCTTAACACACATGAGGCTAAAATTAACTTTGGAGATTCACAGCTCATATTCAGTCTGGCATACTTTAGATAATTCCCCTTGAGTTTAATTTCCAAAGTAAATTTAAATAATGAATAAGCAGTTGCAATGGCATTCCAAGGGTGGAATTTATGCAAATGGAAAATAAATAGGATGTTTGAAAAAGCACACATTGGATTGAACCATTGACCAGCAGGATTTTTCTTTTTAAGTTTCTGAAAGCTCTGTGGAAAATGTATTGCTCTTCAGCCCATTTAGAAGATGTCCTATTTACAGTCACAAGTTACTTAGTTTCAGAAATAATGTGAATTTAAAAAAATCAATCTCACATTTTCCCATTGTTCTGATGGAATATCTGAAGTATCTCAAGCATGAATCTTCCCTGGTAAGGATTATGTGCAGTGCCTTTGATTATATTATCATTTTAATGGTTCAAATTTTCTGCTTTTGGACAACAGGCTGACTGACTCTCTTTGGCTTTATAGATCTAAAAAGTAGTTCTTAAGGTATATCTCAGGAATTAAAGTATCCCTAAATTACAGGTAGGTAATAGGATTGTAAATGGGATAAATATGCTTCAGTGACAGAGTAGATTAGAAAAAAAATTATCTGTTTTTTCAGGATGACAAATCAAAGTATAATCCCTTGGTCTAGATTGTAAATGAGCTTCCTGATCGGGCAGTACATTATTATTTCACTATAAAAGTTATTACTTTAAAAAGTCATTTAAAAAAGATTCAAACTGTGTCAAGCTAAGTGCCACACCTGCTCGTAAATCCTTGCAATTTTTACTCCTTCCAGTCTCATTTTATTTTTCCTGGAAAAAATGCATTTCACACATCACATGAAGAGGGGCTGAGAGGCTGGTGAGAAAAAGGAAGCTCTTCTGCAAGTGCTTTTGAAAGCACAAAGTAGGCTTTAAATATACAGAGAAGTATTTTATTCCCCTGATGCAGTGCACTTTCCTGAGAATTTGTCTTGGATACTTAAATCCTGGGGAAGGGAATAAACTGAGTGCTCCCAAAACTGCTGAACTGTTTTCCCTTCTGTTGCAGAACTCCCAGAGTCTGAACTGCTTTCCTTGCTGTCTTTGTTGAAAATTCAGCCTTATTTGCTGTTGGTAAAGCTGTGGTGGAGCAGAGCCTAGTGTGGAATTTCTGAATTTATATTAAGTGCCTGCAGTTTCACTGCTGGCTGCTGGTGGTGGTTCCTGGGTTAGCACACGGTGTAAGAACAAACGATTATTTGGCCACTTGTTTGGAATGAGCTGTGGGTAACAAATGTGAGAGTTCACTTGATCACTAGGGAAAAATATTGACTTAGCAGCCTGCTAATGGTGCCATTTATGTGCTATTTTGTGCTCTTTTGTGACCTGCTTAGCTATTTCCATGCTTGGTTTCCTGTTTGTTTTTTTATTTTTTGGTTTGTTTTTTTTTGGGCAAACACATGACCTGACTGTAGCTGACAGCTGCAGTTCTCTTGTTCACCAAAAGCTTTGAGTCAGTTTTTAACAAGTCCTTTACACTTTAAAAGCTAAACCACCACTACTGTCACACTTTGAAAGGTGTCAGAAGAAGGAAAATGTGTATCAAAACAGTTCTCATGTTTTGTTCTGAAAGCACTCCAAGCTTTTCAGCCTTTGCAGGTGTTTCAGCTCTGCTGTGAAGTGCTGCTCCAGGATCTGTTGATCCAGCCAAGTGATGTTGCCTTTGAGTTAAAACCCTTAGACAGGTGGGGATCTGGCAGAAAAGCAGTGGTTGCACATCCTGCAGAGTCCTGGACGCTCAGGGTTCTACAGTTACAGGCTGGAGAAAGTAAAACTCCATGCTCCTGATCTGATGTGTGGTTAGACAGCAAGAAGCATGTGTAAAAGCCTTCAAAACCCTGTGGGAAAGAGATGCAGTGAGTTTTTTTGGGATTGATCGAGGAAATGTATCCAGTGAGAAGCCAGATGCTGCTCAGAGGTCAGAATGAGGTGTTTCCATATTGCTTGGCCAGTCTGTGCTGACTGAGGGCTCCCGTAGAGCACCTTCGGTCAGAGTCCAGAATCTGGAACCAGAACTGAGGGGGTGTTTGGTGTAACCAGGATTGCTTTTGCTTTGAACTTAGTTTGGATTCAGTGTGTTCTTGGAGGGAGGCTGGCAATGAAATCTTTAAGCTGTCGCATTCTGAATGTAGAATGAATCTTCTGAGAATATGCAAGGAAAGCTGTTAATTAGCTCAAGTTGAAATTAATTACAGGTTAGTCTTAAATGATCTATTTCCTTTTCTCCCGAGTGAATTTGTCCTCCAATTTTTTCATGTAGTTTAAAAATAATGTGAATGTATTCTAAATGAAGAACTAGGATGTTAAGCTGAATTATTTAACTCTTTATTTCGTTTTTGTGGTATAGTTAAGAAAGGTCAGGTTAGCAACTCCTGTAAAATGTCAAGTAAGGCCAATTACAGGTAATTTAATAATTTGGCTTTCTCACAGTCAAATTGCAGCTGGTTTCAGCCATCACCAGTCGGTCAGTGGTGTTGGAGGCCAGAGCCCTGGCAAGGAGCCACGCTGGTGGCACAGCTGGTGGCAGCGTGGCTGGAAGGGCTGCCTGGCATCCTCGGGGCAGCACTGCCAGGAGAGTACAGCAATGAGCCACCACAATTTGAGGTCAGCTCTCAGCTTCTTGGCTTTTCTCTGCAAAGCTTTTGCTCAAGTCCTGCTGATTTCAGCCCAGTCCACAGAGATTTTCAGCTTGTGGTTCACGGCCTCTGTGTTTTAAGGGTCAGAGAAATATGTTGTGTAGGTGGTTTCCCATTGTAGCTAAGCTGGTGCAGCAGGCTGCTGCTCTTGCTTTCTTGCAAAGCCACGTTCAGCAGCAAGCCAGCTTAGGGACACAGAGCTGTCGTAGAGAAAAGGAGGAGAAATCCCTTGTCAACCCAATTTCCTCACTGGGCTCTCTCAAGGCTGCTGAGCACCCCTGTGGGAGCAGGTGCTCGTCCCCCCCGTGCTCTGGGTGAGCTGATGGCAGCTGGCTGCGAGAAAGAGGAGTCAGCAGGGCATCTGTCACTAAGGCTGCACTCTGGGAGCCCTCCATTCCCCTGGGAAATAATTAGGGATCTGCAGTTTGAAAAATGCAGAAGCTGCTTGCTGTAACAGTAAATGAAGGGGCCATTAGCAACCTGATTCAGCAGTCTTCAGGTATTATTTAGCAGTGCAAAGTACTTGCAAATTGCACTTAATGGCTTGGAGTTGTGGATTCTGTGAGTTGCTCTGTCCTTGCTTGAGAAAAATGAAAATTAAAAATTTCTGTGTTGTGTGCTGGACCATGGTCACATGTGAATGGATTGGCTGCCTGTCTTTGCATTCTTGTATAAAACTTCATATTTGAGCATCTTCTATCTTGGACTCCTCTTGGATTTTACTTCATTATAATTAGTTTTGGGTTCTATATATCAGCAAATTTGAAAATAAAAATATCACAGAGCTGTTGGAACCTACCAGCTTTAGCTGGCGACAGCAGAGGGATCGTGGGAGGGAGCAAAGAGAAGCTACTCTTTTGCATTAAAAGTGAATTTTTATTTAAACAGTTTTAATTCTTAATTATATATGTTTGAGTTCTCTTAAATTACTGTTTCAAGGTTTTGTCATGGTCAGATTGATGAAGTTAAATATCTAAATCTGTGGGGTTATGGGTTACTTACTGGATAATTACAGCTGTTTTCATTCTGTTGGTGTTTATGTTCTCATACTTGAGTACAGATGCTTTTTGGAATATACACAGATCAGTTTGTGCAGGAGTTGAAAGCTACACTGCAAACCTCCCCATTTCAGGCTGTCTGATAACTTTCTGCCTTCCCTACTGCTGCTGTAATATTAGATCATATCGCTTTGACAATAATAGATCTCGTTTTGTGAAAGTGAATATTGCCCCGGTGATGGTCAGGGTGGCAACGTGCCATTTAGAGTTGTTTATGCCACAGCAGAAGGGAGCAGCTTCCTGATGAGAGCACTTCCTTTCTCGAGTGCATTGTCCCTTCATTTAGTGTAAAATTCAGATGCCACAGACATTCAGTCCAGTTCAGGCACACTGGAAGCAGAAGCCTTTCCAGAGGATGGTTTTTTCTGGCTATTTCATTTAATGTGTAAATTATACTGTATAATTTGCAAAACTCTTTGCTGTGCAATTCATTGGCTTGTAGATAACTTCTTCATTACTGAATTCAAGACTCTATGAAATTACTTGTTTCTATTGAAGTGTTTCATGGTGTGCGTGGTGCAGCCACTGAAGTTGTAATGAACAGGATTTAAAGCAATTTCACTTGAACTTGTTTGTTCTGTGTTGTATAAACCAATTCATGCTTTTGTTTGCCTTTCTTTGCTGTAAAGAAGGGTGAGGAGCAAAGAACTGATTGTCTATAATCTATGAGTTTAATTTCTTTTTAGGAAATAATCAAATTACTTGACTGCTTTGTTTTTTTTTTAATTGACTTATCTTTTGAAGCTAGGTGGTGTTTTCTGTGTTTTATTGGGGAGCAGATGCAGGGGTGCAGAAGTTGTACCGTGCCAGTGATGGATCTTGCACGAGTATTACCTGGTTATTGAGATCTGGATGATGAATTTGGATTTTTATTCTGTCTCTTAATGAGAAGCACAGGGCCGACTTGCGCCATGAGGCCTCTCTAGCTGGTGCTCCTTTCAGGCAGCAGCCAAGGGCAGTATCTGCCTCTCGGGGAGAGGATAGGAATGAGATAAACATATGGTAACACTCTCTTAGGATACTCTCTCATCCTCCAGCAATGTGTCTTGACAGCCCTTCTGGTCCAGAATGTGCCGTTGTCAGGAATAACATCTCATGTGCTTGATTTCTCGTGCTCCCGGTTCCTTCCTGGAGCCCAGTGAACTCTGCGGTGACACCTTCCAGCAGAGCTGTGCTTTGTGACACGCTCTGTCAAGAGATGGATCCTTTCCCTCGAGCCTGGCGGAGCTTGCTCAGCCTCACACCTCCCGCTCCTTGTGCCAGAGGAGGCAGCACAGCCTGGCTCGGGCTCTCCGTGCTGCCTGCCCTCTTAGACCTGGCAGGTACCTCCCTCAGTTCTTAAATTGCTTATTTGCATGGTGGTGGTCTTCGTTAGTTCAGTAGCTGATGATTTCACGTGAGGAGCTGCTGCTCTGGACTCTTGGTCTTCCACCATCAGTTTTTTACCTTTTTCAGGGTCTCCTGATATATCAGACATGGATATAACGTGAAGTATTTCTTTTTTGTTGCTGCGTTGCTTCAGCTAAGACTTGCAGAGACTAAGCCTTCTCTCTGGCTTAGGGTTAGAGACCATAGACACTAATATGGTGGATGATTAAATAGCATTTATTGTACAAACAGCAAGCACTATATACTTTTTGGTAACGCGGAAGTGAGTTGGCCTAATCAGGGGGTGAGTTTGCGATTTTTACTTTATAGGGTATTATTCTTTTGCCTTTTACAATGTTCTATGCCTTACTTTCTTGTTCTTATGCTTTCTGTACATTACGTAATCTTTCAAGCGCCAGGCTTTACTCTACACTTTTGTTACACTTCCTAGCTTGAGGTGAATAGTGTGCAGGCTCCAGACCCTATCATGCTGCATTTTGATGACATTCCACTGGTGAATGGTCAAGACTTAAAATGATGTACTTAAAAAATTTTAATTGGGTTGCTTAACAGAGTATGGCTGCTCTCTACCTGGAAATTGGTATTTTGCTGGTCCAAAAGGCAAACTTTGGCCTTGCTATTTATCTTGAATTTTCTGTTCTTCTGGTGAAGCTCACTGTACTGATGATAGTCTTGGAAGAGTGAGTGAAATCGCTGGTGCAGCGCTTAGAGGCCAGGTGCCCCTGGGCCAAATGAAAACCTGGTGGGTGAAGTCTGAGGCAATGAAGTCAAACCTGTTCCACTGAACGTTCGTGAAGGGAAAAGTCTGGAGACTTTTTTCCTTGTGGTAGTACAAGTCTTTAACCTTCCAGGCAACGGTTTAATGAGGAATTCTGAGCCCATACTATAGCAGTGCTGTAGTCATCCTGTCCTCCTCCACTCATAAATTAGATTTTGTCTGCGCAGTAATAATTTTATTTAAAATAGCCTAACATATTCCAGATGTTAAACATGTTGTAACAGACCTTCTTATTGAAAATGTCTGTGATTCTAAGACCAAACAAGTGACGAATACTAATTATAGGACTCATAAAAGTGAGACTGAAGCGTGGTACAATAAAGCAGCAAGGAATATTTGACTGTTCTAAAAATAGATCCTCAGTGGACACAGTGGGATTGCAGCTGAATTTTAAAAAACTGACTGCAGAGGAACCAGGCGTGCAATTTTGTTAGCTGGAAAAGGAAAGGAGAAGCCAAGTACCAAATTCTGCTTTCAGTGTGACAATACCCCGTGCCTGTGAAATGCCTGTTGGCAGCACAGAGCGTGGTTGTGATTGTTCAGCTGCTGTAAGACAAGGAATGGTAATTAGAAGAAACGGGTAGGACAAGCTTAATGATTTACGGTCGGTTTTATGTGTGTCTCTTCAAAAATTCACAGAAGATATGTCCCTGTGTTATGTAAGGGGTCGAGTATTGCCAGTGTTGCATAGAAATAGGAAGTGCTTGGGAATGCTCACATTCCCCAGTAATCACGCGTCGTCTCCAGGCATTTAAGCTTTCCCTGGCCTGTCGCCAGCCTTTGCTTAAATGCTCTTTTGGAGGTCAGCCTCTTCTCCAGAGTACTTTAACCTTGAGCCAAAGCAGTCGTGTCCTGTGCAATTGGGGTCAGAAGCCAAGTTTCCTCTCGCAGGAACTACTGAAGTTGACTTTAATTGCAGGGCACATTCTGTCAAACAAAATGTTGTGCCCGGAGCTACGTGGCTTCTGGGCCAGACTGATTTCCATCTGTCTTGCTTGGAACACAGGCAGACCAGGCATTTTTCTCTGAATATAGAATAATAGTGTTGCAAATGCATTTGATACAAACAACTTGCCGTGAAACTGCAAATCCATCTGGTATTGCTGTTACCTCACTAGGCCAGGTAAGATCTGTGTATGTTGAAGAGCAGCTTGGAGCAGCACAGCTGTAAAGTCTGTCCTCAATGTTCCACCTTCAGTCTAGGCCAGAGCAATGTCATTTGTTTTCTCACCAGCAATTTGATCTAGGTCTCTGTCATAAGCCAGCCTAACCTGAATGATCAGGCTTTCCCAGCTTACTCTAAAGGGAAGGAAGATTAAATTATTTTATTTGCATTCAGCGTGGTTGTTGGGTTTTCTGTCGTTAACCTTTTGTTTTTCTTGAGGAAGGAGTGGTACTTGCCCAGCTTCTCTGTTCTAGCTTCTCGTTTTAGAGATTCGTGTCCCAGGATTGTGCCAAGGCTGCAGTTGGAGTTTGGCTTGCTCACTCTTCAGTGGAGTGGCACTTGGGCACTTTTGGGCTCTCTGGACTTGGCAGAGGGAGGAAGAGAATTAATGATTCTCTTGTGTGTGCCTGGAAGGCAAAGCAGGTGTAACTCAAACTCCTACACAGGCTGTCCACTTTCTCCTCTGTCCTGCCCTCAAATTAAGGTGTCCTCTGAAGATGGACATTCAGGCTCCCATATAAGAATCAATTATTACACAATTCCACCTGTGCAAATTTAGTTAAGCAAACCACAGATGACTCAGATCTGTTTTAAAGTAACCACTCTTCAAATTAAAGTCATGTTGAGGCCTGTCTGTGGTTATTGAAGATCATCTTTTACACATAGAAGATGGAATGTTAGCCCTTGTCTTCAGGACACATTCTTTATCCCCAGTTTGTTCTACCTGCTGGATTGGTGTACCTTTTACCATCAAAACTTTGAATAAAATTGCATTAAATCATTGAAGATGTAATTTTTATCTGGAGGAAATGGAATCTCTGTGTGTAGCAGAGTGATTAAGTGGTTATGAGCCAGTTCCCTTCCAGTGTCATTCCATGCAACATCAGGCCACTGTAATTTTGCTGGTAAAACTTTTCTGTGAGCACTTTTCTGAAATGAAAATGCCCAGCTGTTGAATGGGAAGGGTACACTGAGGGGGACAGAGTAGTGATCTGTGTAGAAAGAGCCTGCATGGGTGCCTTGACTGGTCACTTCCCTGATGAGAATTGAGGTTTCTGTGTCTGACTGTTTCCTTCTGATGCAGGAAAGAGGCTCTTTGCTTGCTTTGGTAAGTTGGTGACCACAGGTGAAAAACTCATCAGTGAACGACCAGTAAAAGTCCACTTACCTAGAAGATTTCTTCATAACCTCTTCTGAATCTCCTGCTTTATTTATAAGGCCTAAATTATTTTAATGAAATATTAAAGTAAATTTGTCCATGCTTGAAAACCCTGAACACTGAGGCTGAGATTCCTTAGCTCTGTAGCCAACACATTTATGCTGCCGTGCAGAGGAAGTTTGCTGCAGGCCTTCCTGTCCCCAGTAACTCTTTACTTCTGCTTTTTGCCTTTTCTTCTGTCCCCTTCCTTGCTTTTGGTTTTGGGCGGTCTTAAGCAAATCTATGCTTTTTTTAGTATAACTCAAATTTGTCAAGAATGCTCAATGAACATATATTGTCAAGTATTTCCTTGGACAAGCAGAGAGTTTTACTGATATTTAGTTGCAGGTACTGTCTAAATGGAGCATTCTTTCAGTAAGCTGCCCGTGAAATCCTTTTGATTTCTGCTTTGTGTGCTGGTAGAAAAATAAACACTTCTTTGCTTCACATTTGCTTTGCAGAGAATGTAAACTAAAACTCTGAAGTGTGTGTAAACTTTTAAAACCACTGCAAGGAAAGGTGCTTTTTTCTCCCCTGATATTGTTACTATCTTTTTGATAGTAGGCAGGGTTTGATGTCTTCTGGAACTTAACAGCAGTAGAAAAGTAGTTCTAAATCCTGTTCATGAAAGTGATACTAATATGTATAATCCTATCTCGTTGATTCTTAGCCTGAATTTCTCCAAAACATTCTCTCCAACAGCTACCGGAGGTGAATTTGTTGCAGTGTCTTCTGACTGGCAGCTGAGATAATGTCCCACAGTCCCATGTGGTTTAGGGTCATGTTTTGTGCAGCAAGAGTGTTTTGGTTTCAGTAGGACTCCTGATGCTTTCTCTGCATGATGACCTCAAAGGAAAGACGTTTAAGCACCAGCAAAACAAACTAAAATGGGTGCCAAAGTCTGGGAAGATGGTGTGGATGCTCTGCTGAGTGTCTGTGGAGATCTCTCCGGTTTCAGTGACACTTTTGCAATGACCTGGAGCAGTGTGATATTTTATAACGAGCAGTGTGATATTTTCAGGGGTGGACTGGGCACTGCTGGGTTGATGGTTGGACTCAATGATCTTAACAGTCTTTTCCAACCAGAATGAGTTTCTGATTCCAAGTGCATTCCACCTCACAGGACTCAAAGCCAGGTTATGAGAACTTGGCCTGCAGGGTTGCCTTTAGGGCTGCTTAAAGTGCCAAGCTATGCATTTGGTCTGGATTTGCAATGTAATTAAAGCCAGTAAGTGATCGACACTGTAACCATGGAAATGCTGCCTGAACCACAGAGATGAACAGAAATGCCAGTATTTGTGTGTTGGTGCAGTTGCTCTCACTTGGAAGTGCTTTGTAGCAGTTTAACACATGAAAAGTCCTGCTCTCAGAAATCCGAGGTGGTGTGTGATGTGCTGTGTAAGCAGCACTCGTAACTGTGAGCTGTCAAGCTGCAGTTTTCTTTATAACACCATTTCAGTGGTATTTAATGATTTTTGTGATTGGCTATGTGTATCAACTGTGGTTATGCCTGAAATTTAACGTGAAGCTGTTCCTTTTGCACTGCAGAAGACGGAAGGGATTAAATAGGTGTGAAGTAGCCTGGATTGTGTCTGCAGAGCTGTGTGGAGATAAAGCTCTGTTCTGTCTCTGTTCTGAAAGGTTGTTTTGCTTCCTCATGCACATCCCTCCTGTTTCGGATGAGTGGTGCTAAGTGCTGTTGGAAGCCAGGAGCCAACAAAAAATTGTCTCTAAATTTTTATGTTCTCAGAGTAACTTAGTGGAGCCAAAGCACAAGAATAACTTCTCTGCTGTTTCCTGTCTCCATAGAGATTTTAAATTTACTGAATCAAAGCCCTTCATACAAGATCACAAAGTAGTTATTGAATTTGAGTTTAGTCTGTATACTGGGTTATTTTGTAGTGGTTATGGGCAATGTCCTCTTTGTTTTCAGGAATTTGCAGAATGGATGTGAAGCTGGGAGGCTTCTTGCTGTGTTTCTAGGATTTGAGCAGCAAATTGCCTGCTTGGCATGTGGCAGGGCTGTTAACCTATTCGGTAGAACAAATAGGTGTTGTTTGTTCAGTGCTGACATCCAGGGAAGGCAGGATCACTTTAACAGGTAGAGTCTATTTGAAATGTGCAAGAAACTTAACTGGATATTTACTTAACTTGGAAGTACCATGGGCTTCTAATACAGCTAAATGTAAAAATGGACAGAGCAGTCTTGCCCTCTTCTTTTTGTATAAAGTAATAAAATCCGAGGCTTTATATAGTTAAGCTAGAGGTGAATTTAAATGTGTTGGAATACATCTGCTCGTCCTTTCTTCCTCTTTCTTTATGGACATTCGCAAGGCACAAGTGGGTTGTTCATAGCAGCGTAGAGCCTGAAATCCTTTCCAGTGAAACCTGATTAAATCAAGAGAACCCCTTAAAAGGGTATAGGCACCAAGAGAAGACAAGGACGAGTAGAGATTATGCTCTTCTGTACACTTAATAAAACCTTTTCTTCCATGCAGGACTCTTGAGTGGCAGAGGGGCTGTCAGTGGCAAGAATTAATGGCTTTGGTAAATGCCAGGAAAAGAAATGTTTTCAGATGGCTTCATTTTCCTCAACTCCTGGTTTCATGGAGAATTTCTCAGGAAGTCCATTTCCATTCCCCAGAAGGAGAGATGAGCTGAGGAAGCTCAATTTGCTGGCTGCTAAGCCAGTTATGCTTTGAGATGCTTTTCTTGAGACAAGGATCCTGAAAAAAGCAAGTCCTTGTAGCACTTCATGATTGAACAGGGCCCAGGGAAGCCCTGGTGGGGTTAATGAGAAGGGTTCTGCAGTGACCTTCAGTGTTTGTAGGGTGCGAGGGCAGTTTAGAGCACGCGTTGTTTAACAGCTGTGCGTGCTGGAAGCCCAGGGAGTGCTTGGAGGCTGTGCAGGGTCCTGGAATGTCTGGGAGGTCAGGACTCCGTGTGAGGAACCTCTCCTGGATCTTCTGAGTAGAAGACACGTAGACCTGGGCTGTAAATTGGGGCACCACTTCAGTGCAGGATCGTAAATACGGCGTTTGAAGAATCTGAATATCATGCTGCAGTAAGTTTTTGAACCACTGACAATTTCTCTTCCCAGATACTCTACCTGAAAGCTGTGATCTCTGCCTTGGAGAACATCCAAGGTTGTTTTTCAAGATTGCTTCTCTCGCTGTTTGAGAAATAATTAACCTTCAATTACAACTCATGAACAGCATCTGTGCAGAGTAGATTCTTGTTAGTACTTGTCTGATTTGTGTAATAATGCGTTTGTGTGGTCTATTAAAAAAAGAAAGACAAAACCCAGAACTTCAAAAACAAAAAAGCCATTGTAATTGTAGTTCAAGGATTTGATGCATAATTATATAAAACTTTCACAGCCTCCTTTATGAAGATTTTAGACTATCTCCATTGTTTATGAACTTTAAGACGGGGAAGTACTCCTGCAAAGTAGAAGGAGTTGAGCCATTTTGGGCAATTACTTGGGAATGCTTTGCTTTGGAAGACTGGATATGAACAGTGCTGTAAACTTACACTCTTAATGCACTAAAGATCATTTAATTAGAAAGTTTCAGGTCGCTTCCTACACTTGTGTAGTAAACAGGAACTCTTTAGCCTCTGAAATGGAGCAGAATGTTTGTCTTACCGATATTGACTTGTCCTATTGATTTTTTTGTTGTAACTTAAGGAAGGGTTATTTATTTCATCGTGGATACACTTAATAGCCATCATTAATACTTAGGTGGCCGAATTTCGTTGTACCAGGGAACAGAGGATGAAGACAATCTATTCTGTTTTTGAAGGACTTGTGCCACTCTAGGGTAAAATGCTTTTTTGGACTGTCATGGAGGGAGGATACAAGAGGGACAAAGTAAAATAAGGTCAGGATGCAGTTGTAGGAAAGTATGATGGGGAGAAAGGAGAATTGTGCGATTTTTTTTCCTGCAGGCGAGGGTAAGGGGCCACTCGCATGTGCCAGGTGAATGTCAGCTCCCATCTTGGGAGATCTTTGGGAATGTATCCCAGCACAGGCTGCAGCCGTGCCCTCGGAGCCACCTGCAGGGCTGTGGGATGGAGCCAGCTCTGCTCCTCACACCCTGCCCAAGTACGGCTCCTCTTGTAAAGGCAGGATTTTCCTCTCTTCTGTGGAATTCTTCTCTGCATGGAGTAGAAGAGCTTTTTCCTGTTGCAAAATGAGTGTATTAAAACAAAGGTGTATTTGAATGTGGGGTGTTGTAGTGTAATTTCTTTAACAAACCAAGATGGAACAGAGCCTTCCTTTTTAATGAATGCTTGCTGCCTGCTTCATTTGTCTTAATTCTTAAAATCTCTGCAGTAGATCTCTTTCAGGTGAAGAGTTATAATTTTTAATTCAAATTTCTTCCACACAAGGTATTTCCTGATGTACTTTCTAATTGCTTTATCCAGTTCAGTGATATTGTTATGCAAACGTTTTGTTTGTTGATCTTGCTCTGAAAGCTAGCAGGTTCACCATTGGTGAATCTTGCTGCAAAAGCTGTGGAGTGGTGTCTTTGTTCTAGTTCTAATGTGAACACTTTCAAACACTTTTTTAAAAGTAGAAATTGCAATCGAAGGCTTAAACTTTTTCCCTTTTAAAGTAAGTCACGGTGTTCTTTACACTCTGACTAGCCGTATCTTGATGGCATAGACTGTGCTAAGATCTACAGAGAAGTCAAGGGATTATTAAAGTACCTCATATTTGTCAAGGACCAGAAGTGGTACAGAAAGGAAATTTTTGTTTAGATGGTACACAGCCATTCACTGGCAGGTCTGACCCTGCCTCTGCTGCTGAGTTGTCTGCAGTCCCCACAAGCCTCAGCTGAAGTCTGTAACCAGAGCCTTCTCCATCTTTTCCAGAGAGAGTTCTAGAGCTGAGTGGCTGCCAAGCAGCCTTTGTTTCCCAGCAGTAAGAGAATAACTCCCCTCTTTGTAAATGAGAACATTTAATGAAGTGAAAACACAGTGGAGGGAAAAACCACTTAAGCCTGCTTCTGAGCAAGGGCTGCTGTGGAGAGCTGCTCTGAGGGCAAGGTCACTGCACACTCAGGGGGAGCTGTGCTGCCTGGGACCCTCCCTCCTTGGAGGACGTGTCCTTCCAGAGCTGGCTTCACCGGGGGGTTTCTTCCCAGAGAGCTGACTACCTGTATGTTAAAGATCTTTGTGCTTCCCCAACGTGCAGTTCGGTTCACGTTCCCTGTTCCCGGTGCCTGGGAGTGTTACCTTACCAAAAACCCTATTTCTGGAGCTTTTTGAGGGGTATCCACTGTAACCATCTGCTCTCTTGCACGCCCGCCCCCGAGCTGCTCACTCCCATGTGAGCGAACATCCCTCAGACAGTGGCACCGAGATCACACTGCTTTGTTCGAGTCTCCTGATTTTTGTACTGCTTTGAACAAGTGTCATGGTTTTTATACATATGTATGGATTGAGAAGGCAGTGGTGTAGAGAGCTCTGAACAGCAGAATACAGGGCATGAAAAGTTACTTGCTGATCTGTGAGAGTTCATCCAGAATTGTTTCTTCCCAAGTGCAGCTGCCAAGAATTTGAAACCTCTTGGTTGCCCTCCCATGAGTCGCTGCTTTTCCTATTGATCTGCTCTAATGCAAGGGGAGGCAGGGATACAGTGCTCTGCGGGAATGATCAGCCTGCTGGAACAGAGCCTGTCGAGCCAGAGCAGCGTGCTGCTTGAGTGACCCTTCTTGTTTCTTGTGTTTATGAATAATTCAGAAATCCCCCTCACTGGAAGTGGATCGGAGAGCACGGTGAACGCCGGTGTGCACTTGGACATTGGTACCCACGCACAGGCAGGCGCTGCAGGCAGAAATTAAAGTCAGCACCGAGCGCTGCAGGCGAGATTGGACTGCCAGGATGAATCTGTTCGTGGGTTCTCTTCAGGTGCCCTTGGAGGTCGTGGTGCTGCTCTTGGAATGCTGCTCTTCCAGCAATTTCAGACAGAAAACATCAGAAAGAAATAAAACATCTTAACAGCTCGATTCATGCCATTAAGCTGTTAAAGCACTCAATATGCTTAATTTTCCGAACGGTAATTGAAATTCCTCCTTATTTCACCAGGTTGGAATTTCTGTTAGGAGGATTCACCTACTAGAACAGCACAGCATAAGATTGCTTGGAATATTTTTTTTTCCTCTTTTAAGTGTAGAAGTTAGTTTTAAGTCATTTAATGGAAATAGTAAATAATCCCCGTCCTCGAAGGCGGGAGACTGGGAATGTATTAATCTGGCCAGAGAAGCTGAGTAATTTATTTGCATAAATGACTGACTCTCCCCACTGAGGACTGAGCACATGCTTATTATCAAGGTATTTCATTAGCCCTAGGCAGGGTTTGAGAAGCAGAAAGCCAGAAATCTTTGAAAACTGGGCTGGGGTCATACCTAAGTTCTGTTTTAAAGGTGATATTTTGAAAGGAGGTCGTTATTGCTCATATTAGAATTCCAAAATCTAAGGGCTGCAGCAAGTACAATTCCCTTGACTATGAAAAACGACTGCAATGGGTTTAAAATAGTCTGACTTCTGAATTGCTTTCATGTCTTCACACTCAGCTGAAATACTAGCAAGGATAAAAGTGGAATAAATCCGGTTATTTTGACTCTACTCTGAGCATGAGTTGCTAAGGGAAGCAGTTGGAAAGGAAGCTTTATTACAGTGCTATTTTGGTTGAAATTATGCCTGTCAGTGCTCTTGCTGTTAACATGCATTAAGAAAGTTAAATTTGCGGTTCAAGCTGCTTCACCAGACTGTGTTTTTCTTGATGCACAATGCAGCTTCTAATGTATCAGAGTACACAAATGTTCCAGAGGCTGGTGGGAAATGTAGAAGTACATTATTGAGGAACTGCAGAATTGCAGGCTCAAAATGACGTTTTGAAAGATCTGTACACAGGTGTCTCAGCCACGGAGGTGTTGTGACTTCACGTCAAGCCCAGCAGCAGCTGCAGAATTTTGAGGTTGAGCACATCTGTGCTTTTGACTTGTGCTCCGCGTCAGTCTCCGCACACCCTGCGTGTTAAATGTGATGGGGAAAATAGTAACGGTGTCACGTCCTTGAAACACCAAACAGTAACAGTGTCATGTCCTTGAAACACCGTTCTTGGGTGCATTTAGTGCTGCAGCAGCAGCATTTCCCTCCTGCACGGAGCCCTTCAGGATTTTCCCCAGCTGCTTCTCTTTTGAGGAACTAATTGTCTTTGATTGTATCTGTACAGTGAAATCAGAACACTGGGACAAAGGTGTGGAATATCTGATTTTATTTGTGAAGAGAGACCTATCTGTCCGGGTTTAACCACAATGCTGTCATACAAGGAAGGGGCAGCATTTTGTAATAAACTCTGCTTTATCAGCCTGCTGGAGGAATGCTGCATAATGCAGTTCAGTTATTTCCTGTCTGCAAAGCTGGATTTGAGACAAAATTTCTGGTTCAAAACACTTCAGTAACGCAGCAAAATCCCTTCAGTTCTATAGGAAAATAAAAGTAGCATTTGATCTTTCTTTAATCTTCTTGTGCTCTTTTAATAGCTCCAGCCCTGGCCATGCATGTGCTGCTCTGACTCTTGTGGCTCTTGCTGTGTTGTACCACAAAATACAGGTTTTCTTCCTGTGCTGTGTTGGTTTGTGGTGAAAGGTCTGTCAGTGTCCTGTAGCCTTGAGCAGCTTTTTCTTGCCCACTCTGCACTGTGAAAGGGTGCAGTTTGTCCCTTATGGAACACACAGCCACGCTTGAATCAAATTGAATATTTTGATGTGGCCATGGTTTGCTCTAATCACCTTTTATTCAAACAGGGCTGTGCTGAGAAATGGTGCATTACAAGGACGTATTGGCAGTGGGACATAAAGAAATAAAACCAGCCTAATTTAAGAGCCCAGTAAAATTGAACAGTTTTCTGTGTCTGTGTTCTTTAGGGAGAAAGAATCCTGAGTCTCTGTTAATCTCTTGGAAACCCTCAAGTACTTTGCTGTGAGCATTCAGCTCGCCAGCTTTTGGCAGATAATTATTTTGTTCTGTTCCAAATTGAACGCATTCAATGCAGTCTTGCCATTTGAAACAACACATTCTTCTTGGGCGTTTTTTTGTTCACAGTTCAGCAAACACTCGGGAGCAGGTAATGCTCTGAATTGCAAATGTTCACGGGGCAAACACGAAGTGTTTGGAGGACTAAGATGAGAAAAGCATCAATATGTGCAACGAAGGAGGCTTGCGAAGGCTTTGGCATAAAGGGGGCTGTTCAGATGGGGAAAACTTGTCATCCAAATGTAAAAAAGCCTTTGAAAAAAGTGAGAAAAATGCTAGATACCTACTGCCCCTGCTCTCCTGTCTATAAAATAATTGTAACATAAGGTCCTCAAATAAAAGAAAAGTATTAGATGAAGCAATCTGAAAACCAGAAATACTTCTCAATTCTGCTTCTTCTAGAAGTGTTTTATTTTTCTGACTTTAACAATGTTTAACTGCACTCATTGCAGTTAAAATAGAGATTAATTTAGAAAAAATGCTGAGACTTTTTCAGGGAGAGGGCTGCAACTAAAATACGCAGCCTTCTGTCCACAACAAGAGCCTTGTAAAAGAAACGAGAAACTTCTTTGCCATACCCCAATAGGACAAGAGAAACTTCTTATACCATGTTAATAGGACCCATCCTCCCTTTGTCTTGGAGCTGATTTTCTCCCCCACTTCTGCTGTTGTGTAACTACAGTAATGCTCTGTCACTGCTGTTGTGCACGCATCCCTGAGCCCAGGAGTTCCTGCTGCTCCTCGGGCAGAGCCAACCAGCTGTGCACAGGTGAGGTCTGGAGAAGGGAGCGTGTGTGACCCCTTCCCTGGCTGCACTTCTGCTGCCTTACAGAGGAGCTTTATGAACTCGGCACAGTCATGCTGCAAAAATGGTTTAAAAATATGCACAGGGGGAAAAAAGCTGACATTGTTTTAGTGCCTTACACCACTGTCATCATAGTAACGCTGCATTCAAACTGGGTTTGAACGCTGGTAATAAACTGAAGTATTTTAATTGTTGTAAAGGGAGAATTAAAAGACCTTTTCTGTTCCAGCCCCACCATTGCATACTTTGTGCAGCTGCTGCTTGTTTTGTTCCACACCCTCTCCCTCTTGGTGCTGCAGCCCAGCTGTTTTCAGAGCAGTTGAAATCAGCTAAAAGGACAGAGTGGATATTTTACCTCTTGAAAGAGTTGCTTCATGATGTTCTCTCAGATTTACTTTATCTAAGCTTTCTTCTGCATTGGGACACCTTGTAAAATCCTACCTCTTCACCAAAGCCAATGAGGTTCTGATAATAGCAAAAATGAAGGAATTCACAATATGGAAAGCAGGCTAAAGAATTAGTTGCTTCACTGCTACCCCATGAGGAAAAAAAAAAAGCCAAAGAGAAGCAGAGATACATTAGAGACTGTGAAAAAAAAGGGAAAAAAAATACTAGCCGTCTTGTATTCTCCAGCCACAGTGGTTTTAAAATTAAAATCCAACAAGTTTACTAACGGGAATAACACCAATTTTCCTCTTACTTGTTTTACTGATCCCAAATCCTTAACTATCCTCTTTATATCTGATTTAATACCATCTTCTGTGTGTGTCGAGTATTCAAGAGATGCAGTTATTTACAGGACTCTGTTCTTTAACCAAAATCAAAGCTGTTGCTAGTCCTGCGTTATTGCAAGAAGTTTTAAATGTTCTGAAGTGTGAAACGAGCTCGTTGTATTAGACTGACTGTTGTTGGACAAAACTGTGAACTGATAAACTGCAGTGAAATCATTAGGAACACTGTGCCCAGGGAGCTTGAGAGCTCTATTAGCTTAAGAAATAGCTTTTGAAATGTTTTTATTAGACCTTGGGGAGCTGTATGAAATCCCTCTAGACAGCTTGGCGAAACACCGGTAATTAGTAAGTGGTTTTTTTTAATCCAAGACATAATTGTTTTGTCTTGCGGTATTTTAGAACTCGACGGTCTGATTTTCCTGTTCTCGTTATCAAGGGGGTTGTCATGGTACGGAATGAATAACTTCCTTTTCAGAGGGAGGGGAGGAATGGGTTATTTTGTGTGGTTTAAAAACTGCCTTACTGGAAAGGAGCATATTAATAAATGGATTGTTTGGAATGCACTGTGACTCTTTGAGCTGTAATGTGGATTCAGGAAGGCTCCGCCCCTTCCACGGAAGCTCTGAAGGGCACCGAGCCTCCAAATGCTGGCCATGCCAATGAGGGAGCTCCACACACCCTCCGGAATTAACGGTGACAGTTGTCTGTTCTCTTTCCATCGACACAGGCATACGAAAGAAGGTTTCCTACGTGCCCTC
Source organism: Callaeas wilsoni (assembly GCA_013398955.1). Lineage (NCBI taxonomy): Eukaryota > Metazoa > Chordata > Aves > Passeriformes > Callaeidae > Callaeas > Callaeas wilsoni. Next base: position 24,467 of record VWPU01015163.1, read on the forward strand.
TGATCCCCATGTTCGTAGCCAGTGACACTGTAAACGAGTACAAGAGTGAGGATGAGGCCGTCCACGTGATCGAGCGGCGCTGCAAGCTGGACATCGATGCACCGCGGCTGCTGAAAAAGGTGATGGGCCTGGAAGTGCCTGCTCCGTGCTTCTGGATATCCCTTCACCTGAACGTTGTACCTTAACAGAATCTGTGCGTCTTCCCCAGATCGCAGGAGTGGACTATGTCTACTTTGTCCAGAAGAACTCTCTGAACAGGCGAGAAAGGACTCTGCATATAGAAGCCTACAATGAAACCTTCTCTAACAGAGTCATCATTAACGAGCACTGCTCCTACACAGTGAGTAACAGCAGGCCCTTGGTGGGGCTGCAGATGGAGCCAAGGCAGTGTTTACATCTCGGGACTCAGACAGAACTTGGGTTCTTCCTGGCTTTTGCCTTGCAAGAGAAAATAACCAACACACGGCCCTGAGTGCTAATTGTTAGTGTTAAACGTAACACACTTGCCTCAGGGACTGAGACACCTTTGGCACCCTCTGCATGAGCATCTTCTCAGAGAGCAGAACACAACATGATTTGCTGTGTTTGACAGCTCTGTTGAGGCAAAGCTGTGCTCTGTAGCAGCACTGTGGGACTCGGGGAGGCTGATGACACCCCGACAGAACTGCCAGAGGAAAGTTCAGCTGATTTGCCTTCTGCTCAGCTCAGACAGAAGTTCACCGAGTCAGCTATGTTTTAACCTATCTTTTTTCATTGTTCTTGGTCTTCAGCGCAAATGTTGATGCAGAGGAGTCTGGTGGCAGGCCTGCTGCTCTGCTCTGGCCATGGTTTATTTCTGAATGGCTCAGCCCATCCTCCTGGGCTCTTGCAGCATGTACTGTAGCAGTAGAACTTCAAATTGATGTTAAAGGTCAGATCAGAGCTAACAAATGTAACTCATTTATCTGTATTGTAGCACTCTCTTTAGGTCATAACATCTTCTGTTGTGTTTAACCTGTGGTTAAAAGATCACTGGGTGCCAAACCCACTTGACACTTTTATCTAATATTTTTATAATTATTTCTGCTGTAACTTTCAGGGCAAATTTAAAAATACTCTCCCACTTACAGTTTTAATGTGAAAGCTCTGTTTAAACAGGGGAAATGCTGTACAGAAAAGTGCATGTGGTAAATGTATACAAAACACAGCACTTCTTTTTGCCCATTTGCTCTATTCAGTCAAGAAATTAGGTAAACACAAAACCAGGTTTTTAATGGAAGAATAAATTATTTCTAAAAGTTCATTTTTATTCAAGGTAACTTATAATTGAATTTATGAAAATACAGGAATATTCTTAAATGATGTTATTATGATTTATACTTAGACTGTACAAGCTATTCTTGTACCTCCCATTCCCTAATGCAGAAACAGAAAATGAAGGGAAAATGGATTTTTTTTTCTATAGTTGTCTCCTTATAAAGTGTTGATCCTGTTCTTAGCCAAATTTAGCATGTTTTGAGGGGGAGGGGAACCCTAAGGCATGAGGCCAGTTGCATGCTCAGAAATCCAGCCTTTTGTGATGTTTTTATAACGACAAATTCAGACCCCAGCCTAGAAACTGCTTGAACAAATCTATTTTAGCTGAAGGGAGTTTAGAAAACAGCTTTTTGTAACAGTATCAGCATCAATCGTGGAATTGTTTAAGTTGGAAAAGCCCTTTAAGATCAAGTCCAACTAAAAGTCTGTTTCAGGATCATGTCAGTAAACAAGAGATAAGCTAAGAGGGAAGGTGTCAGCTGAGTGAGGAGTGTGCACTTCTGCCTGTGGCATTATCATGGGAGAACAAACTAGAATAGTTCTCGTTCTACAAAATGCTCAAGTGCCTGCTAGGTCAGTGAGGGAGCAGTGTGCTGGCAGCCTGTTGGAAACGTGTCTGGACTACAGTGCTTGGGAATGCTGCCCCTGCCCCTGCTGCAGGGCTCAGCCTGGCTGAGCTGGCCCTGGGCTATCAGCCACAGCAGAGAGCTCCCTGTGGAGGCTTTTACCCTGTCCCACAGACACCCTGCAGTCCTAGCCTTTATCTGGACTGAGACAGTGTAGAAATGTGCAGTCCTCTGGCTCTTGGCTGGTGCACTTGTGTTTCTCCACCCTCCCCTTTCTTGTTAAGACAAAACAAAAGAGGCTGTGGGACCGTGGAAGGGCTTCTCAGCTTTTTGTCCTTTGGTGTTGCCTCTTCCCAACCCTGTTTTGCAAGTGAAGCAAGACACTGCAAATTCCACTTGAATATTTTTGACTGTGTGAACTTGTAAAACAAGAAACATTTCAAATATTGTGAGGGGAGAAAGAAAACCTAAATGGATAACTGAGCTGTGTGATCTTTTGACTTGCAGGTTCATCCTGACAATGAAGATTGGACCTGTTTTGAACAGTCAGCAAGTTTGGATATCAAATCTTTTTTTGGTTTTGAAAGCACAGTGGAAAAGATCGCCATGAAGCAATACACCAGCAATATTAAAAAGGTGAGCCTGCAGTTGGGAAGGATGTGCCTGGCTCCAAGTTACCAAAAGGCAATGAGGCTGCTCTGCTCAGAAAGCTGGGCTTCTTTGCTAAAAGCCTGGGGCAGTGTGTCTGTGTAGGGCTGCTTCAAGTGGAGTCCTTAGAGGGCTGATCATTTAATTTTCAGCCCAGTCCTTTCTGTGTCTAAATGGGTGGGTTTTTCAGTAGCTGAAGTAAATTTTCTTTTTTGAAGGGAAAAGAAATAATAGAGTACTACCTGAAGCAGCTGGAGGAAGAAGGAATAACTTTTGTCCCTCGCTGGACTCCTCCCGTTGCGTGTAAATCAGAGAGCAGCACATCCCACCCGAGGAGACCAGTGTCACCTGCCATTAATATCCCAGAGTCTGCCACAAAGGAGGGCTTGAGCAACAAGGAGATCCTCACCACGTCCAGCAGCCCCTCGGAGCCCACCGCAGGAACGCCCGATGGTATGGGGGTCTGGTGTGTTTTACTGGGATGCTTCCTACTGTGGGGGCTCTCAGCACTGGGCAGCTTCTCCTGGGCAGCTGAGGAGCTTCACGTTGGCTCCTTGGTTGGTGACGTGCAGTGTTCAAGTGTGGGCTCACCCAGCAGTGACCATGGCTGAGCTCGTGTTACGGGCTGAGGTCAGGTATGAGCAGAAAACTTCTTTGCTGTTCATTGGGTTGCAAATGAACGGTCTGCTTCTTGCCCTGAAATTCAGGGATGGGTATAACCATAGGAATAATGGGGAGGAAACAGCTGAAGCTTCCCTAGACTCAGTCTTCTGGGAATTTGGCAAAATTCTTGCACTGGGAGATCAAAGCTTCTCTAAGTATTTCTAGAAGCAGCAAGCCCAATGGTGCTGTGGATTGATGAACCTGACTATACTGGCAAAATGCTTTTACAAATGTCTGCTTTTGCACCTTCCTTATTTGCAGAAGGAGAATTTTATCTTCTTCATGAAGATGACTGTGTTTGTTGCCTTGCTCATCTTTTCATTGATTCAAAGGAGCTTTATTCAATTCTGACTGCCTCAAACACAGCGGCCTGTTTGAGACAGCAGCAGATCAGATCACTTGGTGCTTGCCTAGGTCAGTTCAGGACCACTCTGATCACCTGTAATCTCTTTTTAGATAAGCTGGATGCAGACTACATCAAGAGGTACCTGGGGGACCTGACGCCGATGCAGGAGAGCTGCCTCATCCGCCTGCGGCAGTGGCTCCAGGAGACGCACAAAGGCAAAGTGAGTTCCTGGGGGTGTCCAGAGCATGTGACACACAAGGTGGGCCTGAGGAAACGTCCTGCCACACCCCCTGGGGCTGACTCTTTCTGCTAAGTGGCCCTCTGTGATCAAAATCTAAATTTAAGCAGTGGCAATAGGAGGAATTCATTGTGACTGTCCAGCTGACTTTGCAGCTGAGGTGCTTCAATAATTAGCATGAAAGCCTCTCAGACTGTCAGTTAAACTGCCTCAGGGGAATAACCTCCGTTTTATAAGTCTTCCTGGTTTCTACAGTGACCTTATTTTTATGTTTGTTTGTTTTGGCCAAACATCATAGTCGTAAACACTGAAACGCTGGTAGCAGTGGAGCCAGTTAGGTCACTGATAACAAGGCTGGGGTTTTTCTAGTGCCTTGTGATTTGCATGTGTGTCTCAGCTTCCTCTAACTTAACAATAAAATACAGTCTGTGTTCTGTCCTGATTTGTTTAAATTGGACTGGCTTGGTATGGTCATACAGGTGGAAATGATTGCATTAGAATTCATGAAATTTGTATATCCCTTCTGAAGGTAGCTGCAGTGCCTGACAGGGCTCGTGATTTTGTTTTGAACAAAGGCTGATTTCCTTGAGTAACTCCCAGTGTTACGCACCATACTCTTGCATTGGTGCAGAGCTGCACATTTTTCAGCTTCTATTGTGTGGGTTTCTGTTCTTGTTTCAAACCTCGAATACAAAATCGGGTTTGGTTTTGTTAATAGATCCCAAAGGATGAGCACATTTTAAGATTCCTGCGCGCCCGGGACTTCAACATCGACAAAGCGAGAGAGATCCTTTGCCAGTCACTGACGTGGCGTAAGCAGCACCAGGTGGATTATATTCTGGACACCTGGAATCCTCCCCAGGTGCTCCAGGATTACTATGCAGGAGGCTGGCATCACCATGACAAAGGTATGGTTTCAGTACAAAATATGTATTGAACAGCCTCTTTACCTTTGAATCAAAGGTGGTAGTTGTCCCTCTGTTAACTGGAGGTGGCTGCTTAGAACTTCTCAGTTGTTACGTACTAAAGACACTTAAATCCATAGAATCTTAGAATGTTTTGGGTTGAAAGGGAATTTAAAATAATGTTTTTCTATCTCTCTGCCATGGGTAGGGACACCTTCCACTAGACCAGGTTGCTCAGAGCCCCATCCAGTCTGGCCTTGAACACTTCCAGGGGTGTCCACAGCCACTCTGGGCAGCCCGTTCCAGTGCCTTTTCCAGCCCTTAGCTGCTGGAGGCAGACTCCTGCATCAGAGTCTTTCTGACTAACACTGACATACTTAAGTCTGCTTTGCCATGAGCTTAAAAAAAAGTGATTAATTGCACTTCCATAGTGCTCTGAGATGCTTAGAAGGGTGTTAGGCAAATGCTGAGTGTGCTCTTTCAGTGATTAAAAGATGTTTGTAAATAGGTATATCTTTGTAATCAATTTATTTCTGATGTTGTATGAGTCTGCTGATGGCATAAATGAATATTTATTTGGCATTACAATCAGCTTAATGATGAGAAGTGGAATGTTGCAAAAACATCAAATAGAGCAGGTTTGTTTAAGAAGAGAAGCAGCTTTGGCTGAATTCCCTTTGTGCTGTGAGCCACAGCCTGACACACTCCCCTGTCCCTCTGCTTTATCGTGCACTGATCTTGTTGCTAATACACACATAGAAATGAAACACGTTGGAATTTGTGGCTTGAGGCAAGCTGGGCTCTTTAGATAAGGAAATGATCTCTTACTGTGAGCGATCTGTGCTCTGATTGAGTCTTTTCCCACCAGGCACCATTGTTTCTGCTCAGCTCTTCCTTTTTCAAGCAGCATATGAAACAGGGCAGGATGCTGTCAGCAGTGGTGGCCAGGAGACAGGGAGGACGCAGCAGAAGTTTAATCACAGAGCTTGAATGGCTCTTCCCTGCTGCTCTGGGTTTGACAGACCTCAAACTGAGAAAGTGGAAAATGAGAATGTGCTTGTAAAGACTGTGGGGGAAAAGACCTGTTAATAAGTTCTCCCTTTCAGCCCGTTCCTTGTCCGTCCTTTGCAAAGACTTCCTCTGTCAATAGCACACAACTGGATCCTGCCAGTGAGCAGAAAGGTGCAGAATGCATCAAAGGCTTGTTCAACGTTCTTCTGAGAAGTTCTGCAGTCTTGTGGTGAACTTCATGCCCCCTCCCTTCCCCTGCAGTTCCTTTCATCTCTCTTGCAGCATGCCCACAAGTAAAGCATGGCTCTGTCAATAATGGAAACACGATTTCAGAACTGAGCAGTTCTCTATAATTTAAAATTTTACAGCGGTAGGTTCTTTTTTTAAACCCTCTTTTCTAGTATTGCTCCTTTCCTCCTACATATGCTAAATGTGCCAAACTTAAGCTGGCTCAATGCTGTGTGGCTTTTAGTGCTACAGCAGAGGCAGCAGTGATCATGAAGCATGTTGTCTAGAATGAGCTATCAGTGCTAAAGAAAAGAAGTTATTATTTTGGCTCGCAATTAGCACAGTTTTCTATACGTCTGAGTGGCTTTTATTTTGACAGGAATGCTTCAATCGAACGTCTTTTTAAAATCACAAGGCTTTAATGGAGTATAAATTGGACACTGATAACGCAGCACTGTCAGCTGAGACTCTCCTTCGTGTGTCTTTTGGGTGGACCAGGGTTACTGAGCTGTTAGTTTGGGCTTGGAGGCATCTGTGTCTGGGAGGAAGGGAGGGAGACCTGCTATGAAGCTTAATAGCAGTTTTTGTTTAGTGTTTCAAAAGCTAAACAGTACATTCCAAGATAAGTGTGTGCCAATGTTAAAATAACATTTTCTTTTAGTCCACCTGATAAAACATAAAACACTGTGAGCTTCCATGGGGGCAGTGTCTTTGCCAAATAAATAACTTAACTTGACTCTGCAGTTTTAGTTGTTTGTTTTTGTTTTATAATAGTGTATTTTTTGAAGTTTCTCTCCTTGTGTCCCAAAGGACTTAATGATAATTTGATAACCTCCTTTGCAGCTGTTGGAGGGGAGTGAAGCTGCACAGACAACAGGACTTGAGGGAGATTTTTATGTAGAAAGCTTCCTTTTTTTCTTCTTTTTATATTGTATGCTAACATATTCGCTTTTATAAGCTGGTGATTATTTAGCCTGTGTATTAGGATAGATGAGGCAAAGCTTAACAAGAGCATCACAGCTTTAGGAGGAGGCTGGGAGCTGTTTTGGAAAACTTAAGAGCCAGAAATGCAAACTTTGGTTCTCAGTTTCAGCCAACGCAGTAATTCAGCTTTAATGCCTGAGTATCCTGCCAGTGTCAGGCTGCCCCAGCGTGCAGGCTGACTGTGGAAAGGCAGGGCTCTGATGCAGAGGGTCCAGCTGAAGCTGATCTCTGGAGCAGAGGCTGTTCTCACCAGGCTTAACCTGCATGAGCAGGGCTGTGTGCCAGTTCTGCACAGTGACAGAGCTGGAGTGTGGCTCCAGCAGACTCTGCAGAGGGCAGGCTCTGGGTTAACACTTGGTTTCATTAATTCCCAGACATCAGGATGGCTATTTTTGCAGAAAGGTTGCTGTAAACTCTCCAGAGCCGCATTGCATCACATGTGATAAAAGCTTCCTTGCAGCTGTGCAGTTACAGGAAAAGCTTCAGTTCATGGGTGTACCTGAGCTGTCGTGGAAGCTAAGAATAGTCTGTGTCATTAATTGTGTATACCAAGGTCTGGAGTGTACTGATGTACCCAAAGTCCTTTGAACTTTCCATGAAGGTCAGGGAGCTATTTCTGTATCAGGATGTCTCCATATTGCAGCTCATTTACAGGTAATCTGTTGGTGTAGCTGCACAGAGCAGTCTGCTCCAGATTCTTCCTCTTGCAGGGGAGGTTCACCTGTTATGATTTGTTTCCACCTGGATTTTTCAGCAGTAGCTCTCTCAAAGGTCTTGGGCAGTGTGAGTGAGGGTGATGGTGGTGTTTGTGTCTCTGTGCAGACGGGCGCCCGCTCTACGTGCTGAGGCTGGGCCAGATGGACACCAAGGGCCTGGTGCGAGCGCTGGGGGAGGAGGCCCTGCTGCGCCACGTGAGTCTTCCTAACAGCGGGACATTTCCCCTTAAAATCCCTCTGCCACACCCCTCCGGGTATTCCCATGTGCTCTCTGGCCATCAGTTTTTGGTTGGAACACGTCTGAAAGCCCCTGGTAGCTGTTCCTGGTGCGTTCTTTCCCACTGCAGCCTGATGGTGCAAAGGCAGAGTGCCTGGCAGCTGCCGTGGTTGTTGATTGGCATTTGCACGGATTTTCTGCCCTCGTGCAGGGCTTCAAGCTCCAGTCCCTGCTCTTGTACAGGAGAGAAAATGCCACGCTCAGGTTTTTGTCAAGCCTGTACTCCAAGGATAAGAATTGTTTCTTTTTAAAGAAAAACTGCTTGCCTGTAGTTCTGCCTTCTCTGAAGGCATCACTCAGGCTGTTACTGTGGATGTGCTCAGCTTCCAAGCAGAAAGCTGGCAGAATTCCAGATTTGCACTTTTTTTGACTCCTAGTAATGACAGGAGCATCCATAGTGACTATTAAAAGCAGGGACTGGATTTTACTGTTCTCTCCTAGTGGCATTTCCAAGCAGACACTAACTTTTGTTTGCTTGCCCTAGTTCTGTCTCAAGATTACTTTCTGTGATTTCAAAAGGGGCCTTAATTTCTGAGTAATTAGGGGTAATTGTAGTGATTTCTACTTCATTCTTTAGTGGGGGGAAAAGTTTATGCTGGTTTGATCTTGTAGTTTTAATTAGTATTTGGATAGAAACATATTTTATCCCACCTACTGCGTTTGAGACTGTCTTTTCTGAACCCCACTCTTTCTCATGCAGGTTCTTTCAATAAACGAAGAGGGGCTGAGGCGATGTGAGGAGAATACAAAAGTATTTGGGAGGCCAATAAGGTAAAATCTGCTCTGGAATTAGCTGCTTTCACGGGGCGTGTGGGGGGAATGTCAGGCAGTGGAACAAGCAGAGGGTAGGCTGTGTCTCACATGCTGCTACAAGCACAGGTACAGTTAATTAAGAGCCTCCCCAATTAGTGCTAGAGGGAATGTGCCTGGGGAAGCCTGAGGGACACACACCACCTGCCCCAGCAGCCTTGGTCTCGTGCTCATAATGGTTCTGTTGGGGCTGTTACTCTTCAGCTCTCTTGTACTGCTGGATATCTGCAGAGCAGTGCAGCCTAACTCCCATTTCTGGTTTGGGGGGAGTTTACAGGCATTGGTACAGGCTGCCAAAAAATCAGGCCGTGATAATATCACGGGTAACATTTCCAGTAGTTTCAGGTGTGGCTTCCACTTGTTCATCCATAGTCCACACCAAGGCTCATTACACCCGGTTCTTGTTTGCATTCTCCATTTATTATATGTGGCTACTCAGCTGTTGATCCAAGGTGAGGTCATGCGTCTCCTGTGAAACCTGGGATCTAGTTTTCCAGGTTCTGGCATGGCTTCATGTGAAGTTCAGTCAACAGTGGTTTGCTAGCCCATCTTTAAGTCATTATAGGGGTCACTTGTGAAAGCGGTGACTGCAAAATGGATTTAAGGGCGTGGAACGAAGGCAGAACCAGCCCTGAAAAGATGCCATGTTTCTGGGGCTCTCTCCAGTGTCTTCCTCCTTCCCCTATCTGTAAGGTCCAGGGATGTGGGGCGTGCCTGCTTATCCATTCCCTGTTACAAACTTGCCCTTAGCTATCCTAGGGAGGTGGAATCCAAGGGAGAGGTCTGGTGTGTAACAGCGGAGTGCTGCTGCCTGCTGCATCTTCATTTGTAGCCATAATCCTAAAGGGCTGCATATTAAACATTTAAAGTGAAGCAAAGAAGGGTTTGGTGTTTCATAGAAGCCTTATGCATAATGTAATGGCTGCTGGCTGGTGCAGCACAGCTGTAAATCTTGAATTCCTGCCCAGGGTGAGACCTGAACCTGGAAAGAAACTGAAACACATGCTGCAGCTCAGTAGTTAGTATTAAGAACATATCTCTTCCTATAGAAAAAGCTTCCTTCCCTGAGATCTGACAACAGAATTAGCTTTGACGTGTATTGGCACCGTTGCGCACTGTGTTAGTAGAAAATCTGCACTGTGAATGTTAAATTGCTTCAGAGCAGCAGCGTGGCCACTTAATTGATCTCCCAGTAAAAGCAATGGTTTAATGTTTGGGCTGACTGTTGACAGGCTCTTTTTTTGGCTTCATATGAACTGAACCTTTATCTGGAATCTAAAATGGCTGTGGGGGAGTGTGCAGAGTGATCGCTGCACACCCCTTAAACTCCAGTGGCTGCAGGCAGCACAAAGCAAGGGGCTAAAACAGAAGAAACCAAAACATGCAGAGGGTCCCCACATTTCAGTAGGCTGGGCCTTTGCATAACCAAGGAAGGTTTTGATGCTATTGAGATTTTTCTTTTTCTTCTTTTGTCGTTCTGAAATTCAGCTCTTGGACCTGTCTGGTAGATCTGGAAGGCTTGAACATGAGGCATTTATGGAGACCTGGTGTCAAGGCCTTGCTCAGAATCATCGAGGTGGTTGAAGCTAATTACCCGGAGACCTTGGGTCGTCTTCTTATCCTAAGAGCGCCTCGAGTATTCCCAGTTCTCTGGACACTGGTATGTGTGTAATCCAAGGTGCTGCTCAGTTCTCTCAGTCTGTAAAAGCACTTCAGAGTGTATGTGCAGCAAATGTTGCCATTTGGAAACATGTCCTTTATATAGGATTCCTGGAGTGGATTATAAAACACCACCCAAGAGCCTTCTTTCACAGTTGGTTAATTTGGCTTCTTTGTAGTGTGGACTTTGCGTGACCAGGATGGTAACACTCAGTGTGATCAAAACTGATTCCTTCAAAATTGACTTGAAAACAGTGTAAATTGACTTGAGAAAAACATGAGAGCCTGATCTGTTCTGTTTTTCTTTCTTTGTAGGTTAGTCCATTCATTGATGACAACACTAGAAAGAAATTCCTTATTTATGCTGGAAATGACTACCAGGGTCCTGGGGGACTGCTGGATTACATCGATAAAGAAATTATCCCTGATTTCCTTGGTGGCGAGTGCATGGTATGAATATAAACTATTGCATATAGCAACTTATTTGGTTGGTTGTTTGTTGGTTTTTTTTTTTTTAATTGTATTTCCTCTCTTCTAAGCAAAGAAGTCTATAAGCACAGAGTGATTCCTGGTGTAGTTTGGAGATGGGGGCTGTGATGTATGATGTAGGATTCCAGGCTCAGTGCTGTTTTCTGGATCCACTTCATAAGGAGCATTACAATGCTCCTCTTGGATGAGTATCAAATACCTTATCAAAACAGCCAAGAACAGCTAAAAGCCATGATCTGTTCCCTGGAAAGTTCAGGCAAACATGGTAGCACAGCTCTGAGCAAGAGCTGTCACCATCAGCTGATCCAAAGAGCCTGTGTCACCTAAAAAACTGATCCCATAAGGAGCCCAAGGAACATGTGGCACATCTGCTAAGAGGGCTCAACAAACAGCCCAGTCTCCTCACACAGGGTGTGCAGTGACCCCCAACAAAGCAGAAAAATGGTTTTTACTGCAGGATACTCTAATTTCTCAGTCCCTTGTCACATGCCTTGATAGCTGTTTCCTGCCCGGGCCTTGGGGGTCAGGTGGATCTGGCATTTTAGCATCTCTCTGATACCGCGAGGTTTGTTTCACCTGTGGTGTTTTTGACAACAGAGGCTTGCTGTATTTTCAGCCCCTGTACACTCTCTAGATTAGTTTCTGTACCATTCTTGAAAACTCATCTGTGTCTGTTCCAACAGAGTCTCAAATGATAATGAAGTACAGTTAGAGGAGTTGGAGTAGAGCACGTGTTTATCTCCAGTGGGCTGCTTTTTGCTGCAGCAGTAGCTTTCAGTGTTATCTCATTTGCAGCTCAAAGCTGGCAAAATCCACTGCTTAAGTAAGCAAAAGTGAATGTTACCAGAAAGTAAATTGCTACAATATTTCCTGCCGGTTACAGGCAGAGGCAGTCTCTCTCTTCTTTACTTCTGGGTGTTTGAACAAAAATGACTTCTCTGGGACCTTTTCAATTCTCTGTTGTAATTCAGTTACCAAACACTTCTACTTCCCCAGACACTTCCGTGGAACCTGTTGTCAGCTTCATTGCTACAGGCTTCTTAAAACAGAAGTTTGCTTAGGGAACTTGTGTAATCACTTCCAGTACTGAGCTGTCAGACAGCTGTAACTTCAAAACTGTTAACTTTCCTGGCTGCAGTGTCCTTTTACCTGCTTGGAAATTTACTGTATCTCCCCACTATTCATCCTTAAATTTACCTGCCCCAGTTCTTCCAGGTCTCTGTAGCTCTGTTTCTCAGACTTAGTCATTATTGCCACTTCCCTCAGGATTCTGAAGTGCCTCCCGTCTTTCTTCAGTGTAAGGTGGTGTAAGTGATAATTGCAGCATTTGCACAGTCCCTCTCTGGGGTGCTGGCTGTTGTGTATGTACAAGATCTGTTCCCCTGGCATCCAGTTCTGCAAACACCTCACCTAGATCATTGTAAGAAGAATTACATATGTATCATGTACAAGCTATGAAATTACTTTCAGACCGTTCCCTTCTCCGGAGTGTTGCTGAATGTTTGTTTCTGAAGCTGGCAGGCAGACAAACGTGATGGCATGGTCACAGGAGATAATTTTTAACGGTTTTTTGGTTTTAGTGTGAAGTGCCAGAGGGTGGGCTGGTTCCCAAGTCCCTCTACCGGACAGCAGAAGAGTTGGAAAATGAGGACATCAAGCTTTGGACTGAGACAATCTACCAGTCTGCAAGTGTCTTCAAAGGAGCCCCTCATGAGGTACAGCTCCAGCTGCCCTGTGCTTTCATGTCGGCCCTCTGCTCTGAACTCTGGCTCTTGGCCTGGGAACTGTTTATTGCTTGTTTATTTAGTTCCACCTTCTGTAGCTGCTGCGCAGTTATGCTTTAGCAGCTGAAGTTTGTGACTGTTCTCCTGTTATTTTGTTGCCATTTAGAGAATATCACTGGTTTGCATTCTATTCAAAGCCATATTCTTCTAAGCGAAGCAAGCAAAATTCTCAGAAGCTGCTTGAAAGCTTCTGAAAGTTGTGTGTTAAAATAGACACCTCATCAGGAGGGAATTTGTATCTGCAATGTATCTGCAGTTGTTTGACTATTAAAAAGCCTTTTTAATGGTAGAAACTAAGCCCAGCAACAAAAAAGCTCTGTTCTTTGTCCTTTTTTTCCGTAGGAGTTTGCCTCTACTGAGCAAATTGCTGTTGTCTAATGTGTCTTTGCTGTCTCAGGTTCTCATCCAGATCGTGGACGCCTCGTCTGTGATCACATGGGATTTTGACGTGTGCAAGGGCGACATTGTTTTTAACATCTTCCATTCCAAAAGAGCCCCACAGCCTCCCAAAAAGGACTCTCTGGGAGCTCACAGTATTACATCTCCTGGTGGGAACAACGTGCAGTTGATAGACAAAGTCTGGCAGTTGGGGTGTGACTACAGCATGGTGGAGTCTCCCCTGATCTGCAAAGAAGGGGAGAGTGTGCAGGTGAGCCAGCCAGAGCCTCTGTGGGGGCAGATGGGGCCAAAACTGCCTGTTCTTGCAGCACTGACGACTGAGAGGTGACTCAGTGCTGGGCTGGCTGCTTGCTTTTGGCCAGCATTTCAGCTGCTGTTCCAGCCTGGGTGCTGTAGGGAGCAGGGATGGGATTTACGTGGGATCTGCTGGCAGGGGAAGTTGCATCAGTCTGGTAGTGACTGAGATGGATCAACAAGGAACATGGGAGGCCACCTAAAATGAAATGTACATCCAGAAAGTCGAAAAACGTGCTTGGTGCTGTAATTCTGACAGTTATTTTCTGCAGCAAACAGTCTGTGTTTGAGGAATATCACAGTGCCTGCCCTCAGTAATGAGAGAAGGCTGGAAATCAAGTCTGATCTCCTCTGTGTTTGTCCCTCTGATGGGCAGTGTAAGAGCTCCTGATGGCCAAAGCTCCTGAAGGCTTTTTTATGCCATTTACAACCTGTCCTTTAATTCCAAGTTTGATAGAACATGCAGCATGTTTACAGTCACACACTGCCACTGCTGTTCCTGTTCACTTGAAATGACTCAAGCAGCCTCTGAAAAAGCAGCTCCTTAGGTCACCAGGATGGGAGTGTTAAACTGGAAATATGGGCAGTGACCTCTTGAACTGTGAGGCAGAAGCCTTGACTGCTCTTTTCACTGTCTCAAAGGACAGCTGCGAATGAAAATAAATGGAAAAATGGATATTGTTTTAAAGCAGAACTTGTCCTTTCAGCATATTAAATCCTAACCCCTCGACACTGTTGAAAAGCTGGAGGAACTGCTGGTGTTCCATCCCAGCTTTGATAAGGATGTTGTGTGGGGAGAGTCTCCCAGCACTGCCATTTGGCTGAGGAGCAGAAATATTGGCATTGGGGAAAAATGCCAACTGAGCGTGTAGGCTTTTTTTCTAAGCTTGGAAAAAAAAAAGTCAAGCCTACAAATCTCTGTTAACCAAGTTAATTTTTGATTTTTGTTGTGTCTGCTTGCAGGGCTCCCACGTGACCAGGTGGCCTGGCTTCTACATTTTACAGTGGAAGTTCCACAGCATGCCTGCCTGTGCTACAACCAACCTGCCTCGTGTGGATGATGTGTTGGCATCTCTACAGGTGTCCTCTCACAAATGTAAAGTGATGTACTATACAGAAGTGATAGGATCTGAAGACTTCAGGTATGTCTGGCCAATGTCAGACCTTTCTGATTGTTTGGATGATCAAGTCAATGTCAACTTCACTCAAATACAAGTAAATTGTGAGGCCCTTAAAAAGTTGCACTGAGGGCAACCAATGTATAAAAGGGGTTAATTAGTTATCTCGTGGTAATCCTCACTGGTCACTTGGCTCTGCTTTGAGAGCTTGTTGGGCCTGGCAGGTTGTCCTGTAGAAGGGGGTGCAAGTCAAATTCCACTTGTCGAATTTCATTTTCTGCCAGTGGATAAACTTGACTGAAATTAAATCTCTGTCTCTTTGAACAGCATCTGGTTTTTGAAAGAGGTGCAGTGTCCTCATTATTTTATGTGGTGAGGCAGAAAAGCTTTTGAGTATCTGCACCAAAGCTGTTACTTGCTTTTGATTCAGCGTGCAAACAAGTACAGTATAGCTACAGAGCAGAAATCAAAATCTTCCTGTCTTCTGAAGCTTAAAACTGCTTTCTTCTTTTTTTCTGCAGGGGATCTATGACCAGCCTTGAATCAAGCCACAGTGGATTCTCCCAGCTCAGTGCTGCCACCACCTCCTCTAGCCAGTCCCATTCCAGCTCCATGATTTCCAGGTAGTGCCACAGCAGCTGAAAAGCAAATGGATGTGATGGCTGGACCCTCGCCCGTGGCAGCTGACTGCAATACAGCATATTCAACTGGCAATTGTGCAAAAAAAAACCCACCCCAAAAAGCCTTTTATAGATAGTAAAGTAGCTGTTTGAATTTTACACTTAGTGGTTTTGGTCTTTGTTAGATCCAACAGCTTGTCTCTTAACTCTAACCCTTTTTCCTAACTCAGCCATAAATATTTTTGCAAGTGTGCTTGCACAAATCCTAACTCTGAACACAAGGGCTCTTACTGAAAAGGAAAAACAACCAGTGCATCAGTTAAGAATTTTATTTTTTTTTTAAAACTGTGTGGATGTTAAAAGGCAAAAAAGAAAAACCCTACCAAAAATGCTCCGTAGTGCATTAGAGATCAACTGCAAGTCTCCTGTCAGGACATTCCTTGCCATCCTGAGGAATCCCCTGTGATCTTCCAGTGCTGCAAACTGTTCTCCCATTGCCACTAATGATGTCCGAGACAAAGAACAGCAGTTGCTGGATACTTGACTTTGTGAGTCCATTTTTTTCAAAGCACGCCCACAGAGCTGTGGCCAGGCTGTAACACTAAATATAACTTTTGTATGAGCACATTTCTGGGGAATTTGAGCTCTGGATCTTGCTGGGTTAAACCAATTGGTTCTTTCCTTGGGTTTGTGCGTGGAGCACTGCAGAGAGAGGCAGAGAGCAGGCTCTCCCTCACTGTCATGCTGAGCTCATCCAGAGCTGCTCTGAGCTTTTGTTCCCAGCTCTGTGCTGGAGCTTCACTCTGCTTCCTTACTACATCCCAAGCAAATTGATTTTACTGAGATTCTCTTCTTGTCAGGAATTTATGCAGAGCTGCAGCTTGCTGCTTAAACTAGTCTGAAGGAGGTGTGGCTTCCATCCTTCCTGAGCTCTTCTCACTCCCTGGGGCCTCCTGTCCTTCCCTGTGCCTGGCAGAAATGGAACACCTCAGTTCTGGTCAGCCTTCGTGTGGGCAGGGAGCACAGGGATCTTCCCTCTGAGTGACACAGAAGATACTTTAAGGATTTTCTCCACCCTTCTCGCTACTGCCACTGCCAGAGCTGATCTGCCATTTGGGATTGTGTCCCTGTTTCCCAGGCCCAGGTTGGATTCTTGCTGAGCTCTGTTCAGGTGTTTTTCCCTCTCGAGCCCTCTCTCTATGCACAGCAAAAGGCTCCAAGGACTGAGCTGTCAGACAAGCACAGACCACACGTGGCAGTGGAGCAGAGAAGGTTCTGGTCTGAAGTGCAGCAGGATTTGCACACTTAGACCCTGCTTGGTCTTTCCTTCCCCTCACAGAGCTGAATTGCCCATGCAGGCACAAGGAGCTGCTGTGCAGGCTGCAGTCCCTGCTAGGAAGTGGGATAGGCTCTGGCTTGGGTAAATGGTGGAGGAGTTTACGGAGGTGTTGCACTTGGAAAGCAGAACTCGCTGGAGATTCTGGATCCCCTGCCTGAGGAAGGCTGGTTCTGAGCTCAGTGTGAAGCTTTTTTGTGCCTGCAGAGCTCCGGAGAGGCAGGTGACAGACCCCTGCCAGCAGCTCTGCTGCAGCCCCGTTCTGGCTGCGGCACGTGGCAGAGCTGACAGGCACATTTTAGTAACAGAGGTGCTCAGAGACCAGCCTGCTTAAACTGAACCAAACTGGTCTATTTTGGAGCTTTTTTAGGACTCAGAAGCTGAAGATGGAGGTTAGGCTGTTACTTAGGCTGCCAGAGTGGGCTGTTGTGTGAGACAGGTCAGTGCTTTGGTGCCACACAGCTCCCACCCAGCGTCTGCACAGCAGCCTGCACAGGCTCTGGGGCTGCTCCTGGGAGCTGTGCCCGAATTCCTGGCACCAGGAACCAGTATTCCCAGCACAGGGAGTGCAGCTGGAGCACAGTGAGGTTCACCTGACACTCGTGGCATTTCTTCCCATTCACCAGGCTGTAAGGGCTGAAGTTGGTCCCTTTCTCTCTCCTTCTCTCTGTCTCTGTCTCTCTCTCAGATGGTGACTTTGCTCACAACTGTAAAGAATCTGCTCCATTCAACACTCCACATCTGTCCAGGTGTCTGGCTTTGTAGACTTTTTTGAGTTGCAGTCCCTTTTCAAGTCTGATGAACTATATTTTTCACTTGAGCTGGCTCAAAAGTGGCACTTTGGGTTTTTCCTGCTGTTAATCTTAACACATCTATCTTTTAGAGCTCAAAGCACATGACAGCACAAACAGCCAGGGAGATAAAATTCCAGAAAAACAATGGTTAATCTTCCTCTAAGCAAAGTGCTGTGGCAATATGACTTGATCACTGCAGTCTAACTAATTAATTTCCCATACCCTGCTCTTTCTTTGTGTGATATTGCTCTTCCTCCTCTCAGCCAGTGACTCTTCTGTTGGCACCTTTCCTGTTACCAGTGTCCTTCATTTCCCTGTCCCTCCTCACGAACTGCATATCAAAATCTGTAAATGTTTTGTATACATAATACCTCATTCTTGGTAATAAAATACAGATAGTCTTTAAAAGATTTTTTTATTGTTATCAATAAATGTGAACTGTTTGGAAAAAAAAAAAAAAAAGAGGGCAGTCTCTTTATTTCATTCATCTGCTGCAAAGCTTCCAAATTATTTTATGTGCTGGATTCAGGTCTGCCAGTGCTGGGTGAGGGAGGGGCTCCTTGGCTGCCCCCACCTCTGACACCTCGGGCAGGAGGCTGAGACAGTCACACTCAGGAAATGATGGTTTTTAATTAGTAGAAGTACACTAAGCTCCAGCTATTTTTAAAACAGGAGCCAATAAACGTCAAACTGTGGGTTTTCTAACTCCTGGAGCTGGAGCAGAGGCTGCAACATGTTTATGGTGAATCTTTCAAATTTGATCCAAGCTGTGAAGTTTCTATAAATGAGAATCTTTAACCACGGTCATGGAGGTCTGTCAGCAAGACCAGATGGCTGCCTGACCTAGTTCAGGCTTTAACGTGTGGTCAATATTTCGGTGCCAGCACGTAATGATGGACCAGCTTTCTGCTGCTCAGGACCTTGCTGAGTGCAGCAGTCCTTGAGAAGAAGGTGCTGTGCAAGGAGGTGGCTTTGCCGGTCAGCTGGGCTGTCCCTGGAGAAGTGGGGAGCTGCCTTTGTGGCCAGCGCCCCTCTCTGAAGTGGCAATTAAATAAACCCGAGCCCCAGCCCCTGCTTGGGCTGGGCAGGTGATAACAGTGCAGTCCAGGGCCCCCAACAGCTCCCCTGGGAGAGGTGTCTGGTTGAAGTGTGTGGTTTGGGTTTGTTTGGTTGGGGTTGTTTTTTTGATGTGGATTTTTGTGAGACAAAGCAAAATTCCTGGAAGAAATTTCACCTTTTTTTGGTCCCACCTGCATCCCCTGCCTCCTCACAAAGCTGAGGACTCCCTGTTCTTCGGGTGTCTCCATTTGCAACCTTGGCTTGCCAGCGAGCCTGTAAATTCCCAGTCACTCCGGTGAAGGATCCTGAACTGCCGTTCCTGAGTCTGCCCGTGCATCCCTCCCGCTGGAGCAGGAGCTGGCCCTCAACCCAGCAGCACCCGATCCCGGCAGGAGCAGCCAGGACCCTTTGCTCTTCCTTCCCTTCGCAGGCTGGGCTGATTCCGTGTGGGCAGGCAAGTTAAAATGGTGATGGGAAGAAGAATTCTGTCACCCTGGGAGTGCCCAAGCAGTGCAGGGTCACACGGAGCCCTCCCCTCCGTGCTGGCTCTGCCGGCCCCATCCTGCACCCCCACTGCTGTCCCAGCTCCCCGGGGGCTGCGCAGCATCCCAGCATCCCAGCATCCCAGGAATCTGCTTCCCAGGGCGGGGCTGCTTAATGCTGCCGGGAGAGACCAATCCTCGGGTGGAAGCATTAGGTTTTGGCTGGCTTTCCAAAGTCATCAGCAGCCAGCTCTATTATTCAGGCTCTAAAAAAAAATTTGCCATCCCCTGGGTTTTCTTGGAAGAGTAGGAAGGCGCTTATTTTATTTCACCAACTCATGCTGGTGTAAGAGTTTGGATGCTGAGAAATAGAAGGTCGGGATTTTGCACCTTGTTTTTCCTTTATTCCCTTCCCTACGACCACTTTGTGCCATCAGCCTTGGTCCCCTGTGGTCCTCTGGCAGCCACAGGCCAAGGGGAACAGGGAAGGGACCCCCAGATTTGGGGCCCTTTCCCCTGTGCACAGGAGGGGAACCAGGGGCTAAGAGGGACAGGGCTGGCCTCTCCCAGCCCTCCTTCTGGCCTAACAAACCCACAAATAAATACATCTCAAGCTTTTCTGGATGCTGATGGAACCTCCCCTTGTGCCGTGGGGTGACCTTCGCGGGGCAGTTCTCCCGGGATGGGCAGCCCGGATCCCAACATCCCAACATCCCGCAGGTGGGGCTTGGGACCTGCTGTGACCCCAGCACTGCCCCACGCCCGGGGACTGCGCTTTGAACTGTTTGCAAAGAAAAGGGGGAATGAGGAGAGGAGGGAGGAGAAAGAGGAGAAGGAGGCGGGAGAGAAAAAGGGAAAGAAAAAAAGGAGGTGTTAATGTCACGCACCCTTCATTCTGCCAGCAACAAAAAAGGTGCAGCCCCAGCCCACAGCTATGCCCTCAGCCCCTGGTGTGCACACCCCCACTTCTCCAAATGGCATTTTGTGCGGGAAATATCCAACTGGGAAGAGCAAGTATAGGGGGACCCTGTGTGACCCCCCCAGTCATAGATCCATAGCCCAGCCCAGTGTCCCCTGCTGACCCCTCGGACCCCCGTGGGGCTTCCCAGCCCTGGGGTGAACAGGGTGAGGCCAGGGCGATGCCGAGCCGGTCCGGGGTGGGGGGCAGCTCTGCGGGCAGCCCCTTGTACCCCCAAATCCACCGTCTGGCACCTCTGGCACCGTGGGGCACCCACGGGGGACATCGGGCACGAACCCACCCACCCAAGCCCGGCGTGTGGAGCCAGCGGCCTGAGGGCACCGGGCTGGGGGACGGTCCCGAAGGGGAATCCGGGGCCATGCTGGTGGCCCGGGGACAGGGCAGGGACACGGGTGGCTGCGGCTCGGGCGGTCCCCGCACAAACCCCACTAGATGGTGCCAGCAGCCCGCGCACGGCCCCGGGCACCCGCGCGCTGCCGGGGGGGACACTGTCCCCGCTGTCCCTGCTACTGGGGGGACACTGTCCCCAGTGCCCCTGCTACAAGGGAGGGACACTGTCCCACTTCCCCTGCTGCCGAGGGGACACTGTCCCACTGCCCCTGCTACTGGGGGGACACTGTCCCCAGTGCCCCTGCTACAAGGGAGGGACACTGTCCCACTGCCTCTGCTACAAGGGGGGAACACTGTCCCCGCTGCAAGGGAGGGACACTGTCCCCACTGCCTCTGCTGCTGGGGGGGACACTGTCCCCGCTGTCCCTGCTACTGGGGGGACACTGTCCCCAGTGCCCCTGCTGCAAGGGAGGGACACTGTCCCCGCTGTCCCTGCTACTGGGGGTACACTGTCCCCAGTGCCCCTGCTACAAGGGAGGGACACTGTCCCACTGCCTCTGCTACAAGGGGGGAACACTGTCCCCGCTGCAAGGGAGGGACACTGTCCCCACTGCCTCTGCTGCTGGGGGGGACACTGTCCCCGCTGTCCCTGCTACAAGGGAGGGACACTGTCCCCAGTGCCCCTGCTGCCGGGGGGACACTGTCCCCGCTGTCCGTGCTGCAACGGAGGGACACTGTCCCCGCTGCCCCTGCTACGAGGAAGGGACACTGTCCCCGCTACAAGGGAGAGACACTGTCCCATTGCCCCTGCTACAAGAGGGGGACACTGTCCCACTGCCCCTGCTACAAGAGAGGGACACTGTCCCACTGCCCTTACTGCCGGAGGGGACACTGTCCCCGCTTTTATATTTTCAGATATTTGTAATCCTGTAATGTTCCTGCTACAAGGGAGGG
>VWPU01015163.1:45595-59527 GCA_013398955.1 Callaeas wilsoni
GGGACACTGTCCCACTGCCCCTGCTGCAAGGGAGGGACACTGTCCCCACTGTCCCTGCTGCCGGGGGGGACACTGTCCCTTGTGCCAGGGGCTCGGTGTGCAGCTGGGGCTGACCCACTTCCCCGGGTTCCGCTGCTCCAGAGCACTGGTCCATACTGGGAGCCACGAACTGGGCAGGGGACCCCCGTGTGACCCCCCACAGCATGGACAGCGCATTGTGCATAAAGCAGCCGCCACTCCAGACGCACGGGGGGGTTGGGCTGGGGCACCGCCAGCACCCCAAAACCCTCTCCCTGTGCCCTGCACGTCCGAGAGGATGCTCCACTGACCTCCAGGCACCATCTTGCCTGTGGGCTTGCTGTCCTGCTGCTGAGAATCCTCCTGCACAGTCACCACCTCCCAAGAGTACTGAGAAACTTAATCACCACTGGAGAAAACCCTTGAGGATCTGCTGGGAGAAACGCTGTGGAAGTGAAAAAATATCCTGCTTGTTTCTCGGCTTCAGTGTGGATTGGCCCACGAGAGGCAGTGGGCTGTATCCAAACACTGAATCTTAATTATGAGCAGGATTTCACCAGGGAAAGGGAGATGGGAAGAGGAACAGCCCAGAGAAAAAGATGGAAACTGAAAACACAAGTTCTCCCAAAAAAGAGCCTTGAAGTCATGGCAAAACAAAATTTATCTCAAGCATTTTTGCCTTCGCATAGTTATTTATTATAATAACATTTATTATTATAACATACTGCCTCTTCTTGGAGGTGCTGACACAGCAGCAAAGGGGTGGAAGGACCCTGAGGTCCAAAATGTGCGTGGCAGAGCAGGGAGGGCAGGACCTGCTCCTGTCCCCATGGCTGGCACTGGCTCTGCCAGGTCCTGGCCAAGGGCTTTTCCAGCCCTGGGGAGTGATGGGAGGTCAGTGCATCCCTCCTTGAAGCTTCTGCCGTTCCCTCCAGCCTGGAGAGGCCACACGGCTCCAGCTGCTCCAGCTCATCCCTGCAGAGCCCGCCTGCCACCGCGTGCAGGACAGGGGCTGCTGTGAGTGCAGCCCCTCAGTGGGCTGTGCTTGCCCCAGCGGATTTCCCCGAAATGCCAGGCACAGACGGATGTTCTGTAACAGCTCCCAGAGACCTTCTCCCATCACGGTTTGTGCCAGTGGAGCACTGCCGGGCTCACCACACCCCAGCTGTGTGCGCAGCCCCTGCCTGGCTCCAAGGCTCGCTGTCCCCAGGGACCTGCCAGGACAAGCTTCCCAGGCTGTGGCGATGTCACTGGCATCAGCCCACCCCTGCTCAGCCCCCCATAGAGCTGGCACTTCTGGGGGTGGGGGGCCCTGCAGGACCCCAGCACCCATCTACACTCAGAGTAGACCCAAGCAAAGCAGCCAGAAGATTTTTCTTGTTGGACATGAGTCACTTTGGGGGTGAAGGCTCCCAGGGCAGCTCTGACCCCACAGAGCAGCCAGCTGCAGATGGAGGCTGCCCTCCAAGTGGTTTCCCCTAAAAAACCCTATTTCCTGGCCAAGGGAGGGGCCCACCTCTCCATCACCCATTCCAGCAGCCCCTTGCAGCAGCCTTGCCTGCATCCCTCCCCCAGGAGCAGCCAGGAGGACGCACTGGCATGATGACACTGATGGCCTGAGCCAGCCTTGGGCAGCCACGGACCCGAGTGTTTATTCATCCTTCACAAGAACCGAACAAGAAAGGAAGCAGGGAAGGATCATGTGAACTCCCCTCGAGGAGGGCTGGCGCTGCCCAGCACTGGCAGGGACATCACCCAGGGCAAGGGCACTGGGCCCCTCCAGTCCGCCCAGTAACTCTCCCCTGCTCACCCCAACAGAGCTGCAGCTCCAGGGGCCCCGCAGGACCGTCAGCATCCGAGGGGTGCAGCTGTCTGAGCAATTCTCTTTGAAGATATTTGATGCTCTGCTGTGCCTCAGAGAGGAGGGGGCCTGTTTTCCACCCACCTCTCCAGCTCTGCTGGGCCCTGGATGCTGCTGAGAGGAGCTGCAAAGAACTGAGAAGGAAGAGGAATGGAAAATCCCTTCGCTGGGACAAGGAGACCTCTGCAGATCCAAGCAGCAGCTTTCCTCACCTGGAATGAGGCAGGACCTTGGCGAGCAGTGGCTGCTGCTGCTGCCCAGGACTCAGCAGGACATTGGAGCTGGAGCATCCCAAGCCCCAGGCACAGCCCCGGTGGTGGCCCTGTGGCTGGCACTCAGTGAGAGCAGCAGGCACCACCAGACCCATCCCACACCGGGACCAGCGGGGCACTGGTGTGAGGGCAGATGCACCACACAGGCCCAGCCACCCCTCCTGGCACCTGTGGCAGTTGTCCTGCAGGACTTGGCAGTCACATCTCCAGGCCCTTCCCCTGGGGAACATGGAGCAGTGACACCAATCTGTGCAAGCAGATGCCCCAAACCTCACTGAACCATGTGCCATTCCCACATGGGACATGGTGCTGCTGGGGAGAGGTGGGGAGGGATCCCAGAGAGTGCCACTGGACCCCAGAGCGTGGGCATCAGCAGTGCTGGGGCTTTGCTGATGCCTTAGGATTTCAGCTTTTATATTTTCAGATATTTGTAATCCTGTAATTCTTTAGTGTGTAACTCTGAGCTCCATACAGAGTGTGAGCTACTGCTTTTCCCATTTTGGTCAGACACAACCATTCCTCTCCAGGCCTGACAATCAAGGACACCTCACTGTCTCAGGCCCCGAGAAATGGAAACAAAAGTGAGTTGGGGAGGAGCAAGCTGAGAGAATGGGACTGCACTGCCTGAAGCTGGAATTGGACAATTAACCTCTGACGGCAAACGGACAGAACTTCTATCTGTCCCAAAAACGTGTGGCTGTGCCCATCCTGGGTGCAGTCTCTGTGAGACTCCTGCACTGCCGAAGGTGCACCCTGGGAAGGCCTTTCCATAAATCCCTGCCCTTTATCCTTTCACTCTGCCCAGCCTCTGCTCCAGGGCAGCCTCTCCAAGGCATCATTGCCTCCTCAAACAGAGCAAACCTGTTCAGGCTCAAGGGCTGTGATGCTGTTCCAGGTTTGTTTTGCTTCACCCTCTGAGGCTGCCCTGGCTGGAGGCAGAGAGGTGCCGGTGGGCGTGGGTTAGAGCTGTGGATGTGGAATAGCATCCCTGGGAACGGTGCTGGGCCACTCCTGGAGGAGCAGGGCTCTGCCCTGGGGGCCAGGGATGGACCGCTGGGACTTGCACAGAGCCTGGCAAGGGACCTGATGTGGAGCTGCTGGATAACGAGGAGGGGATGGGTGTTAATTAGCAAGAGAGAGTGGAAATGAAGTGGGTCAGGGGAAAACACACGGCACCAGGTTTCGGAAAGCTGCTGGAGTTTGTGTCGTGTTGGGGAGCTGGCGGTGCCTGCGGCCACCCCAGGGCTCTCAGTGGAGAGTGGCCAGGAGCCACCAGCTCCTCCAGCCTTGCCCCAACAGCAGCGCTAACCCACCCCCAGGGATGAACTGCCTGCATGAGAAACCCGTCCAAGGAGCCCATTGGGGATGAAGAGAAAGGCCATGGGGGCCTGGGGTGACACCTGGCACACACATGCCAACCTTCCCCAGGAGGGCCAGGGGAGTGTGGGCATCCCGGGGCGGGCAGGGCCGGATGGGGATGGAGCAGGCAGGGCCTCGGGGCTCTGAGTCAGGCCAGGGATGTCATGAGCTGCCGGCTGCCGCAGTGCTGGCAGCCCCAGAGAGCCCCCAGGGCAGCCCAGAGGTGCTGCTGGGTCAGTGATGCCTGGGAGAGGCTGAGGGAAAACTGCTGGCAGGGACCTGCAGAGCCCGAACCCAGAGAGTGAAGGCAGAGCAAGGGGAAAAGCTGCTGCCTCCATCCCACAAGTTTTGGTCTTCTGGTTCAGGGAGGGCAAAGCCATAAATTTCAGCTGCCTGTGGTTTGCAGCTCCTTGCACTTCCCAAGTGCTTCCAAAAGAAAGTGTTTTCAGCTTGGAGCTGAGGGCAGAGGGATGCTGGAGCTGAACCCACGCCAGGCTGCAGCAGGGCTGATTGGGGTAAATTTAACCCCTTGACAATGTGAGCGCTTTCCTGCCCCTCTTTATAAGGAGCTTTGCAAGGAGTTAATGCCGTCTGAGGCAGGCTCCTAGGGGCTCAGGCAGTGAGGTTCCATCAGCCTTGGAGCAGCATCCCTCCCTGGGCAGAGCATCCCTCCCCAGCCCGGCACCCAGGCTGCCTTCCCTGGGCTGGGTGGGGAAGGACAAGCAGCCATGTCTTCAAACGTGAGCTTTACAGGGTTTCTGTATCTGCCCTGTGTATAAAAATACATTTGTAGGGGGAAAATGGGGGGAGTGGGCTTTAACCAAGGCAGGATGGAGCAGGCAGCAGCGACAAGCGGCCGGAAGCTTGCTGGAGGACGTCCCTGCAGCCCGACCTCAGCAGGGTGTCTCGTCCTGCCTTTGCTCAGCGCTGGCCCCGTGGCTTTGCCATCACGGTTTTGTTTTGCAAACTCTGTGCACAAACACCCCCACGCGTGTGCAAACACCACCCCTCACTCACAGGTGAGCACAGCCCCGAAACACCCTTCTATCCCAGTCCACCTGAAGGCAGGAGCAGAGCCAGCCCTTGTCTGAGGCTCACCACCCAGCCGTGCCCCCCTGCCCGGCACCGGGGCACACATCCCGTGCCATCTGGAGCGTGACACGGCGGCAGCAAGTCCGATTTATGAGCCAGAGGATTGCCAAACACATCTGGCTGTGTCAGGTCACCCCGCACCGCTGGCGCTGTCATACGGATCCAGGACAAAGCCTCGCCTTTGTTTGCTGCTCTTTGGGCATCACGAGCGTCCTGGGCACTGGGGGGTGGCAGCTCGGGAGCATGAGCTCACCGTAGGCTTCGTTTGTCTTCATGCTAAACCCTTCCTGGAGATGTCAGCTGCCAGAACGTGTCATTTATGCTTCATGGCGCTGCCTCAGCGCCGCACGGATGTGACAGAGTGACAAACAGCAGCATCCTTGAAGGACTGGCTCAGTCTGGATGGTTCTTCTCTAACAAACAAGCGTGAGCTGGGCTGGGCTGAGCCAGTCGCTCACGGTGACTCTGCGGGGGCCGGCGCTGCCCGTGGAGGTGCCCGTGGTGCTGGGGACCTGCTGTGAGCTTTCCTGACACAACCTCGGTATCCAAAAGCAAGGCTCGGGCTGTCACAGCTCGGCGTCAGACCCGGCAACTGCGGCGGGATGCTGCCGTGCCACCCTGCCGGGATGCTCCCTGCCCACCTCCGCATCCCGGGATGCTGCCGTGCCCCCCTCCCGGATGCTCCCTCCCCACCTCCGCATGCCGGGATGCTGCCGTGCCCCCCTCTGCATCTCAGGATACTCCCTTCCCCCCTCCTGGGATGCTCCCTGTTCCCCTCCCTGGCTGCTCCCTGCCCACCTCCACCTCTCGGGATGCTCCCTGTCCCCCTCCTGGGATGCTCTCTGTCCACCTCCGCATCCCNCGGGATGCTGCCACCCTCCCGGGATGCTCCCTGCCCCCCTCTGCATCTCAGGATACTCCCTGCCCCCCTCCTGGGATGCTCCTTGTTCCCCTCCCGGGACGTTCTCTGCCCACCACCGCATCTCAGGATGCTCCCTGCCCACCTCCGCATCCCGGGATTCTCCCTGTCCCCCTCCCGGGATGCTCCCTGTCCACCTCCACATCCCGGGATGCTCCCTGCCCCCCTCCTGGGATGCTCCCTGCCCACCTCCACATCTCGGGATGCTCCCTGTCCACCTCCGCATCCCGGGATGCTCCCTGCCCCGCTCCCGGGCTTGGCTGACTTCACAGCACATCGCCCTGGGAAATAGGATGATACTGGAGGGAACTGGGTTGCTCCTCTCCGTGCAATGGGCAGGCTGCAATGGCAGAGTCAGCTCTGGGAAATGAAATCCTGGGGCGTTCCGCCTGTTGTATGTGTATTTATTGTGCTCATGGGGTTCTTTCTCCCCGTCCATACCAGGAAAGTGCTTCACCGGTGTGAGCCTGTCCCCAGAGTCCCCAGCACAGCCCCTGTTTCTGGAATCACAGACTGGTTTGGGTGGGAAGGAACCTCAAAGCTCATCTAGTTCCAATCCTCTGCCAAGGGCAGGGACACCTTCCACAGACCGGGTTACTCAGAGGTTACTCCTGGAATTTCCTGGAACCGTCTCTGATCTTTCCCAAGCTGGAGCAGGTTTCCCAAAGGTGCCAGTGCTGAGTGTGGACTGGACCAGGCAACCAGTACAGAGCTGGTCCAGCAGGCCACCCCCATTCCCCCCAGCAGGTCAAGGCAGTGGGGGATTTCGGGGGGCAGTGGGTGGTGTTGAGGGATAGTGGGGTCCAACTCAGCTGGCAGCCCCTGGGGACACCTCTCCACTGCAGCCCAGGGGACGGTTGGCATTTTGCAGCTTTGCACTTTTATTTGCACTTTCAGAGAAGCTGCTCCAGAAGGGGGGACACAGCAGTGCTTCATCCTCCTTGCCTCAGTTTACCTTGAGAAAACGAATCTGAGCTCTCTGCCCTTGCAGAGGTTTGCCCTTGCTCCTGCACAGGCTTTTAGCACCTCCCTGCCCAGCCTGCAGCACTCGGCCAGAGGGATGGAGCTGAGGAACTGGAGCTGTGGATTGAAGGCTGGGACTTTCCCCTTGCCACATCCCTGCTGTGAGACCAGAAGGAACTTGGCCAGCGCCAGCACAAGGAGCCACATCCATCAGCGCTGGGTAAATACAGCCGATTGTTCCCAGCGCTGCAGGAAGGGACAGGAGCACCCACATGGGTCACTGCACCAGGAAAATGCAGGCAGGGGACTGGGAGGGCCTGGCTGACCCACGGCCCTGCTTGGGACATGGGAAGAGGTACCCAGGTCCCGGTGTTAGAGCAGCATCCCCTCCCCTCAAGGTGCCACTGGAGTCATGCTGGCCTTGACAGAAATGAGACCTGAATTTGAGCATAAAGCAGCTGCACAGGGTAACTTACCCCTGCCAGCTCTGCTTCACACCATTGCTGGAGAAGGCTGATGGAAGTGCACATCATTCCCCATCCTCAGAGCCAGGGAAGAGCCACGGAGCTGTGCTCAGGCACTTGGGAACAGCTCTGATGCCAGGAGCCACCACAGCTCGTGGCTATTCCCTCCAGCCCTGCAGGGAGGGGAACACTGAGCCCCCACTTCCTGCAATGTCCCCAGGCTGGCAATGTCCCCTGCTCTCCAATCCCATCCTGCAAATGTGACTTTGGGTTCTTCACCTTTTAGTCCCAGAACATCACCTGAACAACCTGACCGAGTGGGTGGCCATGGCAGGAGGTTGAAACGAGAGGATCTGTAAGGTTCCTACCCACCCAACCCATTCTGTGACCCCATGGTTCTATGATTCCATGGTTCTGTGGCCGCTGCTCCTGGCTCAGCTGGCAGCCTGTCCTGCTGGGGACAGTCCCCAGTGTCCCTGCTCACAGAGGGACGCCCTTGCTCAGTTACCCATCACAGGAGGGGACTGGAGCAGGTTTACAGGTGACTGGAGTGTCCTGCAAACCTGAGACACAGCACAGCTCATCCTTAGGGCAGGGAGAGCCCCAGCATCAGACTCCAACCACAGGCAGCCAGGCCAAGGTGCCGTTTATGGCTCACCAACACCACTTGGGCTCCTTCCAAGCAAAACCCGGGGGAAACCAAAAGCTCAAGAGCCGTGCGGACGCCAGAAGTCGGGAGCCAGCTCGGAGCCGGGCGCGCAGGGGCTCAGCAGGGTGGTGCCCCCGGGCACGGCCAGGGCTGGCTGCTGCTGATCCTCCCCGACAGGGAATATGTCACAAACACGAGAAGTCCTGACAGGCGGCGGCTGCGCCGGAGCCCCCGGCAGAGGCTGCGGAGCCGCGCCGGCGCTGCCCGAACGGGGCTGTCAGGAGCTCTTAGGGTGACAGGGGCTCCGGCGAGGGGCTGCCGGGGAGTGGGGGTGGGCAGAGGTTTCCTCCTCTGAACCCAAGAGATGAGAGGTTTTGGGGGCAGCCAGACCAAAATGCTGAGGCTCCACAGCTGAAGGCTCAGTCAAGGAGCTGCCACCCCGTCCCCCAGCTTGCAGGCCATGCAGCCCACACTGTGGGGCCTGGCACATTCACAGAAAACATCAAACTCCCCTGTAAAATGAATGCAAACCTCATTTTATTTTAACCTTGCTTTTGGCTAGATCCATCCTTCGCTCCTGCCCTGAAAAGGAAGGAGCAGTTTGACCATAAATGTGTCTATGGCAATAATCAGCTCAGATCCAGGACAACTCCGAGGTCACTTCTGCCCCATCATGTGAAGTTTATTTGGTTATTTAAGGACAAGAAGTCACTGGGGAAAGAGTTGGGAACTGTGGCATGAAAGCCCAGGGAGTCAAGGCCATGCAGTGAGCAGGGAAGGGCCCCCATGGGCAGTGACAGGCGGCCCCGGGCAGGCAGAGCACTGGGGGATGTTTACAAAATGACATTTTCATACACTCTGGAAAGGAAAAATACAAGCAGTTTGTTTGCAGGGTGAGAGCATCACGTCTGCCTGGCTTTGCATGGCATGGAGCAGTGCTCCCAGCAGGATGGGGGGCAGGAGAGCCTTGGCTGCCAGCACGGCTCCAGCAGGAGCACAGCCCGGCTGCTGGGAGCTGAGCTGAGCTGTGGCCATGGGTGCAGTGTCCCTGAGAGCCTCGGTGACAGCCTGGCAGGAGGGATCCTGGCTCAGTCCAGCCTGCAGGAGCACCTTGCATGGGTGAAGACTCTCTTCTGTGCTCCTGTCCCCCGAATCTGGGGTCTTGGGCATCTCCTGCCAGCAGCTGACCCCCCTGCACCTTGTGTTAATGCCACGGATCTGCTGAAGATCCCATCATCTTCTGACACTGCCATGAGAAGCCACATACCCACTCCTGGCCCCCCAAATCCCTCCAGCCATCCCTCGAGGGTGCCAGGCTTTCTCTGACCTTAGAGAAACTCCTCTCTTCACATTTAAGTTTCTTGGAACCTATGTTGTATTTCAGGGATGTTTTTACCTAATTTGCCATTTTCCTCCTGGAAACCCTTGCCTCTAGGACTTGTGTCAGTCATTCAGAGATGCATGCCAAGTGCATCCTGCAATCTTGCCCTGGTGAATGCTATTACACTTTGTGCCCTTTCTTTTCATCCTTCTTTCACATTCAGCCCCACTGATCCATCAGCATCCCTGCTCCCCTGTCTGCTCCTGGCTCCCCTCCCTCCCTTTCCCCACTCATACCCTGAAGCCAGGACAGCAAGGTCTTGATTTGGGGTTCTCATGCCTGCAGTAGCATCAGTCAGACAGCCCCGAGCCTCCTGTCCCTGCCTGCACTGATTTAATCTCAGCGGCCAAGGGTGAATGCAGGGGTGGGCACAGCATCCTGCCCGTCCCCAGCCTGGGCACCACTGCCTTGGGGCTGCAGCCCCACGAGGAGGAGGAGGAGGCTCAACCCCCTGAGGAGGAGGTTCAGGGTTCAACCCCAGATGGAGGAGGCTCAGGGTGCAATCTCATGTGGAAGAGGCTCAATCCCACATGGAGGAGGTTCAGAGCTCAGCCCCACATGGAGGAGGCTCAATCCCATGTGGAAGAGGCTCAATCCCACATGGAGGAGTCTAAGTCTCACATGGAGGAGGTTCAATCCCACGTGGAGGAGGCTCAGTCCCCCATGGAAGAGGCTCAGGGTTCAGCCCCACATGGATGAGGCTCAGTCTCACATGGAGGAGGCTCGGGGCTCAGCCCCACATGGAGGAGGCTCCATCCCACATGGAGGAGGTTCAATCTCACATGGATGAGTCTCAGTCCCACATGGAGGAGGCTCAGGGCTCAGCCCCACATGGAGGAGGCTCAATCCCACATGGAGAAGGCTCAGTCCCACATGGAGAAGGCTCAGGGTTCAGCCCCACATGGATGAGTCTCAGTCCCACATGGAGGAGACTCAGGGTGCAATTCCATGTGGAGGAGGCTCAGTCCTGCTCTGAGCAGTGTGCAGAAAACTGGCTACGACTGGCTTCAGCCCCACATGGATGAGTCTCAGTCTCACATGGAGGAGGCTCAGGGCTCAGCCCCACATGGAGGAGTCTCAGTCCCACATGGAGGAGGCTCAGGGTGCAATCCCATGTGGAGGAGGCTCAGTCCTGCTCTGAGCAGTGTGCAGAAAACTGGCTACGACTGGCTGCCCGTGTACCTGGTGAGGCTCCATCAGTCTTTACTGGCTTTATTTAGCCTTATCTTGTGTCTAGAGAGGTTAAAGCACGTGCCAGGTCTGGGCTTCCCTCCTCGATGCCACCGCAGTGGGCAAAGCCGGGCAGAGCCAGGCACTGGGACCACTGCAGCCTCCTGCAGAGCGGGGTGGGCTGGGGCTCTGCTCCCCCTCGGCACCTCAGGGCTGCAGGAGACCTCGGCATCACACATTTCATCTCCTGATGACCTGAGAGCTCTGCCATGTCACCCCGTGTCACCCAAGGAAAGGCGGTGCCGGCGGCCCGAAGAGAGGCGAGCTCTTTGCTCCAGCCAATAATCCAGCCAGAGCAAGATAAGAGATGTTATAGAAACTCCTCTGAGCCTGAGAACAGCTACACTAAATCCCTTTAGTCCTCGGCGAGATATTTGTTTACGGGGAGACTGGATTTTGTTACCCGAGGTGGTTCAGTACAGGCTGTCCGTGGTTCCCTGCCCTCCTGGGGGGGACAGGAAACCGGCCAGGGGTCAGGGCAGGATTTCAAAGCCCAGATGATCTCTTTGGCATGGAAGAGGTCATCTGGAGGAGGGGAGAGCACCCATGCCAGGGTCAGCTCCCAGTGCCCCTATGCCTAAAACCGGGTGCCACAGCCGTGACCCCGGGGCTGAGCTTCCACGCCGGTGGCAGCGCAGGTGACACTGGTTTCCAGGAGCCTGGCTGTGAGCCGGATCAGCAGGATGTGCCACGAGGATTCAGTCGCCCTGAAGCGATGAGGGATGCCCGCAGGGATCTCCTCCCGCACCTCCTCCAGTGGCACTGAAGGATCCCACACCCAGCCCCACTCTCCTCCCTGCCCCCGACACCCAGTCCGGGGCTGTGGGCAAACCTCGGCCCTCACCTCTCGCAACCAGCTCCTGCCTCTGACCCCAGCTGGCACTGGGGGTCACCAGGCAGGAGTTCGTGTGACCCTCCCTGGGGCCAGCACCGCCAGGTGCCCCCCAAGCTGGGCTTGCCCCCTCGGAGTGGCAGGTGCCCCGCGGTGGCCCCCGGAGCCGGGAACAGGATCCGTGCGGGGCCAGGCTGTTCCAGACGGGAGCAGCACGTATGGCTGATCCATCTATGCATCCCGGAGGGCTGCGGCCCCCTCCGAGGGGCTGTGGGAGCCACAGGGTTCGGGTTTCTCCTCTCACCTGTCGCTAAATCAAAGGCCGTTTGGATTTAATCTTCGGCAGAGGCAGGTTTAACCCTCTCGGGTGCAGCTTGTCCCCACGCCGGGGGCAGGACCCGCCTCGCTGACCCTGTCGCTTCCTCTGTCTCACACACCCCAGGCCGGCCCTTTGCTCTGCCCACCCCAGGCAGCAGCTTCTCCTTCCCTCTCCTTGCCTGGTCTCCCATCCCGGGCTCATTCCAGGTGGGAGAAGCTGTGATCCACCCCACAAAGCCCGGCCACTGCCTGCCGTGAGGGGCAGCAGCTGGGGCCACGCCAGGCAGTGCAGATGGCGTCGCTGGGGTTCCTCATGACTGCCCGCTTCCTTCTCCTCCCAGCACCTCAGCTGGGACACCGCAAAACCCAGCTGGAACACCAGAAAACCCAGCTGGAAACGCAGCTACTCTCAGGTCCACCAGGAATTTATCCATGGGCAGAAACAGCAGCAGGGGCACCAGCGGGTGGTGCGGGGTGGAATCATCCCCGCAGGCTGTGCTCACTGCCCTGTGTCCTGTTGTGGGGTGCAAAGGCGCAGGGTGCTGAGGCACTGGGTGCCCATCGCAGGAGTCAGCGCTGCATCAGCTCCAGCAGCTTCCAGAAGCTGGCTCAGGCTCCTGGGAATGCGTCACGGTGCTGCAGACTGCTCAGCTCCACATTCACAGGGATGCTTCACTGCCTGCGAGCAATGGGCCAAGCCCAGGGCTCCTGTCACCCCGTGTGTGACCGGGAGAGCTGATCCGGGGCGCCGTGTCCGGGACTGGAGCAGTGCCCAGCACCAGCAGCTCCAGTGCTGAGAACATCGGAGGCGCCGTTCCCTCCGAGCCGTGACGGCCGAGCAGCGAGACAGGAGCTACCCAAAGCACATCCAGGCACAGCAAGCGCTGTTCCTGGAGGTGCAAATGGTCCTTCTCACATCTGGGAGCAGCAGCAGAGCTGAGGAGCACTTGGCCAGTGGGAAGGGGTCCTGTGCTCTTTTGGCTTCCCCCTCACTCAATCACTTTAAGGCACTAAACATAAGCTTAAAAGCAAAATAAAAATGAATGTTTGTAAAAGATGTCGCAAACCTTTTCAGGACGTTAGGATGTTTTTAGGGAGAGCTTCACTCACGCCCCTCCAGCATGGAGCTCTGTGGGCTGGTTCAGGGACAGAAGAGGCACCACAGTGTCCCACGTTCCTGTTTGCAAACAGCCGTGTGAGGGGAGCAGATGCCAGGGTTTCTCCTGTACCGAGTGCTGTTGGTTTTTCCCAGGAGCAGGTCCTTGTCCCTGTGCCCCCTGGTCCCTGCCCCAGCTCTCTCCCAGCAGCACACGCTGGGAAGCAGCAGCCCACACACCATTTTGCAGCGTTCTGACCCAAACTGCCCTCTCCTGACTGCTGCCCGGCCCGTGGGGGCTTGTCTCAGGCAGGAACTGTCCATCACCCCCAGGCTGATGGCTCTGCCTGAGCCCTACAGTGACTGGGACCCTGGGGACCATCCCTCGCCTTCCATGGGGTATCCCACTGCTCCACGGCTGGTGGCCTTGCAGAGGGTTGGCTGTGGGGTAAGGATGACCACAGACACCTCCAAGCACCCCTTGCTCCAGACCTGCCTGTGAACGCTGGATGTGACTCCACCTGCCCCAATCCCACCCTGCTCCTGCTCCATCCCATCTCCTGTCATGCCTTCATCCTTCCTCCCGCTGCCTGCCCTCCTCCCTGCCCTGCTCGGGGCTCTTTTCCCTCCCTGCTCCCTTGCAGGCAGGGCGCTGCCTCCCTCCCTCATTCCCTCTGTCCCCGGAGCGTCACGGTCCCTTCTCCCGTGGGGACAGCCCAGGGCCCGCTCCGGCTCAGCGCTGGTGGAGGCTTTGCCCCTGCCATGCTCCAGTTTCTCTGGGTGCAGCATGTGCCCTGGGTGCAGGATCCAAACTCCACCTGGATTACAAAATCCCACAGGGGCGGGATCCTGGTCACTCCCATCTCAGCCCCACTTGCCATCCCGATGGGCAGGATGCAGGGCTTTTCTGTAGGGCTCATCCATCACTGCCCCCATCTCCAAGTGCCCATCAAGGCCCTGTGAGTCTTTCCCTGGGGGAAGTACAGACTGAAATAATTATTTTTTTAATAATACCTGACCCAAGCTGGCCAGCCTTGAAAAATTCAGAATTTCGGGACATTACTCTGAGCACAAAGGGCTGCAGTGGAAGACGAGTCACTGTGTTCATCCTTCCTTGTCTCTTCCCTTCCCTGCTCAGTTCCCCCGTGCTTTGCTTTCCCTGCTGTCAGGGGCCATAAGCTCATAGGGAACGAGCTATCCATGCAAAAGGCCTTTGGAAATATTCATTGCTCATCTCCTAACAAGATTACCCTGAAATCCTCCATTGCTCTGAGGGAGATTTAAAACCTTTCAGGCTCTCGGTAACCATAGCAGCACAGATGTGAGAACTGAGGGGAGACAAGTGATGTGAAAAATCATCGGGGATGCAGAGCCCGGCTCTGTGTGACTGCGTGTGACTGTGTGTGACTGACTGCGTGTGACGGTGTGTGACTGTGACTGTGTGAGACTGTGTGAGATTGTGTGTGACTGTGTGTGAC
>VWPU01015172.1:0-58103 GCA_013398955.1 Callaeas wilsoni
GGCGCTGCCGCCGCGGGGCGGGGCCGGCCCCTCACCCTTGGCCTCTGCCCCGCCGGGCGGCGCCGCGCATGCGCGGGGACCGGGGCTCGGGCGGAGGGATCGGGGGCTCAGGGCGGGTTCGGGGAGCGCGGGGCAGGGCGGAGCGCCGGCATGGTGCTCACAGAGTCACAGAATATTCCGAGTGGGAAGAGATCGGCGAGCGTCATCCAGTCCAGCTCCTGGCCCTGCGCAGGACAGCCCAAGAGTCACACCATGTGCCTGAGAGCATTGTCCAAACGCTTCTTGAACTCTGTCAGGCTGGTGCTCTGACCACTGCCCTGGGGAGCTGCTCCAGTGCCCAGCCACCCTCTGGGTGAAGAAACTTCTCCTGATACCCAACCTAACCCTCCCCTAACTCCGCTTCAGGCCGTTCCCGCGGGTCCTGTCACTGTCCCCACGGAGCAGAGATCAGTGCCTGCCGCTCCTCTGCCCCTCTCGAGGAAGTTGTAACTGCAGTGAGGTCTGCCCTCCGTCCCCTCCGGGCGGAACAGACCCTGTGCCCTCAGCTGCTTCTCACACAGCTTCCGCTCAAGGCCCTTCACCACCTTTGTTGCCCTCCTTTAGACATTCTCTAACAGTTTAATGTCTTTCTTACATTGTGGTGCCCCAAACTGCACACAATGCTCAAGCTGAGCCCGCTCCAGCGCAGAGCACAATCACGTCTCTCGACCCACGCGTGTCCGGGCTCATTGCTCAGCAGACAGCGAACCCGCAGACAAGACCAGTGTATTTCATAGGGATTATTGCTGCAGTGTAATTTATAAACCGGGTTAGCTGTCCAAGTGCAAAGCTTTGAGCAAACACGACACATTGCTGGGTTTACTTTAATGCAGGTAATACACTTCCACATTCAGACTTCTGCTCACAGTGACTTAAGTTGTGGGGAGCATCTTCTTATTAGGAACCATAGGGGGTTTTGATGGTAATGTTCCCAAAAGTTATTTTTATTCCATTGAAGTCTGTTAAAACTTGATGTTAAAATGAAACAAGAACTCCTACAGCAAATTAGAGATTCAATTTACATATAGTCAGAAATGAGGTTTTCTATTCCTGAGCTGATTTTCATGCTTAGAGGTGTGCAAATGTTTCTGCACAGCAAAGACTACACAGTGTTTTATAGAATTGAGTTCTCAGGGATTTTGGGGGACCTGGTCTAATATTGGAGGCATTTTTAATCTCAGACTGCAGAATTCTGAGCCTCAGTGGGACTGATTAGTTCCATTTGTCCCAAGCATTTTTTACAAGCTTGATGTCTACTAATTTTATATGCAAATACTATTTGTCCTCACTATGTTTCTCTTACTAGAAAAGGGAAAAAGAAATCTGTTAACATAAACATAGGAAGATAATGGAAAAAATACCTAGAAATAACCAGAACTAGGGAATGTCTTAAAGCTTGTTCTGTCCTATAAACAAATTTTGTTCTGCAACTCAACTTGCTTCACTGAGATTACTTCTGCTTAACACAGATGTAAATGAAAGATCAAAGGCCTCATTATGCACAATCCCATATATTTCTGGCCTCACTCCCATTTTTGTTAAGAGAAAATACTTCAGCTATCCTTACTGCCTCAAGGATAAGTAGTTTCCATGGTAATTGAGGTTTGGAGGATTTTGTTGAGAATATGTTAACGAAGGACTTGCTGCAACTTTATCTCTCTAGCTGATGCAGATGTCAGCGACTGCAAGGTTATTTCTCAAAGTCATTAGCAGAGATTTTTATCACTGCTATTAGCAGAGCATACAGGGAATTCTGTGTTGTTTGCAGTTCCAATTTGCAATGCTGTTTTTGTTGGGCTCACTGAGTGCTTACATGTGGAAAAAACACATTATCTTTCTCCATCCCAGCATGAGGGATGACAACTTCCTAATATTATTCAAATACCTTTCTTCCAAGGACTCACAGGAACAAAATAATGATACACAATAATACAGGAACTTCCTAGGGCAGGGGAGGGACAACAAAAAGACACCAGAAACACATTGTGGAATTGGTAGAGATCACTGACAAGGTACAGCTACAACTTCAAGAGAAGGCCCAACTAATAAATGCATTCATAGTATTACTTTAGGTTTTTCATAGAAATTCCAAGGTCTTTTTTTTGTTTTAGGTATGAACTCTGTTCTGTGCAAATAACATTTTAACCAGTATACTCTTATTTTACAACTTAAGTAGCATTGTCAAGAAACCATCTTTTGGAAGAAGCTGCTTGATTAAAAACAAAACAACTGAAAAAAAACCCCAAAACCCAAACAACGTCTCCCCCCCACTCCCGCTCACACACACACAAACGCACACACACAAACACACACAAAACCCCTCAACAAGCAAGTTCTCTAGTGAATAGTGATGAATGAGACATTCGTTCCATGTCAGCACTTAGAAATTTTGGAGGAAAACTTTCTGTAAATTGACCCAGATCAGTAGTGAAGCACTGGTTTGAGTTGTATCAGTAAAGTACTGTTGTAGTTTTTTCTGTTCTGTCATTTCAAACAATTGAAAAAATATTTTGTAATTAAGTTGAAAGGACAAAAATTAATCTGGGGAAAGGAAATTAAGTAAGAAAATACAGAAAGGGGTGAGAAAAGAGGGTAAGGTACCTCTGGATTCAGTAATTTATCAGAACTGTTTTGGGGGTGTGGGATTTTCTCGTTTTTCTTTTTTGTTTGGTTGGTTGTTGGTTTGAGTTTTCTTTGTTTGTTTTTATGTAATAACCAGCATTTTGCTATTTTCCTGTTTTGTTGTTTGTTTTTTTTTTTAAATTTCATTACCTAAAGGTCGAGAGGACATACTACTTGTCTTCAACATTCCTTATACTGAACAAAATGCCCCAGAAAATGCAGTGCTCCAAACCAATCAAACCATTGTCTATGTTGGAAGAGAGCTATGCCCTACAGGCTTGCTTTATTTCTTTCTTTTCTTTCTTTCTTTCTTTCTACAGAATACTGATTTTCACTTGAAAAAATAAGATAAAAAGCTGTTTTATATGTTTTTTAATGGATTAATTTTGACGGTAGTTCCATTGCCTTGTTAACATGGCAAAGCAATTTGTCTCTGAATCAGTGGGCCAGAATTCCTTGTGGTTGTTGTTAAAACAGATAACCGCCAATCCTAAGATTCTGAGCACAGTTTGCAATGTCTCTGGCCTAAGGATTCTTGGTGTGTTAGCAGAGTAGAGCGTAAGGGAGGAGTGACTCATTTTTCTCTAGGACAAAATTCCCCATATTACCCAGCTGGAATCAGTACTGTCATGGACCTAAAACTGGTGAGGAGAGGGGAAATACAAGGGACACGAGATCACAGCGAAACAGTAAGAAGTGAGGTGGCTCAAGATTCCCTCAAGGGTTAGGTTTGTCGAGGCCCACATTTCTGGCCCTCAAAACCTTCCGCAGGATCCTTCGGGCCTCTGAACACTGGTGGTGGTGAAGAGGGGGAACAGGAGCAGGGGCTGGGGCTGGCGGGGTGGCTGCTGCAGCAGAAGCCCTTGTGCAGCAGCCCAGGGCCCGACTGGCAGCAGCAAAGTCCTGAAATAAGGTGAGCACGCTCTTCTTATTCTTGCATTCAGAGCTGGTTTTCCTCCCCTTCACGGTGCTGTGTAGAGAATGAAGTGGTACCCCAAAGGCCTGGTTTTGTAATGCCTGTGAGCACCTCAGCCTCACGACTGCAGAGCAGTTGTACAGCTTTGATCATGTCTGAACCCTTTCCAGGCCCCTCGTGCTCCTGCTGGCAGCTTCTCTCAGGTAGGTGTTCCCGGGGCTGCCTGGCACCATGGACTGTGTAGCAAAGTTAGTGATAGTGCCTTTGCTTAACTGGTACTTGAAAAGTTAAAGAAGGATACAGAAGACAGGACTTTCCAGCCTCTGGAGATTATCATCTTACCTGTCAATGGAACAGTGAAACCACAAGCCTGCAGGTTTTTCTGAGGTGAGAACTGTCTTCATTCTTCCAGCTGAAGCTATTGCTGAGTGTGGAATAAGATCCAGAAAATGCTGAACCAAACAGCTGGGCTGGGGCACTCTCCTGAAAGGAAGGAAGATTCCACTCCTGGCCAGGTCTCAGTATTCTCCCTGTAGCTTACTTTAAAAGCTACACAGCAAAAAACAAGTTACAGAGAATGGATTGTAACCAGCTTCAGTTTCTCTGTGTGTGCTCTCATCTCTGGGCTGAAGAGTCTGGTTCCTTCTACACTCCTGGCCTGATGCTCTGTTGGGCTTTTTGCACAATGAAGAATGGACAATGTGGTCTCCCCAGGTGGAAGAGTCAGAGTGGTGGGGGATGGTCCGTGCGGCAGGAGAATCTGTCTTTGAGTATACCTCTCTTCAGCTGAGGAAAGCGTTGGGCATGGGCCCACCACAATATGCTGTCCTGTGAAAGATGGACATCCATAGCATCATTTTCTGAGAGAAAGCCTGCAATTGTGTTTTGCAGAGAGCCTAAGCCCATGGTGCTTGGCATGTACTATTGTACCAAGGGATCTGGGGCCTCCGCTGTAGAACAGTCTCTTGTTTACCCAGCTAGGCGTAAGCACAAAATAAATGCTAAACTGCTTAGCTCTTTCCACACTGTTCCCAGACGCAGGCATACCCAGAGCTGCTTCTCCAGAGGTGCATTTCACAGGGGAGCAACATTAAATTACCAGGTGCCTATGCAGGAACTGTGTGGGTAGTTTTTCAGGATCATCTGTTTGAGACTTACAGGCTTGCATTCCTTAGTGGATCTTGTTTACAGTCTTTTAATTTCAGTGTTTTCAGTAACCCAGGGCAATCTCTCTAATGAATAAAATGGGTATCATGCAAATTAAAGTTGGGTATTATTTAACATTCAGGATGAACTCTAGATCTTACTATGTGCCCTCAATGCCCTGTCCTCATCCCATAATGCAACACAAAAAAAAATTATTTACATCTGCTTTTCTGGGTTGCTCTTCTTTACAGTACCCGAGCTGTGTAAAAACATTAAGGTGCTTCTTGGAAAGAACACATGATGTCCATTATATAGATGGGAAAATTAAAGTAGTTTGTCAAAACAAAATTTATCATACACATTTAGAATGCCCAGTGTAAGACACCCAAAGGTCATTTTACAAATATTTACCACCATGAGTTCAAACCACAACTATATTCAATTAGATTCATAATTAATGTCTGCATGTTCAGGATCATTCTAGATACCAGATTCCAGGTATGTCACCCAGCAAATGAGGAATGCAGACTGAGTGTCTAAAAAGGTTTGGTGCACTATGGGTAAATAAGGAGACCAAATGAATTTTTTTTAGTTTTCATTCTGTAGTGCTCTTGCTTTTTAAACTTTCTTTACAACCTGCATACTTTTGTATGAGAAGTCCTAGGTTTAAGAAAGCAAACAATGGTAAAAAAGAAGAAAGACTCCTCTGAATAGCAGCTTTATCTTCCCGAGTATTGACACCCATGCCCACAAAAGGTATCACATCTGAACAGGCTGAGAATGCCATTAAAAAGGACATTAAGAGTTTGGGCCCCTGTATGGATTCCTGAGGAACACCATTAGTAACCAGCCTCCTTTTTACGTGGACTTAGCACTGCTGATCAACACCCATTTCACTGCACAGCCCAGCTGATCATCCATGCATCTTGTGCATTTTTCCACTCCTATTTCACCCATTTGACTGTAGGGACACTGTGGGAGGCCGTGCTGAAGGCCTGCCTCCCTAAAGTCAAGGTAAATAGCAAGCACTGCTCTTCCTCCTCTGTTGAGCCAATCTTCCCATCAAAGGTTTGCTCTTGGTAAAGCCACATTGCACTGTGTGTTCTCAGTCACCTTTGTGTCCCTCAAGTGCTAGGAAGAAATGTGTTCCAGCAGTATTTGCTCCAGACTCATCCTGGGGACGGAGGTGAGGCTGACAGACCTGGAGCTCCCTGGCTCTCCCCGCCTGTTCTTCATGAAGCTGCAGCAGCTCAGAGTGCACCCTTCTTGCTGAAACACTGTGCAAAGAGCAGTGATGTGCTTAAAGGGTCTGTGTCAAACGTCTCAGATCGTGTGTGTGTGTGTGTGTGTATGTGCATGTGAGAAAGAAAAAGAAGCAAAGCTTTTGGAAGCTTGACTGAGCAAGATTTAAATATTCTAAGGAAAAATTAAGCAAAGGAGAAGATTTAAAAAAGAAGGCATTTTCTATGGTATTCTTGCAAAAAACCTTGCAAATATATTATTTTAAAATTATGGAAATTCCATAGTCTGCTGCATATGAGTGTCCAGTTTTCAACTTGTTTGAGTTTTAAAAAATGACTTTAGGTATGGATGTCAACACAGTAGTAAACATGTGGTTATAACCAACATTTTAATAATTTCTTCTCACAGGACTTATCAAGATGGCATAGCTGGCCATTATCTTAATCTGGACAGATCGGCCTGGCTAGTGCTGGGTGTTTGATTTACTACAAGTGTGTCAGCACTTCTGGTTAGTTAGTAGATTATAACTACTAGATAATGCATTAATTGTACATTAGCTGAAAAAAAAAAGAAGATAATGGAGGTTGCTAGAGTTTCAAGTGTCTAGTGTAGAAAACTGGAATACTTCCCCAAACAGAAATTCTATGGACAGTAAAGTTGTATTTTGACACATTTAGACTTTTTGAGAAGTTTATCCAATAGTTACCCATGGCAGAGTACTGAAGAAGCATCTACTGTTTCCAACCCGGTATTTTTCCGAATTCATTGTGCTGCTTCTGGAGATCCCTACCCTTTTCTAAAGAATTATCCTGTAAATGGGAAGATAGTCAATGGCAACATTTCATCAACCTTGTGGGTATGTAGAAAAACTTGTGTTTCCTGGGAGGTGTGGTTCTCTTTGTAGAAAGTG
This sequence comes from Callaeas wilsoni, assembly GCA_013398955.1. Taxonomy (NCBI): domain Eukaryota; kingdom Metazoa; phylum Chordata; class Aves; order Passeriformes; family Callaeidae; genus Callaeas; species Callaeas wilsoni. The sequence continues at coordinate 6,876 of VWPU01015172.1, forward strand.
ATGCTCGTATCGTTCTGCTGCTGCAATTACATATAGCTTGGGCTGCCTTTATAAAACGCTCCTTTGTGTATGGAAAAAAAAGGAGTTTATCCAAGATTAGAGTATGACTCATTTCTAGGCAGATATTTTTCAGAATATGCTACCTTGTGTTTTCATTTTATTTATTAAGTTCATGTTATTTTAAGGCATATTTGTGCAGTAGTGGACTAATTTTGCTGAAATAAATAGAACTTGGTACAGCCAATAATTTTTCTTCTTTTTCCACATGCGAGTTGCCCACAGATAGAGAAGAATTTTCTCATTATTCAAAATTATTGCAACATAATTTGTAGGTGCTACTACAGAAGTAAGGTAATTTTTTTATTACAAAGTAAAAGGTGTCAAGTGAAACTGTTGTTCCCTTCCCCTTGAAGATTGCTCTTAACTCCATGGTATCAACAAATATTTTATGGAGAATAAGCAAAATATTGCTTAAATATTCCTCTATTTTAATACATTTCAGTGTCTGGCTATATTACACTTGGCTCTTAGTATATACATTTTAAATTGACACAAATAGTCAGGATCATGTTTTACTTGGCATTATTAATAAGTGAGAAGTATTTATAAATAGCTAGTGACAGATACTGGTTGTTTTACAAATTTGTAAGATAATATTTGCATAAGCAACAGAAGTTGTAAAGTGATACATGATAAGAAATTAGTCCACAATGCTCCCAGAATCTTTAGTAAGGTGAACTAACTTGAACAATGTGCTTTATAGTATAGTTAAGTGCAGGCTAATATTACTAGGAAAGAAAAATGTAATTTTGTTATCTGAGGGACAGCTGCATGGTGAAAGGGAGTGACACAGAAATGCAGCTAAGAGCACACAGAAATGCCATCCTTTTGCATAAACGTGGGGAGCACTGTAGCAAAAGGGATTTTGTTGGCAGAACAGTAGGTCTCGCCCTGATACCGAGGCACAAACTGAGAAACTGGTTAAGCAGAACTGTGTGGTTGCTTTGGGATCTAGAAAACCTTTTTACAGAAGAGACTTAAAAAGCTTCATCTCTTTAGCCCATCAATGAACCAGGGAAGCACTAACTCACCTGGAATTACATAAATAAAGAGAATAGTAATAGAATTCTTCAGTTTAGCAGACAAATCTTTTAAAATATGTAATGTTTGAAAACTGAGTCAAGAGATGGTTTTGATTAAAAAAATGAAATCATAACAAACAGAAAACCCCTTGGATTAACTAAACCCTGGGAAAAAAATTGATAGATAGGCCTGTGAAGTATTCTTTTTCACATGAAATCTTTAAACCAAGGTGGTGGATTTTCTTCCAAAGGACACATCCCTTAATCTAATTATCACCTGTACCATGCAAAAGGTCAGGCTGGAGACTTGTGGTGCTTTCTTCTGGCCTGAAAACCTATGATGCTATGAAACCTCAAAATGAAGTAAAAAAAGCCCTTTCAAATGTTTTATAAGAATTTTAGAATATCTTCCATAATATGCATAGGATATAGGGTTAGACACTGCAACGAATGGACTTTTAAAATAATTTAACAGGCATTTTAGCTACATTACGGTTGAGTTTTTTTCCTGTTTGTATTGCTATATTTTGATGAATAGTCATTAGAATTGCAGTATCTATCTTATTTAGGTTACCAAGCCCCTTTCCCCTGATAAAATTTTCTTTATTGGTTTATCAACTCTTTTAAGATTGATATTTCAATGCTGGGTGTTCACCTCAGGATAACTTTCTGGAAAGCATATTCTGTAATTGGCAGTGAACATAAACAACATCAAAAGCAAAATTACTAAAGCTAATAAAAACAAATGCTAGTGCAAGAAGTAGTTCCAAAATGTTAGACAGACTGGTGGGCTAATATGAAGATTTACAAGATTTCTTTCTCTTTTACGTTACAAACTCTCAGCAACTGTACTTTTTTCTTATATGTTGATAAAACAGGAGCATGCTTTGGGACATTTAAAAGTGCTAATCACAAAATAACAAAGATAACAAGCAATGTAAGACATTTATCTTGTAACATATAATCCCAGTGTCAGATAAACTCTTTTTTTCCAGCATGCATATGTAGCTCTTATTACTGAAACTCAAGCTGCACCTAATTATTGGTAACAGAAAAACACTGGCGTTTACCTCCCACACACAAAGCCACACCTTGCCCTCCAGGAAATCCAGAGAGCTTCCTAAGAATTATTTCTAGCTGTGGCCTAGATTTCAGCCTCTTTTGTATCATTTTACAGTGGAAGCTTGTCAGACCCAATCTTGTCTGCTGCACAGGGTTTGACTGAGCAAAGAAATGAAACTCATCATGAAATCTGGTGTTACATTGGACCTTTTATCACAGGATCTCTTCTGCTTGGTCTGCATGGTTCAGCAAGTTTGCTGCTTTACCCAACTCAGATTGGTGCTGGAGACAATCTCTGTTCTCTGCAGTAGGAGACAGAGGACACTCAAAAGCACATTTCAGTAAAAGTTCCTGTACAAATTGGCAAGGAAGAATTAGCCAAAATAGTATTTCCTTTGTCTGTATTTCCCAATTGATCATATTTTCCTCCCGTTTGGGAAAATACTTTATTTCCTAAGTTTGTGTGGAATTATTTATGAAAGAGAAGGCACGGCATGGTTATCTTTGGCAGGAGACAGTTAGGCTCAGTGGTTCAAGCCCTGTTTTTTTATTTCACCAGGCAACTTTTAGATATATCTGGAAAGAAGTGACAGCGTTCAATCTGATACCAGGATTGTATCCATCAGCTGACAATGCATCTGGCCTCTGTCATTCAGCCTCACATGGAAATGTGCAGTACTGTAGTGCCAGTATGGCATTCAGGACATCTGTCCTGTCCTCAGTCTCCTTCTTCACAAATACTTTGTTGTAACCTCTGATACATCCCTTTGTACCTTATTCTTCTACAAAATCACTGTGAAAGCATTTTTGCCTTATACGAATAAAGAAGCAGAATATATATTCCAGAAAGAACAAGGGCCCAGCAAATCTCATAGGAAGTCCTCTGCTGGGAAGCAAAGTCACTAAAAGGAATTGGACACTATCAGATCACAATTGCTACTTCTCTGACATGGTGACCAGAATATGAAAAGTAACTGCTGATTGCCCAAGCAAGCAAATACTGAGAAAGGATAAAGAGGTTTATACTTCATCTGTATCTGGCACTGATGCAAGGAAAGGTGGAATGTTGTTTGGGATCTGGGTCTAAATTCAAAAGAGTGATGAAAAATTGGAAGGATTTAATAGAATAGAGATGAGACATGATTAAAGGATACTCTCCCTCTAATATGAGGCTCAAGGAGTTCCACCTATTTAGCTTATCAAAAAGAAAGTTAATGGGGGCCCTTTGTGTACCATTCTATGGTGTAAATATTAATTTAAAAATCCATGCCTTAGCTCTGGCAGACAAAGATCCAAGACCTGCAATCTTAATTTATAGTTACCCATAATTAACCATTGAGAGGGCTACCAAGATTTATGGTAAATTTTCTCTTGATATTTATATCAAGATATGTGTGTCCCCCTTAAAATGATACAATCTACTCTGGACAGGGATGAGTTCAGGAAAATCTGCTCTCCATTACGCCAGAAGTCAGACTAGAAGATCACACAGGTCATATCAGGCTTTCTAATCTGTTATTTAGATAGTTTATATAAATTCAGTTTAGTTGGGTCTGTGTTTTTTAGTAAACAGTATTTTTAATGTTTCATGTTTGACTGCAGCCTCACCTAATCTCAGTTAGTTCTTACTGTGTGTGTAGTGGGACTTTGTCATCCTACCAGCACCTCCACCTTCATCCTTAAGTGTTGCATCATTAGCTTGTTACACAACCTGCAGGGTTGATGCTGTTGATACGATGCCAACCTCAAAATCCTTTAGAGATGGAGTGATGGCATTGCTGGAGATCCCAACAAAACTGCTCTAGATCCTGCACGTAAGTTATTTATCAAGACCAAATTCTGTTGTACCTTTTTTAAAGCTTAAGTAGAATATACTGCTTAGATGATTGTAGTCTCTTTACAGGTCTATGTTTAAGATTTTTAGCATGCCATTCCGGATTTTTTTTTTTTTACAACTATATGTATAATTTTCCAAGTTTTTATCCAGGCTGAGGCTGATATTTTACAAAAAAGTTTTGTTCTCACTTGTTCTTTCAGCCGTATTTTCTCGGTAGTCCTGGGACCAGCCTGCCACCCTGACAAGGATTACCCACATCCATTGGACATGCTATTGCTTCTCTGGGCACCCTTCTAGCTTTGCATGGAGAGCAGCCTGTCCTTAGCACCTTCTCATCAGGAAGCAGTTCATTCTTTGGGGGACACTACAATCTCCTTTCCTTTGGGCTCAAGATCTTTCATTCCTTCAAGCCTGTTGGTGGAAATTGAAAGAGGTACTTCTGCTGTTTCAGATGAGATGTCAGTGCAGTGCTCTCACCTACCGGCTGAGTTTCTAGGTATTACGGTGCCTTAGGAAGAGGCTCTCTACAACTCTGCAGTTCAAAACTCTTTGAAAAGTGCTGTCCCCTTCTTGTTTGCATTCATAAATTGTTTCCATTTTTCTCATTTCAAAAAGCAAGCTGCAGCAGATCACCCTCTTTGCTCTTTCTGTTGTGCCATGTTTTGGTGCCAGTTAAGCACCTGCTAGCTTCCTGAATCCTCTGGCCTTTAAATACTTCTTGCTTTTCCAAGAACTTTTAACAGCCACTACCTAAAACGTCAATGCTACTGGATGTTCCACTGTAGTCTCAAACCAAGCTTCTGCCTACTGTGATTTGGAAAAGACATTGCATATGTCCATTAGATATCCTCCTCTAGCAGAGGACTGTGTGCAGAATCCAAACTATGTACTGAGGGTGAAAAGTATTTCAACAGGTTTTGAGAAAACTCTTATAACTAAGCCTAGGTAAAGGCTTAGTATGAAGCCAGGATAATCTTGTGACTAATAATAGATCAAACTTAGAAAAATTGTTTAGCAGCAGAACTGCTGTAGTGTACTGGAAGGGCACCCACAGAAGGAAGGAAATGAACGGTTTGAGTCTGTTAATATTAAACACTCTTTATCCCTCCACCCACAGGAGCACATCTTATCTGTACCACTCCTATATATCCTAGATCAAATGTGAGAGCCATCATTCTTCAGGGAGCTAAACACTTTTGACTGCTTTATTTCACAATACCAGAGCTCTGCAGGTATAATTTTCTCTTTGTATATAGTGTGTTCATACATCCATGTACAAGACTTACTGGAACCCTTTCCAGGATTAAGCTGTCTGGGACACGGTGCTATAGGAATCTGAAATACTCCTTTTGGGAGTATCCAGATCAGGAAATTCAAAGCACTAATAGATACAAACCTGTATCAGCAGTGAAAGAAATAACATGGGTGGTTTTCTTTAAGAACAAAAGCATGTATTCTAACTGAGAATATTGGCTATCTACATGTGAAATACTTTAAAGGCTTATGCCTTTGAATGTATTAGGTCAAATTTCCAAGGCTGTTGAGAATTTGCCAACTGCATAATTTTCAGCTGCATTTATGAAAGATTACTGTCAAAAAGGCTGACTTTCATTTTTAAAGGCAAATCCTGAGAAGATACTGAAAAATCCAGACTCACCCTCAGCGTTCCTGATGAACCTTTTACAGTTTCTTCTGACGAAGTAATGCTGGTAAGATAATAGCTTTGCTAGAGAGCTTTTGAAAACTGGTCTCTCAAGCTTAGAAAATCTGTGTGAAGAAAGTAATAGTTATCATTCAAACTTGACGCCAGACTCTAATTATTACTTCAAACACAACACAACAGGATTTTTTTAATGTCCTTGGTACACTGCAGTAGCCACACCTACATCCTTTTAGATGAAACATATTTCTCTTCTCCTAGATACTTTGCACAAATATGTATTAATTTGTACAGTGCAGTCATAAATTTGTTTAGAGTTTAGCCCTTCTAATTTTTACTCTGTTCATCTTACTGTAATGCTTTATGCAGTGCTACGTTTATATTAAACTGGACTTACTGCAGATGCTGTGAGCCCTTGAAACTTCCCTTGCTTAGGAAAGACACCTTGTTTATGGTAAAAGTGGTAAGGGCCACAAAGCTCCTCAGTTTCACTTTGCCTTCACCACACTGGTCTAACTAAGCCAATCAGACCAGTTGTGCTCAACAGTGTTATGTTTAGGAGTGTCACTTGATCCCGCAAAGTGCTGGGCTCATTTCCCCAGAGAAGACAGGGACCATGAAATACAGATTAATTTCTTACCTGAAATACAGTGTTTCACCTTTCCCGTACTATCTGTCTAGCTGACAGTCATTTCAGTTGGACTACCAAGCTAAACCCACAGACTCAAATAGCATTATTATATGATTTTCAAAGCAGCCAAACCACATGCTCCACTCCTCCTGTCTTAGACTGATTATATACATGCTGATTGTTAAAAATGAGGGCACTGAAAACCAGAGGAATTTAGCATTAAAGAAACACTACATTTTATTACAAAAAAGTATTGAAATCCGAAGTTCTCTCTACCTGTAGGGTCCTGAGCACTCTTTCAAAAAACCCCAGCTGTATATTTTGACATACAGTATGGGTCTGACTTGTAAATAGCACAGGTTTTGAAATATTCTTACAGTTTTCCAGGAGAGGCATAGGATTCCTTAAGAAATTTAATGTATGGAAAACATGCACGAACTTGTGTCTTGTAGTCATATTTGTGGCTTTATTAAAGGTTGTCCACGGAACTCTTTACACCCAGGGACAGAAAATCACTGCTGTATAGAACACAGACATACGAACGTGTTAAACACAGCTCTTTGAAAGGGGCTTTTCTGAAAGTGCTTGCCATTGCTTTCCTGATATGGCTGCAATGGTCTGGGGGTGCAGACACCATAAGAAACACATGAAATATAATTAGAAATCAATGGAGATGCCTTAGTTAGGCTACACACTCCCATGGAATGTTTTCCTACTGTTCTCTGGAATCTGGTTTATTTGAAAGAGTCTGTGTTGTCAGACTTATTTTGGTGGTCAGTAAATAATGAAGGACAGAGGGGGACTTTTTCTCACAGAGCTAAAATAGGACTATAAGGAGCAAATAAAATCAAGAGTGTAGCAGCCTCTCCAGGTTGTACATTATACACATTTTTATCCAGCGACTTGATACTGTGTCATACTATGCATTCTCAGGAATGAAAGAAGCATAAGGAGTCATCCAAAGGAAAGAGAGGAAAACTAATTATGCTGTTAGTACCTCTGTTCTTTTAATTTCTGTTTTGCTGTATGGTGCCAGTACCAAACCAAGACCTGCAGAGATGCCCAAGAATGAGTTCTCTCATCCCAGCTTTCCCACATTCTCAGCATTTAGCAGGCTGTGTGCACCTAAAATATGTTCTTAGTCTTCAAGGGAGATCTTAAATCTTCCTAGAGAAAAACATATTCTTTATATCCGCACCACTCATCTTCCTCAGTTCTAACAACACAAAGCAGCACTGAGGAGGTAGAGCTTTCATTCTGCCAGAGACAAGCTTTGAAAGAATATCTTAAGCTACTGAGATGCAAAAAAATGCACTTGTAAAGGTGGGGATATCACTTCTTCCTGATCTGGGCACTGAAAGTATAGCCCTGAACAAAGAGAGACAGGAGGTTCCTGTGTGCCCCGCTCCTGCACCTCAGAGAGGTTCTTCTGTCAAGGCATGAGGCCTCTCTGAGGTCTGTCCTAACACTGCCCTGCCAGTGCCAGGGACAAGGTCATGGTCAGGCCAAGGTCGTGCAACTCCTGCTGGGGACATTTTCATCGTGTCAGGACTACCCTACCACCCTCAAACACAATTTGCATCAGAGAATATGGAAGGTTCAGATTTTACCCTTTGAGTTTTATGGGTGATTCGTGTGTCTTTGAAGTTCTGTTCCCACTGAAGATGAAGGCAAATTCCCACTGATATTAATGGGGTTAGGATGTGTTCTTGTCTCTGTCTTTTGCTGTTGTTTCCTTTGTTGCAGTAGACCTATTCCTTTATTAAAGTTTTTGCCTGGGGGAAAAAGAAAAGCCACGTTGCTAAATAAATTATGAAATATTTACATTTATGAAGCCAACCCCTTATGCCTAGCTCCTCCTCTGATATTAAGATGACACTTTTTATAGAGCTACAGCTTCTATACTGCCATTATTCCTCTGTGGGATCCGAGACCAGGAGGTGACAAAACAGCCACCATGAGCCAAGTGACCGTAAGTAATACCCAGGAATGCTTGCTGATTTTGACTCAATGCAGCAAGAAACTACTGTATTAGACCAGTGATGGTTTGTTTAGTGCAGGAGAGCAAAGTAGGATCAGAGAAGAAACTGAAAAAAACATAAAACTGGGGAGGTTTCTAAACAAAGCTTGATTTTTGACAATAAAAGGCCATATATTGTACAAAATACCCATAACAATAATGATCTCAGGAGAAAAGTGTTAAAGGCATCAGTTTGCTAATCCCTATGTATGTTCTTTTTACTCTCATTTGTATTTGTATTTACTTCTTTCTGCCTGCAGTACTCTCAATGCTACAAGAATTAATGCAGCTCACTTTAGTGTCACTAGCTGTAATGAAATGATCTGCAGTTACTCTTGTGAATGTTTTGCATCTCGTGTTTTTATTGTATTTGTATATTGGCTTTAAACCTTAATAGTAGTTTCCTTCTTTTAAAAAAATGGTTTAGCACGTTGTTCAAATATGTATGGTTCAAACTGCTTAGCCTAGCTTACGAATTTCTCCCTCCTACTTTTACCTGTTAAATGCATTTGACTTTACCTTACCCCACCTCTTGTAGGTTTGGAAACAGAGAGGTAATGACTTCTTGGGTGTTGGTTTGTGCTGTGTTTTTTTACCACTTGGCTAAGTCACTTTGGTTTATGCCTTTTGCTTTTATCTCTGTAGTGTAGCCTATGGAGACTATATCTGTAAAATGGGTAAATGTTAGGTAACTATCATAGTAAATGAAATATCCTGTTAACTGATTTCTGCACAGCTAACTCCAAAAGTTTCTCTCACCACACTCAAGGTCTCTGATCCACTTGGTGTTGACCACTATAATGTTCCTTCTGCTCTTCCCTTGCTTCCCCTCTCTTGCTTACCTTCAGTTGTCTTGTTTCCTCTTCTTCCTTTCTCCTGCAAACTCTTTTTGCTCCCATTTCTCTATTTCTTCCCATCTTTTGGCAGGTTGGTGAGCGGCTGGGAATACAACTGCACAAATTGTCCCCTTCTGCTGTGCAGTGTTTCTTTCTTTGCAAAATGTTCTGTGTAAAATTGTCAGTTCCTTCATTGTCACCTTGACTTTCCTGAAAAAAATATTTGGAGTTGTTAGAAAGCAAGAGATTAAAAGATGATATTTTCCTTGCACCGTGCCTAGATTTACAAGGTCAGGATGTGAAATGAAGCAGCTTTCAAAGCAGGGAAGGGAAGAGCTCCTGAAATTGTAGTGAAGTGGAGGACAGTGGTGCTTATCATGTTCCTACCAGTACAAAAATACATTTTTAAACTGTGCAATAGCAAGAGAAATATTGATATTTGGCTGACAGAACATTAGCCCAAAGAAGAACTCTGAAAAAAGGCACACACGAAAGCGCCCTGGAGCTAAATACTCTCACTCTTTAGAAAGTCATAAGTAAGGAACAAAAAGAAAACACTCAGTGACATGGCTTTTAGTGAGCTTTTGGCAGGTTTTAGAATGTAATGGAGAAACTGTGCAGTGCTATAATGAGATATCCTTAATTTGTGGGCATTAATACATGTGAAGACAGATTTTTGCATTACTGTACTACGATGCACAACTCTGTGGCTAATTTGCATGCAACATTTCTATGATTAATAAATGAGGCAATGCTGGTACTACTGTACTACAGTGAGCCACTTGTAGCAATTGCCAGCACTCCAGCATGCAACATTAAATACTATGTTCTGTTCCTGTAAGCTTTGAATATTTGAACATCAGTTTGCCGTTCCCAGGCTGCAAAGTGATCAAAGGAGGGGATGAATGTTCCTTACTTTTATCTCTCTTACAGGAGAATCAGAATAGTCAGCAGATACTTTGTGTAGAAATGTCAAGCAAACACAAATGAAAAAAAAATCAAAAGGACTTACTAAAATAACTTGAGTAAAAGTGTAACACAGCTCTTTATAAAAAGTAAGATATTTTTCAAGTCCTAATGTTTTGTAGTTAATGGTTTTAGTGAAATGAACGTATCATATATGCATAGAATAGCATACTCTCAATACTGGGACAAATCATTTAAAGACCATAAAGATAAGCATACAGTGGGTCTGCATCAAAAAATTATATTATGCTGTCTGAATCCAAGATCTAAAAGTGCTACAACTGATTTCTTCGTTCAAACACAACCTCTTTTACTGCATTCATGCCAAATTTGTGAGGATTATGAGAAAATTCAGAAGATTAGATCTATAATCTGGTATCTCCAGTCTAAATAAAAAAGTGTCAGATATGGCTAGCAACTCAGGGTATCAGGATATCTAGAATACACCAATGTTGTTATCCTAGCTTGGAATTTCAGATCAGGCTTTCTGCCTTTTACTGTGAAGAGTTTCTTCCCTGCTACAAAAGGGTTTTTTTTCACACTTAGCCTAAAACAAATTTGTTCATCTCCATTCTCATTTTTTAACCCCTGTCTTTTTAAGAAATCTCTTGTGAAATTAAAGAGGTGCATCATATTCTTGCATCACACTCTGAGCACAGTTAGGCTTTGGCTTACTGAGCTTTCAGATGATGCTGCCAGCACCACTCTGCCTCCTGAACATTTTACTGCAGGCATGGGCAGCTTACACGTTCTGAAGCAATTACTATATTAAGTACCCAGTGATGTATCCTTCCCAGAAACTGAAAATAAAGGTATAAAAGAAATCCGCTCAATAATTCATGGGCGTTAACACATGGGTGTAAGTTTCTCTGTGGATAATTATGTGACTATGCTAATAACGCCAAGGATGCTTTGATACATTAAAAAAATTTCTCACAATGATGTTATTGAGCATTTCATTAGTCAGAAGTATGCCTGCAGACCCCTGTGACAAGACAAAGCACCGGGCTATGTTAGTATGCCTTAAAGAAAGCTCCCAGCTCAGAGAAATTGCTCCCAAAGTTTCCTTTGACTTGCTGGCAGGCACCTGGCATGGAGCCCCAGAGTCCTTGAGAAATTCTCCAATACCCTGCTCATCACTCCCATCATGAGAGCTCAGGCTATGTTCAGTGGCTGCGGAGACACCAGAAGCAATTCCACCACAAAGGCTGCCCTGCAAACTGGGCTCAGGCTGCCATGCCTCTGCCTGTTTTCCAGTATTGTAATTGCCAGCTGGAATTAAACTTCACACCGTTTCAATTTTTAAGCCTTCAATTTTTTTAGTATCTTTAGCTTTTCTTCAATATCTAATCCTTTGACCTCTTACATTAACTTTGTGTAAAATTGCACTGTTCTAACACAGCAAACCACTGCCCTACTGACACACCATTACCAGCGTTAGGGACGCATCCTCAGGGATACAGGGGTTTACAGAAGCATCAGCCAGGTTTTTTGAGCAGTGTCAGGGAGGCAGAGTCCTGCCCTTGCTCTGGGGTGGCAGTGGCTGTGGGGAGGGCAGGAGATGCCCTGGTGGGGGGGGAAGCAGCAGGTTGGATTTGGAGAGGCTGCGTCTGCATTTCCTGCGCCCCACGAGCGTGTCAGGCGTGCTGGGACCGAGCCTCGGCTTGTGGAAATGATTACAAGGCAATTTATACCAAACAACCATCCCTGCTGCTGTGTTTGTTACAAACTTGGCTGCAGTACAGTAATGTTTAGTGGATTAATAATGTTTGCTTTTGGCCTCTCCTACTCCCTCGGCAAACAATTTTCATGTATAATAAATGTTCTCATTTAGTCTAACTAGAACAGAGCCCAAGGGTCAGAATAGCCAAACCTGCATGCTGAGAAGAGACTCCAGGTTTCCACACAAGAGAGCAGCTTTCTTCCCTCTCCATGCCAGGGTCCAGTGTTTGGGCCCTTCTTCAGGGTCAGTTTTGCTGAGCAGGACCCCCGAAACTGCAGAGGGGCCACGCCACATGTCCCGTTCTGCAGGAACCAGTCTGTGCAGTCAAAAGGGTCGCAGTGGGCAGCAGAGGCAGCACAGAATCACTGGGACAGGCAGATATTTCTTGAGTGTTTGGCATCTTAGAATAGAGTAGCATATTTAAAATTTAAAACTTTATTAATAGATATATATATAATAGGCAAAAAGTAAACATTTCACACAGGGCATGCTGTGAGGGCACATGAGGTTGAGTAAGTGGCTTGTGGTCTTGCATTTGCAAAGAAAGCCTTAAGAGTTACAAACGCTTTAAAAATCTATGCGGTTTATTTTGTTGATTATTAGTCTCTTTTGGGAAACAAAGAGTCTGCCCATGTTTCATAACATGTGCAGCAGAAACACCAGGATATGCAAATACAGAAGTTACACAACAAAAGCAAAACTGAATTAAAGCTGTTTACAGTCAAAAAATGAGAGAACCAGATCTGCAGCCTTTTTATTGCTACACCACTGAAATGAGTGTGTGCACAGCCAGGCTGCTGAGGTGCTTGTCGTGCTGCATGGTACAGCTGTTTCTCTGCATCTTCCCACTGCTCTTTATGCCTCCTCAGTTACAGCTAAAATGGAGGCAACCAGTCTTGGGTATAATGAAAGAGGACTGTTTAAGTAGTCTTGTAAAACTTTGTGACAGCTATTAATTGACCAAGTAATTAAGAACAGCAATCAGCACTTGTTTCAAGTGATGCACCGGTGACTTCTGGCCTGGGGAGCAGGAGGCTGGCAACACTGTTGTGACAACCAGTGAGACAGAGACTCTTTGCTAGAGAACCAATGCTGTGGCTGAGTATTTGAAAATACTACAAGAAATACAGGTTGTGCCACAGATCCCGGTGTTCCCTGACACACATGGTGAGCTCACCAGCACTGTCTCCAGTGGAGGATTTCTTGCCAGTCCTGTACACTGAAGTCATGCTTACACAAAGCTGTGGGCAAGATACAAGAGCTCAGACAGGCAGGTTAGGTTAGTGTCTGCCATGAAAAGATAGGCAAGAGAAATTAATCTTGTCTTGGCTTATCTGAGCGATGCCCTACCATCCCATGGTGCAGTGTTCTGTGTCACTGGCAATTTTCGCTGCCACAAAAGGTGTTGCTTGACCACATTTAGCAAAACGAGCAGTAAATATGTAAAACAATTTAACAGGCATCAGAGAAAGAGCATTATCAAACAAATTATTTATCGAATGTTATTGGGTCATATGCAGAGAAAATAAAATAAAAAATTTCTTGCAAGATATCTAAGCAACAACACTAATTTCAGAGCCATGAGACTCAAGCTGTGAGCTACCTTTGATTCAGATTGGCTAATTATGAAACCTGTTCCTGTACAATTCCCTTCATTATGCAGGCCACATACATTATTTCTATCTCTTCAAGAAATATGCACAAATGTTTTTTGAAATTAATTCGTTTGAAACTTTGTACACTTTGTTGTTTGGCTGATTGTTCAGGGTGAAAAGGGAAGGAAATCTTTGGCAACCTCTTGTGGTTGTGGGGCATTTCTTTCTATCTACTTCCTTTTAAGACACTGTTGTGGAGGATCAGTGGTAGGGACTATGAACACAGCAAAACAGAAATATCAGTGGGACAGCCAGATCTTCAGACTGGAGTTTATATTAGCAATTCAGGAAAATAAAAGAACAAGATAGAATCATATAAATATATTTAGGAACATATTAAATACAGATACACTTTTGAAATCTGAACACAAGAGTGTATTGGGATTTTGCAAATAAGCTTTGTCTTTATAGTAAGACCATGCAAACTTCAGGTCCTAAGCCTGAGACTGGAGATATAGAAAACTAACATTTGTTGTAATGTGAAAATGTAGTAAATAACATCTTTCTTCAAATATATTCTTCTCTTTATATTTTTCCCTAACTGTCTCTGTTTTTCCTTTGGCAGCTCTAAAACATTGTAACCAACCACAAATAGTTAGACAGATGCAAGAGGGAGAATGTAAACAGACCATTTTTGCTCCTTATTTTGCTTATTCAGATTTTGGACATGTTTATTTGTTTATAAAATTGCTGTACATGAATAAAAGCACTAGAAATATTCCCAAGCTATTGGTTACAGATAATCTAAAGATGATTTAAAGTTCATTAATTCTCTAAAAATGAATCATGTAGAAATGAGGCCTTCCAGTCCTCAGGTCTACTCATGTCCCTGTCTGAATCTGATTTTCTCATCTCTTTTAGAGATTCAGCCCAAGCTGAGCAGAAATGCTGTGATTTCTCTCAAGAGTGTGAGAAATCCAGGGCAATTTTGAAGTATGTGGGGGTACTTACCCCTTGCTACCTGCCCAGTCCTGACAGCCCAGCTCATGAGAGGTTTCTGTTGTCCCACCCATCCCACTCCAGCCCCACTCCCAAGGTGCCCAGGGCAGGGTGTTCACAGAGATGTGCTCTGGTGCAGCCCCGTGCAGCAGCGTCCCTCCCGTCCCATCCCGCTGGGGTGGTAAGAGGAGCCAGGGGAGTGGAGCAGGGCCCGGCACACAGCCCCTGAGGGCTCCACAGCCCAGAAAACAGCTGCCCTTCACCTGCACGCCACCTGCTCCTACAGCTAACCAGGGGATGGCCTCGCACATCTGCAAACTCACAGGGCTGCTTTTCAGAGTGAAAATACAGTTCAAGGGAGACATTTCCTACACTTCCCACGTAACAAGGGCTGTGCTGGTTGGGAGGAATGGTTTGTTACAGCACTCTGGGAGCAGAAGTGCAGCTTTCATAGTGGATTATCAAATGCCTGAAGGCTTTGTAGATCTGTTCGTTCTGGGTACAGATGAACCCACCACTTCTCCAAGCTTGCTCGACAGCACGGTTCAAGTCCCCAATGCACGTCCACTGATCTTTGTATCTCCTTGAAACAGCCCATTTGGAATGATCATTAATGGAATGAAAGGTGGAGTTCAATGGCATCCCTATTATGTTTATATTGTAGACATGGTAGTCAAGAGAGCAATTTGAGTAAAGTTTTTCGCCAGAACGCTGCCAGGATTCAGCCAACAAATCAGTCTTCAGTTCCTGAGCCATCCAGGCCACATAGATATCTGTGGAATAACATAGGGTGGGGGAATCAGTGTTCCACGTTCCTTCATTTAATAACAGACAGAAAAGCATAATCTAAATTGTGCTCATTTTAATGCACGAAGTCAGCCAGAGGGGATTTTGCCCCCTCCCCTGATTTTGACTTTTTCAGAAATTCATTTCTACATTTTCTCCTTCTAGAAAACCTGTTACAAACAATCAGGGGGAAAAAAGGGAAAGGACAAAAAAATTGCAAGTCTTGTTCATAACAAAAAACCACAGGATGATTCAAATCCTGTATTTCTTCTTTGTTACTGTTGAATAATGGAACATAAATCTTCTGAAAATCTAATTGTTGAATACCTTAGGATGGACCAGACAGCTTTTTGCTTTGTGAGGCTGAGAGAACATTAGGATGGGACAGCACGCCTTGCCCTCTGTTACATTTATTTCTAAAGCTGAACTTCCTTTTTCCCCCTCAGAGAAAATACGAAATTTAAAATAATGTATTAATTCATATTTAAGAATTATTTGAGAATGTGTTATACAGAGAGCAACAGGTTCTCTTACCATCTAGGAACAAGTGTGACTTTGCAAAGTGGAGAAAGGTTTCTCCATGAGCTGACTGGAGCTTGGAGAGGTGGCGCAAAGGGGCTGAGGGCAGCCTGGACTTCGCACAGAGTTTCTGGAGATTCGGGAGATCAGCTTGGAAGACATCAGGGATGGAACAGCTGTAGATTCCTGGATTATAACTCAGCATCTGTTGGTCTGAGAAAAACCCACAGAAATGAACACATGCAGAATTAGAATGGGTTAAAGCAAAGCAATCAAGAGAGCAAAATTCTGTCTTGGACAGAAAACCTAAATCCTTCTTAATCTTCACAGCCTATCTCCTGGATGAGTTAAGTGCCAAAGTATCTTATTGTAGCAACCAAGAATTTGTGTATTGCTTTGTATTCTGACTGGCCCTGCAGCACAAAGACTGGCTGGGAGAGTACGCTCAGGCTTTCCACTTACACCTCATCATTTAGCAGAACTGTTAACTGGTGGTCTTGGTCCACTGCCCCTTCCACCCGTGCTCATCTTCATGCCTCTCTGCAGCCACACAGCACTCAGACATCACGTGTGAGTCCAAACCTGTCTGTATTTCCAGGAGTAGTTTCCAGTCAGTTACAGCTGCCAAGCCAAATGCAAACAGAGGAGCTGCTGAAGGGTCTAGTTCAGTTTTAGGGAGAACAGAACTTGGCTTGCAGCATCTGGATTGAATTTGGAGAATACTTTTCTGAACAGAGCAGAGCTTAACTGGAGAAGTCCTTGTCATGGATTGCATAAACAGCAAGGGAACAAATGGGCTCATTAGGTGAGTTCATGGGAGATCAGTCCATCAGAAACATTCCAGTCTTCCTGGCTTAGGAAATCCCTGAACCACAGATCAGCAGAAGCCAGGAGGATGAGGCAGGAAAAGCATTAGCATATGCATCTCATTTTTTTGTCTTCTTTTGCTAAACACATGCATAGATGTGTTTCCACAAACAGGAACCTGGGTTAGATAGCTGTGAGGTGTGGCCAGCCTGGCAATTTGCACAGCATGTGTCTTTCATTAATATGATTTGAGGTTTGTAACTGAGAAAAGAGGGAAAAAACAGTGTGAAAAGAGCTGAAGAACATACCAGTATGACTTCTTGTAATGTCTTTCAATAGTCCCTTTTCAAGATTCCAGTACCAATTATCACTGCCAGATCATTCTGGATATTGCAGCTGTATTTTGTTGTTTTTCAGGGTTTTTATCTATTTAGTATTGGCAATTTTTGCAGCAAAGAAATACCTGGGAAAATTCTAGGTGATATTTATTCCATATTTCATATTTCTGATGAGTCAAGGCTACTACTCCAGCTCAAGCAGTGGTTGCCTTACATTTTTAGAACTGCAGATGACTGTTGCTGAATGAGCTATTACTGTTAAAAATGATTAATCATCCTACTTTGTATTTCCAAAGCATTTTGTATGCATGGAGTGAGTTTACTTTTGATATGCACTTGTGACTATTATTATCCTGATAGTCCCCACAGGGAGATGAAAACGGAGTGGAAGAGTGAATTTCCCACATTCACACAGGAAATCATTGTATAAACATAACTGAAGCCAAGAATGCTCTTTCCAGGCCCCACTTGGTTTCCCAACGTGACAAAAAAAGTCAAGAACAAGAAATTTTTGAGGTGAAACCTCAAGGAAAGCAATCAGGGGGTGTGGTGGGACAAAGGCTTTCTTAGGGAGAAGCTTTTCATACCTATTTCTGTGAACTGATCATATTTGAAGGTTATACAGATGGCTGTCTGTCCGAAGGACTCCCCAGTAGATGGATATCCATAACCATCCTCAGGGATGGGAGGGAACAGGGGCACACTGTGGATTACCCAGAAGCCTTGTGATTTATCCAAGAGCAGAAATCCTGTCCAAAAAAAAAGTTACCGCAAATGAATAAAGGACAGAGCTGTGCCGTACTTTGGTTTTGCTGCTGCAGACACATTTCAATGTGTTCATGTCTACAGGAAGCAGTTCTAGAGTAGATTAATAGACCATAGGAGACACTAATATTGTATTAAAATTGTATCAATTCTTTCCTGCATAACTCAAACTGTCATCATGTTTCATTTGAAAAAATCCTTTCACACCCCCTTCCTCTGCTCAAATTTTGTCTTCAAAAGTTCTGGTGATTTAGTGGTTGTGACCCTCTCTCCATTGCTCATCTTCCTTCACTCCAATATTCACGGGATAAGGTGAATCAGATTCTGTCAACACCATCTCTTCTTTCCCAGACCAAACTGTCCCCCGTGGGGAAGCAGCCGAGAGACAGGCTATGCTTCTGCCCTCCAGTGTGGATCACGGCTCCTGAGCTGTGCCCACTGCTGCAGCCCGAAAATACAGCCCTGCAGGATGTGCTCATTTCCACGTCAGGCTGGGCTTCCCCATCTGCTTCCTCCGGGGAACACTCAGACCTCCACTGAAGTTTACACTGATTTAAAGTCTCGATTTTCTGTAACTGCATCCTACAGTGCTTCCATGACCTTGGCAGCAGTATCTTGTCCCAGAAAGTCTGGCAGGGTTTCTGTTGAGGGCATCTTTCCCTTCACATCTTGTACTGCTTTGCCATTAGGCACAGGATGGTGTGGTTTGTACTTGCTAAAAGGACCTGTATTAGTTTCAACTCTTGAAACAAAGAGTCCATAAGGCCCAAGATCCTTCACACAGCACAGGCATAGCAAAACCAAAACAGAAGCTGCAGCATGGGTAACTATACAAAAACCACACTGCATGCAAATCACTCTTCAGTTTTGCTTTAGGCAGGAATTTTAGATACACAGATAGACAAACAAGTAGATGCTATCCACAACTTTAGAAAGAAGAAAATAGTAGTTTGGGACTCTCCCTGTACCTTTGGTGTGTCCACATTTCGACCCTTTGGAGTCTGATTCGGGGATCTCATCGTTGTATATTGCATATGCAGTGGTGTTCCTCTGCAGGGAAACACAGATTTCTGAAACATGACATTCAGTAAAAGGAAGGCATGTATGCAAACATCTGCTGGGAACAGAAGAAAGAATTCAGGATTCCTCTGTGTGAACATCACGAGCCTAATCCTGTTCCCAGTTTGGCTGACACAGTCTCCACAGACATTACAGTAAAATAAACCTGAAGACTCAGCATTAGGGCCTCAGCTGACATGAAGTTCTCTCAATCACTGCAGTAGCCCTTTCCCAAGGGTCAAATATGCTTGCTAAGCCAGTTTACACGGGTTTAGTGGGCACTTGCTTGCAAAGAAGTTCCCCTCTCTGTTTCTTGGGCCTCTCTCTGATTTAGCAATCAGATCCAGTAAAAATATTTGCTGAGTAAAAATAGACATGACAACTGTTCTTATGAAGGGCAAGCAATTAAAGCTTTTTCGCAAAATATTTGCATACGGCCGCACCTTATTTCCCCTGAATAGAGAACTTCAAAGGAGTTGGGATATGCCTTCCCTGCCAATGTACTATGAGTTTGTAAACAGTTTATTACAGCTACAGCGAGACCTGGGATAGGACAGTTTTCTGGACTGCCAACATTTGAGTGACTTCTGGGAGTCTCTTCTACATACAAATTGATTGCACCCTACCACAAACCCACAGGAGAAATGCAAAGACACACCCAGACTCTCAACAATACTACACAGACGGGAAAAAAATAATTATAGGAAGATCTTGTGATATTTTACAATCACTTCATACAAATATACGTGAGGTGTCTGAGTGTGGGAGCAAAAAAAGAAGGTCAACAAGCAGCATATCACTGCTGGAGCAGTCACAGTGATTTCAGGGGGAAGACGAAAACTCAGATTTTATTTGAGTCAGAGTATGAAACACATGCACATAGGAGGGCTTAGGACAAGTGTCTGTGACAATTACCACTGACCTTGGTTTGAATTCACGACTTCAGGTGTTGCTCAACATGAATTGCAGAAAAGAAGCCAAAGGGAGAATGTAGGAACTCTTTTTTTTTGATGGACAATACTCTAACTATATGAAAAGCTTGACTAGAAATTAGAAGTTTGAGGATTATTCCTAATTGTAGCCAAAACTGCAAATAATCTGCCCAGCTGTCAAGGTGCTCCTCCCCTCTATGTGTTTTAGCAGATCTCTGGTCAGGCCTGCCCTTACACGCTTATTTTGGCTGCTTTCATTTCATCTGCATATAATATCAAGTAACCATACTGACCAAAATGAAATGTCACTTGCCTTGGATTCATACGTCTCATACAGCTGCTGCAGTGTTTGTCCCAGAGCGCCCTGTGTCATGTTGATGAGGTATTTACCAAGCTGCCACTGCGGAGCCAGGGCATCCATGTACAGGTATTCCAGTCCCAGCATGGGAATCTGTCCTTTGGCATGTTTTGGCAACTTGTAAAGAGCAAACCTGCAACAGTTAAGAGCAAATGCTTTTTACCACCACCCTGTTTGAATGTGTAAATCAGTACCTCCTTCCCTGAGGAAGAGAAGGGTGAACCCAGGGATGCCTGGGCTGGAGGGGGAAGGTCTGGACATCTCAGCCTCAAAACAATGACCCAGCCCAGGAATCAACTGCAGTTTGGCAGCACAATCTCTGCTGGAGACAAATTTGTTCTGCTTCTTAGCAAGCAAGGGCGGTTGATTCAGCACCAAGGTCCTGTTGCTGTGGCCAGACTGCTGTCGGTACCCCTGAAGAATTTGAGGTAGCCTTGGCTAAGTCCATGAAATCCCTGTTGTTCCTGGTTCTGGTGAAGAACCTCAGGTCCCAAACCCAGCCTAACATTCCCCCAGGTCAAACAAGTTATATCTTATATAAATATGGCTTTACATAAAAGAGATAAAATTAGGTATTGAAATAAAAAAATGTGATACATATAAACATAACGTAATACAATCACAAAGTAAGTATAAAGCAATGTGATAAAATGTTGTTCCAATCCTACTTTTCATAACAGATTTGCACTCTGATGAACTGTTGCAGACTGGAAATTTTCAAACCATTAGCCAGGAACACAAATCTCTTCAAAATCGTAAAGTACTCAATATTGTTAGTAAATGGCTCAATCCATACTAAGGTTCCTGATAAAGTAAACAAGTTTTCCCAGTGCACAAGTCCATGGGATTAATCACAAAGTAATTAACTCAGACACTTTCTCTGAGGGCTGTAATTGAGTAATTTGCTATTAATGTCAACAGTAAGGAATTAGTGGAATTATTTTCAATCTATACTATTTAACAAAAATGCAGCAAAAGTGCTTAACCCCTCAAGTATATCAGGAGTAAACCTTGCCCAGTTGACTTACAGACTCAAGGTGGTCACAAAAGACATCTCCAAACACAGGTAAGAAGTGGCAGGAAAACACTTTGCTAGAGAAGAACATTTAATCCAAGGGAAATGTACATGTACAGGTAGAAGAAAAACACACCAGTGGTGGTCTTGGTAATCCACCTGCATTGACACTAACTGAATGATATCCCTAAAGTACCTCAGGAGAAATAATTTCTGATGACAGATCACAGAGAAGAAAGTGATTTATATAACTAGGCTGGGGAGAGTGGTCTGTGCCTATACATGCACCAGGAGTCACAACAATCCCTTTATTTGAAATAAATATTTGAAATTAAGATTTGGAAAGGAGAGGAATAGCAGTAGTTACAGTAGTAAGAGCTGATCCAGGAATTAGTAGATGAAGCCTTTCCAAACTACTTTGAAATCTACTGAAAGATTTGTGCTCTGGAAGTGTTTACAGTCTTGCATCTGACAAATCCACCTTAGCAGGTATGATTACGAAATGTTAGTCATTGAGCTATCAGGAAACTGCCTGCCAGTTCCCAGTGGATTCATGTTTTGGCTCTTTCCAGAAAGCCAGCTGAGTGTATTACCAATTAGAGTTGTACAAAATCTTTACTGCTATTCACGCACAGGAAATTTCTCCAGAACTCAGGCATGTGTGGGAGCAGAGTGAAAGTTATTTTCCTGAGAACCAAGAAAAAGCAAATCTGCTTAGATGGGATTAACATTGCTTGTGACTGAACACAACTTAAAAGCAAGAATCATATCTTTATTTCTTCCCCTCCCCCTGACCCCAATTAAAAAAACCCTAAACAAACAGTGTGCATCATGGCTTCAGTCCTTGACTAAACACTTCTCAGAAAGTAGAGTTTTGGCTTTTATTTGCAGGGAAGGCTTCCCAGAGAATACAGTGAGTTTAGATGAATAAAGGACTCTGCCATCCTCAGAGAGCCGATCCTGTGGCCATTTACTCTGGTAGCCCCTGCAGGAGGTGCAGTGAGGATGGTGGGATGAGAGCCCCAGTGGAATGAAAATACAGGAGAGACTTTTGCCTGCCCAGGCACTGCACGTGGAGAGGAGCTGCCAGCCCAGCTGGGGAGCACAGATGGGATCAGGTCAGATAAAGCAAGTGATTCCTCTGCTTCAGTGGCAAATGAAAGGGTGTGTGAATACTAGTTATGGAATACTGCAGGATGAAACCACTGCATAGCAGGAACTCACATAAACCTCTTGCTAACTGAAAGTAAAACTTGCAGTGCTGTTTGTTTGAAAGGGCATTGACATCTTTAGTTTAAGAGGAGACTCTTCCCAGCAGTTTCAGTTCTGCTTCTCCTGTCAGCTGCATAGCAACCAAATCCAGAATCCAAAGGCTGACTCATTCTTCTCAATAAACTATGATGACCCTGGCAGACAGGCACATTTCTCTTTGTTTAGTCAGGGCACATTGAAAAGGAAATCCCCTTGTCCTACCTGTTAATTTGTGAAAGTGAACATGGATTTGCCTGTGCAGACCCCCAAGTTCCCTTCTGGAACAGGCCCCATGTCACTGGCATTCACACGGAGGTGTAATTCACTCCAGATGAATTACTCCTAGTCCCAGCTTTCAAAGAATTTCTCAGAAATTTTTTTTTAAAAATTGTCTTAATTTAAGAAATGGATCATTTGTATATTGGTCTGTTCTGGTTTTAGGTTGTTTGTTTTGTGTGGGTTGTGTTTGTTTGTTTGTTCGTATTTTACAAAAAAACCTCATTCTGTAAGGAATAATTCCAGTTTAGGGAGAAATGAAATATCTCATACCTTTAAGTTGCTGGGTAGCTGCACCAACTACGAGTCTGATTCCTGAAAAAATTACATTATGCAGAAGGGCCTCGGCAAAGGTGACAAGTCATAGGGATGGATCAGACCTTCATCCATTTGATGCTATGCCAACAGAGACCAAAGCCAGCTTTGTGCTCCCGCCTGTGGTGTGAGGAGCACCTGCCTTCCCTGCAGTTAGCTCTGTGTGCAAGGAAAGGGATGGGCCTACTTCTTTAGCACTTGTATCCAAACTAATCCTTGTTCACAAGAAAAACATTTTTCTTTTGAAATTGGTTGATATTTATCTTCAGGAAGCTTATGTGCTCTTTTTAAAGAGCCCTCGTTTCACTTTTTAAACCTGGGCTGGATATTATGCAATTGTACTTTTTGTCTTTTCATCTTGAAAGCGCATTAATCCAATTAATCATCTAATAGGCAAAGTCGGGCTGGCTGCTGGCAGTGGGACGGCACCAGCGGCACCGTGACGGCAGCTCCGGGCAGGGAGCGACTTCTGCTCCGGTCTCAGGGCACAGGCGGCTCGGCCACGCTGCTGCCGCCAGCCCGGGCCGGCTCAGCCCCCGCTGCCCCTCGGTGCCGGCAGCAAGGGGCCGAGGCCCCCACGCTGCTGCTCCGTAGCGGGCGAAGGGGAGGTGCGGGCGCTTCCCCCGCTCGGTGTTTGGGGCCCGGGCCCGGCCGGTGCCCCCGGGGCTGCCGCTGGCGAGCGCAGCCTTGGCACCCCAACACAGGTTATGTTCCCTTTGATCGTGAGACGTGAACTGTGTAAAACGGTGATTATTCTGCAGTTAGTCATAATGCAGCACGGTGGTTGGTTCGGGGAAATGAAGTCAGGTTTCAATAACTTATCCTAGGTTTTTCAAACGCAGAATTCAGCCACTACTCACAGGCAAACAGCGCTGAAGCAGCGACTGCCTCGCATTGCTTCTCGGTGACCCACCCACTTCCCGCGGTTTAATCTCACTGTTTTTATTTACTCACCCAGCGCTTTTCCCCTGCACGGTATTTACTCACCAATCCACCGTCTCCCCGTCTTCATTCCTGCAGGAAATCTCAGCGGCCCACAGGGGCACGGAGGACAGAAGTAAGAGCAAAGCAGGGTGGCTCCGCGCAGATCCCGCAGGCATTTTGCTTTCCCGGCTGCGCAGGGCGAGCCGCGAGTAGGCTCTAAAAGGAGAAGTTGTGCTGCGTTAGCGCTCAGCTCCTGCCCCCGGAGCACGGAGCACACCCCGGCCGCTGCCGGGACGGCGCAGCCAGCCTGGGAAACCGGCTTCCACAGCAGGGACGGCCATGGACAGCGGGGCACGGGCTCCTGGGAGCTGCCGGAAACTGCTCACCGTGGCTTTGGGCAACAATATGACAGCTGACAAGATATGTTTTTGACAGGGGAAAAAAAAAAAAGTTTGACTCTTTAGAATATTTATGGTATTCTGCTTTAAAAAAGCTCCAACCTGCAGATACCGAAACCCTTTTTGTTTTCTTTCTAGTGCTGCATGACTGATGTACAATTTTTTCACAACTGTCTGAAAAAACCCCTGGTGTTCAGACAAGCAAAACAACATCATTTCCAGCTCACTGCTTCTCCGCCCAGCCCTCGCAGTGAGCGCAGCGCTCGCACCGTGCCCGCAGGAAGGGTCCCTGCTCAGCGCTGGCCCCCGCCCGGCCCCGGCTCCGGCGCTGGGGACCTCCGGTCACCCCTGGGGATGGAGCCCGTAGGGACGGAGCCGGAGAAACGCTCTGATCTCTGAACCAAAGTAATTTACTTACAATTAGCTAATGCTTTTTTCAACTATTTTTAAAGTGCATTAGCATTTCCCTTAGGAACAAACATGTCTGCATTGAGCAATTTCACATCTGATAATCTTTTAGCAACTCACACATAAAAAGCTTCAATTTATATTTTGGTGTGTAAAATGCTCTTTCTCCCTCCTCATAATGCCTACATGAAAAGGGGCTGATTTACATTAAATGATGTTGATATGGAGTATGGGATAAAGGTCTACTGCAATGAGCTCTGGATGGTTTAGCACAACAGAAATCCTCACAACCTTTGCAGAATTTTGTCGCCTTGCTAGTACTAGCAAGAGATGTGTAAATGGGGTGTGTTTGACAGAAGCAGGGTAAAACTTAGTAATAGGGCTTAATGCAAACAAAACCAATGACCCCAGAGAAGAGACTCAGTGAAGGTCTATATAGTCAGCACTAACTCAAAGATGACAAATGAGAGACTGTGTTCCCTGTGACTCCTCTTCTTTAAGCTGTCCTCCAGAAAATTTTTAAATTTTATCACAGCCGCTACTAATATAATAATAGTCTCCTAAAGTATTTTTTCTTCCTGTCAGGACTCTGCAATTTACAATGAAAATATTCTCATTATCACGGGTAACCACAAAAATGAAGGCTATAAGCATTGTTTATGTTTCATTGACATATTTTCATGACAACACAACTCAGGCTTCCACTGCATTTCTTTACAACTGCCACGTGTTTTCTTTGCAGATCAAGGACCTTGAAGTCCTCAACTGTGAATATGGCAAGAATACAATAAAGTTCCTTCGCCTTCATAGAGAGGGAAAGAAGCATTTCGTTAAAGAAGTGGAAGTGTGTGCGCATCTCCGGCTGACTTCTCCTCAGGAGTACCTGGAAGGAAACAACTCTCTTGTGATACCTACAGACACCATAAAGAATATTGTCCTTGTGTTGGCCAAAAAAAATGGGGTATTTTTTAAATTTTTAAATTAGCCTTGCTCTCTTACAACTTTATTTGGAAATATTTGTTATACTAAGTTTTATTTTCGATTGGCATATCTAATTGGTACCAAAGTAATTTTCAGTGATTTGAGAGAGTTTTCCTCCTCCACTGCTTGTCCTGTGGACTCTTTCTTAGTTTGCCAAAGCCTTTTTTTTTCAAGAGCTAGCACTGTTTTTTTGTAGATTTGTCATATAAAAGCCATCTTTTTGTTTTTTAATTTAATAGCCCATAATCCTACATTATTCCTATTTAGTATTTTTAAACAGAAGGTCTCAAAATATGAGACTCCTCTTAATTCTTCTGTGCTCTTACTGCCATCAATTGCATATATTGTAGTGACAATCTATAGCACTAAATTTCTCCATAATGAAATCTCAGCTTTACCCTGTGAAACTTCATTAGAATATCACCATATCAGTCAGAATAATCACTACAAATTATTATTTCAGCACTATATCCTGAAAGTATAAGACTCCTGCAGCAGTTTCACTCAGTCCAAGGACTGCAGCTCACTGTACCACAGAATGGGAGATTTTTGACACAACTGTAGGTGCTATTTGCAGCATATGCTGCAAGCTGGTCAAATGACTGGGCACAGTGAGCCAAGCTAGAAATAGGAAAAATATGTTTTTAACCACACAGATTCTTCCCAAATACTTACAACAACCAGAAAAATCTACTTTTGTACATGAGGTAATTGCTTCCTTCTAATAATACTGTTTGCTGTCTTAGATCCCAAGTTTAGAACAATTTGCTATAGATATCTGCAATCACTTCATGACAACATTTTGCCAAGTGGCGTACGTCAAAACCTATGTTCAAGAAGTACCATGGCAACGTCTGCATGAGGTATCTAAAATACTAATACGTTCCGTTTGTTTATGCTGTAGTCATTCCTCACTCTCTTAGCTCCTGTTTTCAAATTAACATAATATTTATGGCACTTTTACTTACATGTCTGCTCTAAATTGCAGGATGGCGTTCCCCACATCCACTCATTCATATGTGTTCCTGATGGGATCCGCTTTTGTGAAGCTGAGCAGTGCCGGAATGGTGAGAAAAGAATTGGCAACGTCCCCTAATTCTCTGTAAATATTTCTGCCAATGAGAGATGAAGATGGCTTTAGAGACAGCTACAAGTGTTATAGGGCTTAGGGCACAGCCAAACTGCTCCAGAGGCCAAAACCAAAGAATATTTTTATAGTGTAATTTTGATGTTCTTGATCTCTGAGACATGGCTGAAGAACTAACGTAGCTCACATTTTTACACATATCCCAAACATGGAATGGTTGCCACAGCACATCCAACAGAACTGTTCCATCTTGCCACAGGATTTAACAGCCTTCCGAGAACGGGCTGCTTACTGTTCTACCTTACACCAAAACCTGCAGTCTCCTGTGATCGTTACCCGATACCATACTGCTGCAGGCCAATTGCCTGGTTTGCAGTTATTTCAAACCCCTGTCAACATGCCCTGATTATATTTCTAAGAAAGCAATTTCATTGCTGCAAGACAGTCTAGCTTGAACATCGTGAGCACTCAGGTCTATATGAGAACCATTTTTGACATGAAAATACTTCAGAGTGTGCTTACTGTTTTTGCACACCACACATAAAGAACTATTTGGCTTAACCAAGAGTTTTGTGATACTTAAAAGACAGGCTTTCAAGCTCAACTGTCTGTCCACGAATTGGCATTCCAAAGGAAGTGTAAAAATTATCTCTACTTGCTATGGCTCACAACAAAAGCCTAAGTTCAGTCTCACTGTGATGGTGTTTTGTTTAATGCATCTCCCGGATTACTGGGAAGCTTCACACAATGGCTTTAGATGGTTTAGATTAGTTCAGTATCTATCTATAATACATTAATTAATGTAACTTAGAACTAGTTCCCATCCTACTCAGAATCAGTGGCAAGACCGGTTTCACTTGCAGACAGAACACAGGTTTTGAAAGGTGCTTCTGGGCACTGTCCCTGTGTTCCTGCTGAAAGAAAAGAGAAAGCCTGTACAAGTCTCCAGTGCCTCTTGGCCTCATCTTTTTTAGTGTTACTAGCAATGTTAACTACTGCTGCCAGTAGTTAACATTGCTAGTAACATTAAAAACTGCTGCCATGGCAGCAGTTAACTGCCTAATAACTACTGCCATTTGGCAGCCTCAATAGTATTGACTGTATTTTCTGGAAAATATTAAAAAAGACACCTGAATTTAAAAAAAAGAAGAAAGAAACAAAAAGAGTCTATACTTTCTTGAAAAGCTGCGGCTCTTAATGTAGATTGAATTAAATTTTTCGCCATCATGAAAATTTAGCATGCAATTCTGCAGTTTCAGATTCTACACAAACAGAAAGCCTTTATGGCTTACTGAAGAAACCACCTTTCCTTCTTACACTTCCCTTCATGTAGCCCTTTAGCTGCTTCTTTAGAATTCCCTGCCTAGGTGAACAATAACCAAAATGAAGATTTTCAAATCACTTTTATTTTTCTTCTAAGAGAACGTTCTCTATATTTAGCATCCTCCTATGCACCCATCAGCCAGACACGGGAGTTCATTTCTCAGTTAATCCTATCTTTTAAGAATTTTCTTATCATTAAAAAAAACCAAAAACCTAGTGAGGTTTAATAGAATTATTTTTTGCCATTATATCAGCTGATAAAAGGCTCAGAGTTTTTTGGAAACTCAAAACATCATAAGCAACATAACAGAATCAAAATTTGTCAACTGAAGACAGCAGGAGCACAAAGCCTCCTGAAAGCACAGCATGAGCTGTTCACCTTGGAAACTCTCCCTGGGTGCTGTATCTTTTGGAGCGAGTTTCAGGTTGATTGCTGCACAGCCAGCCAGTCTTTCAGTCAATTTTTTGCTGCAAGAAGCTCTTTCAAACAAGGCTAAGTATTTGAATACAAGATAAATATCTCTCCAGGTTCACTGACAGTATCTGCACTACATTACATTACAGGTACGTTAGTACCTGTGTGTCACAGTCTTATACCCAAGTGATAAATTATTCAACATCTGTACAAACCCCAGAATATCCTGTCCAAGGTCAGTATCTTCTTTAGATTTTTTTTAAAGCTTTAGTAAATAACAGGGAGACATAGGCAAAATGATAGAAACACTTCCTTAGACTCATTCAAAAACAATAATGAGTGTAAACAAGAAAAGCAATAGATAAAAGAATTTTCAATAATATCCAGTCACAGAGAAATTTAAAAACACCCAAATCTTTAAACAACCGTGCAATTTATAAATGTCTACCAGAGTGGAATTATTTCTAGTATAAATTCCTTCAAAGACATCATTTAAAGACAAAATTTGTCAGTCTTCCAAATCCAAGGCAGGACTACTATGCACTTGACATATTCAAGGATTAATTCTGAACTAGCTAGTGTGACTACCAAGAGCAGCACAAAACCAGCAGCTTGGGCTTCAGCCACTGACTATCTGCACAGGCCCTGAATGAGCCTGTACGCCATGAAGTTTCTCTTTTCTGAATCAGTTTTTTGGCAGCTCTGGTCAGTAAAATTTTCAGTTCCCATCTCGGTGTGCTCTAAATGACTGACTGCTTGAAACTGAAATAGCTGCTGTTCAAAAGGTGTGTCAGAAGAGAAGTTCAGGTCACAACTGCTTGGTCTTTAGAAGACAATGATCCACCCATGCGGCAGCGATCCTCAACAGCTCGTTTTATAAATAGTGGCTAAGAGCAAAGCCACTGTCAGTTTGAACCTGTGGGTGGCATCTGTATCACTGCCAGTTCCTGCTCATTAGCTGAACTGCAGGGATTTGCATTGGTTCCTGGCTCTCATTCTCAGAGATGCAAAACTCCCAACAGGATGGGTATCTAAAGCAAATTACTGACTGAGGCGCTGTCTTTATATAGAGAATTTTTACATTTGTCTGTGTTCTTGGAAAAGGCACCACACCTCTTGCTGTACATCACAGCACTAGCCTATTTCATTTCCCTTTAGAGCCATTCCTAAATTGACATCAGTGCAAGCCAACCCATGTCCCAATTCCAAGCAGCTGAGATAAAAAAGTCTATCCTAAGTTTTCCTTAACTGCAGATCACTTGATGGGATTCTCTGTTTTCTAGATTGAGCCTGACTTCAGTAGTTTCTGTCTTGTTGCTTACCTTCTGCCAATATCAGCGTGCAGAAAATTATTGTCTGCTTTCTGGCTCTGGAGCTGTCAATGCAAGTATGCACCCAAAGGTTTCTTTATTCGTGTGAAAAGAAGCTCATATTTTCTTGCAATTTTCAATCACAGGTCCTCTGACAGTCTTTGCTGGAATTAAAGACCTGAAACTGATGAAGACAACGCAGTCTGGATTTGAAGGCTTCTATAAGAATGAACACACCACACTTCCTGAAAGGCATGACAGGATTCTGTGTGGAGAGCTCTTCTGCAAATGGTCGTATGGCGAATGCAAGGATTTTGACTTTGACTGCATATGGTATATCTCAAGTAATATTAATTTCCTAATCTATACTCACAAAGTCCTTCTATACAATACAGAAGGTCCAAGGGCCAGATCCACAGCTGCCATGCACTAGCCACTCACAGGTCTCAGTGGCAGCACTAAGCTCTTGTTATGAGAGGTGAGAGGCATGTCTTAGGGGTACTTCTCTCTCTAAGGGTACATCAGTGGACAGGATTCAAATGAACAGTTCAGTGTTCAGTACAGAACACTTCAGGAGAATAAAATAACTAATTTGTTAAATAGTTTTAGCAAAACCTATTTGTGAATTATATATATGGTGGGGGTGGGGAGAGGAAAGAGAATTTGAGTGACAGGACAAATTGTTCTTCCACAAAATCCCATGGGCTATGTATTTGTTAGAAAAGACATGCAAAATATAAACAAAAACTACCCCACAGCAGAGCATTATGGATCTACGCAGAGACAGCTGATACAAGGTTTTGTAAGAACCTGTGTTACCTCTAGGAAGAAAATCCGTGAATGTATCCTTGAAGCCTTCTCCGGACCACCTGACTGTGGGGAATATTCACCCTCTTACCAGAAAACTGTTAACTGTATCCAGATGCTTGTCCTTTCCAGAGTGTCACAGGTATCTTCTTTCCTCCTAATGATGTTTTACTTCAACAATAGTGAATGTTAATTGCACCACTGAGCACACCAACATGAGACTATTATTTCCTCTGCCAGTTCTAAGTAAGACTGGAAACTCCCCAACATCACTCAGTGCTTGGCAGCACTTGAATAAAAGTGAAAGGTGTGCTACACATGTTCACTAGATTGCATTTGATCAGCTGTACTGAGGGGGTGGCATTGTTCTTTTTTACACCAAGGGAAAAGCCTGCCAGGCTGTTGACTGAAAAGGTGCCCTAATTCACTGTCTCATCCATTTTCATGGTTTCAGGTACAGGTCATAGAAGTCGTCTTGAACAACACTTTTTATAATGTTGTAGACATGAAGAATCTAGGCTTGACCAATGACAAAGAAGTAAGTAAATGCTTCAAATACAACTTGACTGCCCTCCTTAGAAATACTCAGCTTCAAAGCATAGCAGCAGTTCTACATAAAACAGAGTTAAAGTGAGCAAACTTTCTCTCCCAGTCCCAGTGGAAGCTCCACATTACCTCTAAAAAAGACTTACACTGATTACAAAAGGAGGATAAATAATTGTCTTCTTGTGTTGTTGATAAAAGCTAAAGGTGCAAGTGGAATACTCTGGATATCAAAAGGATCTGTAACAGAGACTGTCTCTGAAAAATTATTCCTGTTTTCTCCACTGAATTTGACTCTCCATTATAATGTAAACCTGTGCATTTTACCCAAGCAGAATGCACTGTGGCATCCTGGACTGGTCCAACAGTGGTACAAGCCTGGGGTCAGGCAGAGGGCAAGAGGCTGGGGATGAGATGTATTTGCTCCTCCCTCCACAGCTGCTCTAGTGCCAGCTAGGTCCAGCTGAAAGTCTGTTACTTTATCCTCACATGAAGGCGAGAAATGGGGTTATTCCATCTGGCATCGATGGTCTACAGTCTGTTTATGCTCTAGTCTCCCTCCAAAGCCTTGTGATCTGCTACCATGCTCTCCTATCCTTGCCCTCCTTCAGGTGGACATTATAGATCCACTTTTACTTGTGATAATGTCACTATCTACCACTGATGTTCGTAAGAGAAAGGGCCTGGGCATGATTTCATAAGGAGGTGAATAGCCGCATTTTCTGCTGGCACATCCCTGTCTCAAACATAACCTTTGTGTTTGTGCTCCTCTCCCTCAGGTTTTGGTTCCAGTGGAAGCTCCTTACGGCTCCTGTGCTTGCACACTTGGGCGAAAGAAGTTTTTTGAAGCACAAGGCCACATGCTGAGAGATGAGAGGAAATGTTAGTTTGGACTGGCAGCTGCCCAGGGAAACTAAACTTCTTGGCTATACTCAACCTTCCTGATAAACTTAATAGCATGGCTTTCCTATCAATGTTTACTCCTTATCGGCCTCTTCCATTGCTGACTACTTTTCCCTCTATGAACTCCTCAACATGGGATTTATGAAGGACCCTTAGGAAATCAGAAATCAAAGTCTGTCCCTGAATTCCAGTGTGATTTGCAGACTGAAATGCTCTAAGCTCTTTGGAAAATCCCAGCTGGAAACATTATAGTAAATTAATTTTTAAACTAGCTATTCCCAGACCTTTTAATGAAACAATTAATTTGATGTCTGTAACATGTTTTTGACATGCAAAATCAGGAAATCTGTATATTCTCTTTAATAATATTTCTTCAGTAAAATGAATATACAGGCACAAGACCTGCTGTTTCATTGACATAACCTGTCATGACCTGTTGATGCCACACTGATCTGCAGAGCTGAGGTTCTGACCCAGTGACTGAACAGCGAATCAGTCAGAATCAAGATTTCTTTGTGCAGGAAATGAGAAACAGAAGGAAAAAAACCCGCATCTCTCATATCTCCTTTGTGATGTGACTAGTTACAGCTGTTGACTACTTTCTCTGCATGTATTCTGACTGCATGACTGCTGCTGCTACTCATCAGACTATAGTTACTATAGTACTTTTACATTAATCACTGAGGTGATTTGAGGGTTTGGGCTATCTCTGTAGGTTTAATTAGTTTTCTTTAGTCTAATAATCTTATGACTTCTGAGCAGGCAGGAGTCAACCTACGTAGCCCTATTACATTTGAGAGTGGTAGGGAGAAAACTAGACAGATAATGCATATTTTACTTTAGTTACCCCAGGTAACAGCTTTGAACATTGAGATAAAACAATACAGTCAACGATTCTCATCTCACAAACTGTGGCTACCACATTTGCAACAGGAATCCTGCTCAGCTTCCGACAGCTTCTAACCATTGCTCTCATTTTCACCGAGTGTCATTTTCACCGACTCCATGTGACACAAAAGAGTACAAATCCAATGAGAAGTGCCTAAAGTAAATTATAAAAACTGCAATTCAGTTGCCTTTGTGCCTCCTGAGTTTGGCAGACATGCAGCATTGCTCTGGGTACAATCATTAAATTCACAGGCACCAAAAATGGGGGAGATGTCCTGCTCTGTGTGACATTTTGAGGTGCTTTGCAGCATAGAAACTCGCCTTGATGAGCAGGGCATAATAGATGCAAGGGAAGAAAGGTCCACCAGCCTGAGAGATCTCCTGAACAACAGGGAAAAAGACACCACAGAGTGAAGCTGTCCCAGCTATGACGTTCTCTGCTCACCAGCCAGTTCTGAAAGCTTTATTTCCAACACTTCTAGCTTTTCCTGGGGACGTTCTCGCTTACCTTCCCAGACTGTGTTGTATTGTACTTGCAGGCTTATGTCTTGCTACTTCCATCACTTCTAGGTGCTTTTAATTTATTAATGTATCTTTTAAAGGCAAATAAAGAGCAACATCAAAAACCAAACTAGCTTTTGACTATTTACTACTTATATATAAATGTGAACATTGTAAGTAAAAGAACTATTTTAATTCATGCAATTTCACTTCAGAAAGTGACCAATCTTCTTCCAAATGACACTTCACTACCAATAGATGAAAAAGAATCTTACTGAACATTTCACCATTTACCTCTTTCCGAAACAGGGCAGATCTGCACAACCAACTTCCTTTCTACCTTACAAGAATTTTATTGTATTAGGCACAAGGTTTCTTTTGTTACTCTTTGTGCTTCATTTGTGGCCCTGCAAGGTAGTGGTGGACTCACCTCCATGGCAGAATGAGGACACAAAGCAGCGAGCAGTTGTTTACTGAGCCTTTCCTATGGCAAAAGCACACACGTACACTTGTTCAGTGTGGTTTGTATAAACCTCCACAGACATGCAGACTGTCTTCAGAGCATCTCAGTGCAGCTCCATCCAGCACTGCAAACCTGAGTCACTTACGTGGGCAGATTGCTTCTAAAGAAAGTACTTAGGCAATCGGAAGCAGCCCAAATTTCCCATATGGCAACTAGATTAAGATAACAGTGGCATAAATCATTCTTGAAAATGTGACTTAGCCAGACTCACTTGGGCCTGAAATCTGACCAAATTCCCATTGGCTTCATTAGATTCAGTCTCCACAATGGACTTGCATTAATCTCATTGAGACAGATTTCTTTTTCAGTTCCTGTCCTAAGGAGCTATTCAAGTTGCTTACTGTGTTTTACTCAGAAGCAGCTGCGATGCTTTGCTGACGACATCACACTTGATGAAAATGAGCAGCAGCTAGCAGATTGTAAAATTGCTGTTTAAAATACAACTTCTTGCTGATAACATGAACCTTGCTGGTCCTGGGCTACATCCCAGTAGTTAATAGGGGCTGGAGTCTCCTACCAAGAAACAGGGTATTTCAAGTGCACAAATATATTGTCTTTTTAGTCTTTGATTCTTTTCCACTCTGGGAAATTTCTGTTCAATTCTGATAACTGCCCAGGACATTCCAACACAGCCCGCCTCAGCTGCTCATCATGCTCCACACACAACCAATGTCACACAGGTAAAATGTACCAGCTAAACTCATCAGCCAGTACCTAAAACAGAGAGCAGATGTCACTGTCAGGGTCAGCACAATCTGTGTTCCCTGACTGTATTATTCTATATATATTGCTACCTGCTTTCCAATATACATTTAAACCTGCCAGGTTTATTAACTATTACAGCTACCTTTTTTTTTCTTCCTTAAAGTTGTCTTTTTCCTTTTTTAATTTAACCTTACTTTTATCAAGAGTACATAATCCTGACTCTAAGTTGAACTGAGCTACTTTAAGTGACCAAAAAACTGTTTCTGGCTAAAAATCTCAAAATAAATACTTCTGAATTTAGAACTCTTATATTTTTTTACATACAGCAGCCAACCATATTCCTCCTGGAAAGTGCACAGCTGTCTGTAGAAAGCAAACATATTAAATTTTCCCAGTTATTGGATCAAAAATGTCAACTCACATGTCAGCTATAATAGAAACTGTTTTCTGAGAGCCTCACCATTCATAGCAGATGGAGAAAGACACACACATGTACCTGAGTGCATGCGTGCACATACACGCACATGTGTGTATAAAGTGCGTGTATAAATGACACTTACTCAGCTGATGTATGAGTAATCTATGGCAATCACATCAGAAAAAACATGATCTGGGGTTAGTTGTTGCTAAAATAAAAAACCAACCCAAACAATACTGGAGGAACTCAAAATTAGATAAATAAGAGGGTAGAGAAACCTTTGATTCAGAGGGAAATACAACAGAAACCAGAGTGCCTGAATACTCTGCCTCTTCTCAAGTGTGGCATTAGGAATGAGTTCCTACATTGCATCTGACTGAAAAACACAAGAGTTCAAGTTTTAATGGCCTCATACTCCTGCAATGTTTTCAAATCCTCTAGACACATGTATTTCCAGGTAGGAAAGCCCAGGCAAACTGGCGTGTGTTATTTATGCAGAAGGGAGGAGGGAATTTGAAGAGTGTTCTTGTGAAACAGGGTTGCTCCACCCAGGCACACACCCATTTCCACACTCCTCTCCCCACAGTTTGGCCACTAGCTTCTTAACAAACTCAGCCACAATTTCCTTACTTTCTACTTCCTTCCTCCTTCCACCATCCACTAGGACAAGACCAAGCAATGTTACTCTTGAATCCAAGAGATCAATGCAAATGATGAGCCATCCCTCCCTTTTCTGATACAATTTAGCTGCTAAAATCAGAGGCATCCTCAATATAGTTAAGTACCAAAGGGTGTTTATAAAGGGGCAGCTGGATTATAGCAATCATCCAAAAAAGGGAAGAGAACATCCTGAGATGAATGCAAGTCTGCCAGTGCCAAGACATTTGCTGCTGCCTTATCAGCAGATCAGCTGATGATACAGCAGTTGTAGCTGCTGACTGCTCCTTCAGCAAGGATGCTCATGAGTGCAGCATATAAATACAACAGCGGTCTCCAGCACTCACCAGCAGCCTTCAGCAGCAATGAAACTCTCACATGGAGACCAAGAACCACTTACAGTCTTCAAGGTGCTCCCCTTGGGCTCTCCAGGTGCCTGAGGTTGCATTCCCCAAATTTATACCAACTGCCAACTAATGTTATTCTGGGAACTGAATACACATTGAAGATCCAAATGAACATCACTAGATCAATTCCTAATTATAGGGGTTAAGTAAAAAATAATGTAATGACCTTGTTACATGATCATATTAAAAAGAAGATAGACTTTCTCAACAGGAATGAAAGCTACTTATTAAATCAGTCTGCTCATTCTTCCAATGGAGACTGCCCCTGCCAGTGTGCTAATGACAGCCATTGTCCTCTGCACTCCCCGTGGGGAAACTGCTGTCCGAACTGAGCAACACAGAGCTGAAGGTGCAATAGAGACCTTCCATGTGATGGAATGGGACATGGGTGAGATCTCTTGGATGACACCTCCAAGCACCAAGTCCTCTCATTAGATGAAGAAGCCAATCCATTGCCTGTGTAAATTGCCCAAGGTGAAGGAGAGAGTAGAGCAGAACCTCCTCTGCAGTGCTCCACTCACCCTGCTGCTTATGGGATTGTTACACCATCCACAGGCACATTTACAACCATTTCATTTCCCACATGACTTTTGGGCCAAAAGCCATTCCTAGAAGAGAAGGAACTGCTGTTCTGACTTGGAAGTAAAGAATCAGAATGAAGACTATGGTAATATTTTTCTGGTCCTACTCAGACTCAGCCTTCAAATTTTATACAATATTGCCACTAAAATATTGAGAAATAAATTTGCAGCTTCTCCCAGACTCACAGAAAATAAGACCGTCTGATTTTAAAATAACTGTCACTTGTAACTTAAGTATGACAGTGGAAAGAGGAGTGTTGAAGGCAAAAGACCGATTAAGTGCTGATTTTTAAAAAGAGGAAGAGTGAAATGGTTTGGTAGAATTTGAACGTGCTGGAAAACACAGGGAAAAGAAGGAAGAGCTCATTTAGCAATTAATCCCTGACAGTGACAGCCTAATGAGACATTTTGCCAGGACCATTTCTAACCAGGAATGATGCATGGGGGCTACTCCCTTTGTTACAGCTGACAAATCTTGTCTTATAATTATATGGGCAAAGAATCTTCTACAAACTGATCAAGTGCAGCACATTAGAACAAACTGGGAACAATAACATGCAGGGATGGGAGACAGCAGCAAGTAGTCAGAACAATTTTTCTGGGTTGAGAAAGTGATCTTGGTGGACAGGTACCACCACAGATCCCATACTTTGCTGACAGTTGCCTTACATGTGCTTTATGTGTAGTACTTGGCTCTGGTTGGATGCAAAGAGAACATGCCATGTTGTGTATCCACAGCTTGAGAGGAGAGTGACCAGAGCTGACGAACAATTCCAATATATTTCACACTCATCATACCAGAATACACGTACTGTAATGCTTTGAAATCACTTTAAAAGTGTATGAAAGATTCTGATAAATATGCACTGCTATATTAGGAGAGAGGAAGGACAGGGAAGACCTTGGCTGCAGCATGACTGTTTTTGTGCTGACCGACAGCAGGGCAGGGGACCTCAGTGCTGCTCTACTCCTTAAAGCTGCCTCCAGGAGAAGAAGGACACTCTCTAAATTGTGATTCGGTGTGAAAGCCAAGACCATCATCACACTCATCCCCTGTATCAGCTGAGCAGTCACACAGGCAGGGCTTTTAAGGAAGAAGGACTCTCCCAGCTGCAGGCACATATAAGGGCATGATTTAAATTGGATTCTTGCATAGCTCTGCGACTCAGAGCTGCAGTACTGACATGGTATCCAGTAATGCCTATCAGTTGCTTCCTCATCTCAACAGCAGCTGTGTTTTCTGCAAGAGGAATGGTAGCTAAAAATAATCTGGCTTTGACTTCCTCTTTTAAACCCTCCAGTCTCTTAAAAAGGTTGTTTTGTTCTCCCAGAAACAGCAAAGAGTATGTAAGAGATAAAACCAGAACGGTCAACTGCACAAAGAGAACAGCAGCTTTAGAAAGCTCAGAGAACAGCAGGAAACGACAATAAAAATCAGAGACAGTAAAAAAATTGTCACAGTTTTGACCAGTATTTTCCAAATTCCCTTTTACACTTGCAATGAGATTTCTGTTAGGTCTTTACTTGTATGACTCAGTGTGCTGAGCAAAAGGGAAATACAATCTGGATGTTTCTGGATGCAACTCTTTTGCTTATTAAACATATGAAATGAAAGAACTTTGTTCAGTAGTCATCAAATGCACTCTCATGTCTGCACAGTGGAGATTTTTACTCCCTCTTGGAATAAGTATGTTTTACTTCTAATTCTCTCTTCCATAGGACCACAAAATGTAAATCCTATGCCAAACATGCAAATGGAGAAAAACAGAATATTCAATTAATCCTTCAGTAACACAGCACTCATGTATTCTCATCTAAAATAATTCTACAAATACAATGCTGGTTAGCATGTCCAGACTGCTTTCATGATCCTCTTCATAAACATAGCTAATTCTATATTAAAATATTTAGGAGTTTCATGTATAATTTTAAAATTACAGTCCAAAATTAGCTAGACACAAACTATAGCTCAAAATTCCCCAAGGCAGGGTTGATGATCTCTATTTGAATCTAGTCTTCCAGTAGAGTCCTACTCCCAGTAGGACATGACCAAACTATAAATAAAATCATAAACAGATCCAGACCATGAATTACAAACCAGCTGCTAACAGACCAATACCTGAAGTAAACTCAGTACAAGCGACAGACACAGAAATGATGAATACATCTCTGTCCTATTGTCTCAAATTCCAAATAAAGAGCATGTAAAGGTTAGAAAGAATCCAAGAAAGCATGCTGCTGTCTATATTTATATAATAAAGCGTATGGGCTTTACCTATGGCATAGCTATTACCATGGCTTTGTCCTTTCTCTCCCCTTTCTCCCTTTAACACCAGTAACCACAAGCAACTCTCTGAGCACTGTACCATGAACAGCCACCTCACACTTGGCCAAGTCAAAGTGAAGACGGGGCCACTACTTAGGCAGGAGATTGCAGGAGTTTCTCCTTCCTCTCCCTGAATCCTGTCCCCACTTGGCAGAAAGCAGCACCCTTCTCCCTTCCCAGCGGCACCCCCTCACCATTTCCTCCCACACCATTTCCACTTTCACCACGCTCTCATGCTGATTTCCTGCTTCCTTGTTCCTCTGCTCAGCATCACTGATGCAACCCTACATTCCCCATTCAGGGGCCGTGAGGAAGCTCTCTGGGCCAGAGGTGATGGTGAGCCCGGACAGGGCTTGGCACCATCCGTGGGCTGTCTCCCAGACCTTCTGGGGTAAATCAAACCACCCCGTGTACCAGGGCCAGCACAGCGGCTCCGCACCACCGACAGCTCCAGACAGGGGTGAGGGAAACACAGATGTTACTGGTGAACTGTGGCCAGGGCTTCTCCTTCAGCAGTATGTAACACCAGAGAAGAAAATGCAAAAATTATTAAATCTTTAAATATTACGGTAAAGGTTGTTAAAAGTAATCACAAGAACATAGAATATTAAGTAGGTTTTGGTACCTTTTTAATAGGAAAATGGAGAAAAGGAGCTCCAGTATACCACAACAGAGAAAGTAAAAGATCTGTAAAGTAAGTTGAATCCAAACATAAACAATGTTTTATTGGGATATAGCAAGCAACCTATCAAATAGGGAACCAGTACAAACAGATTGAACATGACTCTCTTTTAACAGAGATGTATGGTGACAAGACAGCTTCTTTCAATTCTTAAAACAAGTATTCAAAGTGTTAAGTAAAGCATTAAAAAAAAAATCAATCATTACAACACCAAAGACAGACAATATTAAAAATGTGCAGAATTTTACTTTTTACAAATTTCTGCATAATGTTAGAAAACAATCATAAATTAAAAAAGGAATAAAATGAAGCTTTTTTTTGTTGGTAAAGCAACACAAACCTTTAAAAACCAACTATATTTTACATAGGACTACTATTAAAAACAGGTGAAAAGCTGAAAATTTAAAGGACAGCAAAAAATACACAACCCAGTTTCACCTGTCAGCAACACCTTCTGCTATCGAAGGAGTTATGTTCGTTCTATGTACAGCTTTAAACATTGCAGCATACCACGAGTAAACCTTAATAAGGTCAAAATAGGACCCTCTGCAAAAAAGGGTGACTTGGCAAGTGTCAGTCCCATCCTGAAATTATAAGTAGTAATAATTTCAGTAGGTTTTTAGTGTAAATTAAAACCTACTTTAATTGGTTCCTCTCTCTAAAGATGCATGTAAACTTTGGGGTTGTTTTTGTTTAATTTTTTGGTATCTTAATTAATGAAATCAAGAACATGTCTGGCTCAAAAATGAGAATGACATACCTCCCTTTTGTTCTGGATACAGTGATGTAGCTATCTCAACATGCTCATTGACACTTCCTAAAAGAGAAAATCATTATGTACTATGTAAAAAATACACACCACCTCTCTCAGTTCAGACTCAGTATATAGTATATTGCCAGCTCTATCCAATAGGATATATATTCTAATTTGGTTTAAACTCTTAATAGATATATTCTCTCTTTACAAAGTTCCATCACATGAAACCAAATTGCTTATTTTTCCTTTGAGGCACAGCATGACCCCAATTAGACAATTAGCTATAAAGAGTTGTTCTTTAGATGTTGTGTCTGTAGAGGTTTTACGTGATATTCATAGATTTTCAGCGCAGGCCCCAGTTTTAATGAAAGTCCAGTCAGTACATCATTCCTTGTCATCAACAGTAATGATTTGCCATCAATTTCCTATAAGAAGAATTAAAGAGTTGATAAAGACAAATATACAAATCTAACAGATGAGAACAGTCATGCAACAAATGGAAGACTACTATAGAAGATCAGTGAGAAAAGAAATAGTAGCCTTGATTTTCCTGAAACCATGTTCACAGCTGCTAAATTCTGCTTGCTGTCTGCTTTTCAAGTGCTCACCTGTGCTGACTAAGGCATAAATACTATTTAGTCGAGCACAAAATCCAAATGAGCCTAATTTCAAAACTCCCTCCTTGTAAACCTTTTTCTAATTAATAGGTACAAGTGAAGAATGCCTAATTATCAGCCATTAAGGGAAGGATACTCCTAAGAATGCAGCTTATGAAGTGCATTTCAGAAGAATTGCTATTGACAGCAATATGCAAGTTTAAACTAGTGAATATCTGCTAATAACTCCAGGTGCCTTCTTTAAAAGGCTAACCTTCCCATGCACCCTGTGAGGGGGAAAAAAGGAAAAGACTCTTGCAATCAGAAATTTTGGAAGGGCCTAACTGGAGCTTGACACTGAGGGAACTTCTCTTCCTCTACTTTCAAGGGAAGACGAGAAAAGCAGCAACTTGCTAGCTTAGGTCTCAACAACCCCTACACTTTCCTGCTTAAAATACCTCTTGTAAATCACAGATACAGTGGGATTTTTTTTCCCTCTCAGACTCTGACTTTCTGACCTGTTTAGGTTAGAAATCCTGTAGGCTTTGCAGTTTTTTTCCATCTCAAAACCTTGTCATATGTTTGAAAACTCCCTCTAAATAATTTTTAAAGTCAAAATGGAAGAGAAAGAATCCACATTTCTCCACTCCCTTCTATTACCTTGGAAACATCGGAGATCCCATCCTTGATTACAACTCCACATGAAAAGAAGACTTCTATTAGAGTTCAGCAGGAATTTGTCAAGACTGATCTCTCTTAAAATTTGATAAAGTTTATAAATACAAAATGCATGGACAAACCACAACATAGTCAAAGATCAGCTGAAAGTGGCATTTTTAAAAAATATCCCCAAGATGTATACGACTACTAATCCCTCAGGGGAGCCCAAAGTAACAGTAATTCTAAAAGAAAAAAAAGTTTCCAATAGCTTTTTACCCAATTATAGCAGGTGCCTCTTTCCAATTACTGTTGAGAATGTTAATGGTTAAAACCAGTTTCTATCCTCTCTTTTCCATTCGTCACAATTCTTTCTGTGGGAATTTTGACACCAGTGAGTGTTTTGCTCATTGCTATGACCGATCTGAAGTTGCCTTTTCTGCTGCTGTTCAACGATGCTATGGAGGAAGAACAGCCTCCAGCTTGGTAGGATCCAAATGGAGTAAATCCAGTACCTGGAATAGGAGAAACTCCAAGAATAGGAAAAAAGCATCTATTCCTTTCCCTTCTTCTTCCACAGGGTTCCCTGTGGTTTCTAGAAATGCTGGTAACTACTAAGACTTCCAGTGAATAGAAAACTGATTCTTTAAACACATCTGTGTAGGAATGAGTGATTACATATTCAGACTTCAAGCGTTTTAGATCTTTGTGTGAACTGCAAGCTTTACCTCTTTCACTTCCTTTAAGTTTTCCACATTAACCTGTTTCTGCAGAATTGTCACTTTTTTTTTTTTTTGCACCAGGTAAGATTTTGTATGCTCTGGTGACTTCTCTGATTTCTTCTCTGCTACTTCTCTATTTTCTGGATTTTTTTCAGGATGCAATTTCAATGCTAGCTCTCAGTATGCCTTTTTAATGTTAACTGCAGAGAAACTTCTCTGCACAGCTCAAGCTAACAGTAATTCCCCACTGTGCCAGGATGACCTCAACAGCAGTATCACGTTGTCTTCAGCAAATAACCAGGAGACTGGTTAAGCTGCAAGTCCTCCCACCACCCCTTCTGCTCTAAGTGACTGAGAAGTGCAAAGTTTTACAGTAAGCCAACATGAGAGCACAGCAGCCAGCACACTCACGTGCTCCTCCATTCCACGGCTCTGCCCGAAAGCAGCAGTGGACACCAGCTGATGTCAAATCCCAGTTTCCCTTCTGGCAAGGCATTGCAGTGAGGCCAGCAAACCAGCACGGGTTACTTGGGCATATGTGGCTATCACAACACCAGTGGTCAAGAAGCCACACGGGCCATAACAAAGGTCAGAGCACGAGCACACCTTGACACTTGCAAACAGCTTCAGTCTCGGACTGAGCCACAGTCCCCCGTGCTTGCAGGGCTCCTGCAGAAAGCTCAGCCACATATTGGCAGGCTGTATTTCTCTGAAGGTGTTCACACCCTCATCCTGCAACTTCTATTCCTCCCTCTTTAAGTATCTTGTGTCCTCAACTTCTTGGCTTGTCTGATTTGCTTGCTGATGTTATGGTTTTTGTTATTGGGCATCATCCTTCTGTTGAATCTGTTTTCATCAGTGAGCTCTTTTGATTTGCTGACATCAGTGGAACTCCAAGAAGGAATAATATATAATCATCATACAAGCACCACTTCTTACCAGCACTTACAATACAGTTTTAATAAAACATTGTGCAGCCCTTAAAATGTCTTGTAATTTTCCTTAAAGTACTCTAAGAAA
The DNA here is from genome assembly GCA_013398955.1 of Callaeas wilsoni. Taxonomy (NCBI): domain Eukaryota; kingdom Metazoa; phylum Chordata; class Aves; order Passeriformes; family Callaeidae; genus Callaeas; species Callaeas wilsoni. The sequence goes on from VWPU01015172.1 coordinate 50,247, forward strand.
AATTCAGGTCTTAAAGATTTTTTAAGCCACTTGTTTTAGGTAAGTCTAGACAGACACAGATTCACCAAAAGAAAGTGTGGACTCAGTTATGGCTGTGTAAAAGCTCAGTGTAATAACAGATGGCATGATTACAATCTGGGCTAAGGGTATTTTGTAAGGAAACCATTGTGCTACCCCTACTGATGCAGTTCAGTGGAAAACAACTTCCCAGTGTTGTAGGTGAAACTGAATACTTTCCTTTACCGCTTACAATCTCATTCCTCTTCCAGTACATATTCAGGGCAGTAGATCAAATGAAACTAGGTTTCTGGGGCCCAGGCAACTGCAAATGACAGAGGAAAATAGAGATGGCCAGAATGGCAGTTGCATGCCTGGTGCTCTACAGACAGAGGATGGCTAAGGGTTCAAAGTGAACCTATCTGCACTGCCATACCTGGGAGATCCTGGTAAAAAACACTGTAAGAACTCAGTTAAAGTTAGTGGTAGCAAAAAGCGTAGAAGAAACTGAACAGCACCACCGATATGAAGTTAGGGACAGGGTTGCTTATGGGGCTGGTCCTGGTACAGACAGGGAATAGGCTGGCAAACCTGGCATGTAGAACCACGCACTTGCTGCTCCTCATGATGCTAATGGAAAGGAGGGAGAAGGAACTGGCAATGACTTCTGCTGTGATTGTCCATCTTTCAGCTCCTGGCCACATCCTGGTGGCAGCTGTCAGCCTCTCTCTCCAAGGTTTTAGCATAGGGTGAAGTTGGCAGTGGAATCACAGCCACATTTCTGCACATGGCTGTCCTAGCAGAGTCCTCAGTTACCCTACAGAAACCACTCACCCTCATTGCAGAATACTAATAAAACGTTTACACTCTACTTGTACGCGGCTTTCCATAAGGCTGTTGCAAACTGATTTGCCAAAACTCATAAATTAGCCTCACCTTTCTGCTGCAAAATCAGTAGGAATTACTGCAGTATTATTGACAAGCCAGCTGTGAGGCAAAGAGGTTAAGATATTCGATGAAAGTCATAGGTATCTGTCAGTATACGGAAAACTCCCAAATGCCATAATTACTTTGCCTATGTAGTTTTTTTAAGCCAAATTCCAGGGCTGTTGTGACATGGATGCTGTTATTAAGGAATGGACACACTCAAACATTTTCTTTTTTCGCCTGTTCACCCATCTTCAAATTCTGAAAAATGAGTAGCAGCTGCAGAAAGAACCTCTCTTTGCAACTTGCCAGAGAATCACCCAACAGCAGGCTTTTCACCCTCAAGAACAAAGAGCTAAATTTAGATACTTTGTTATATGCATCAGTTACAATTAGATGGGATTTCACAGACATGGTGCTGAAGGTCAGCAACATTAACCTGACCAACTACGATGTTATTTCATGTGCAATGTACAGTGTCCCTGCAAAGCTGCCAATAACCTGCACCAGCTCAGTACCTTGGAAGGTCAAGCCATCTATTTCGATAACTAATTACAAGCGTGGGTGACTAATTTCCTGGTAGCCACACACAAACCTACAGACCTATCTGGGGAGGTGCTGAACTGCCAACATGATGTAAGTTACTTCTCTATGGAACAGGTGGGCTGTAGGCCAAGTAAGCTGACTTCCCTATTCTGCCCCAGGAACACACTTTACCAGCTGCTGGCAGGTGAGTTACAATGGGCCATCTGACTGTTAAGCTCTGTGCTGATCTAGTCTACCAGAAGAAGCCTTCCGTTAGTATCAGGCCCAGAAAAAAAGACCCAACCCATTTCTCAGACTGAGTCCTACAAGCACGCTGCTCCTCCGCCAACTTAGTGCCAACTGCCCTTTCCACGTTCACTTGCACTGCCAAGTTCAATGCCACACAGGAGCCCTTTCTTCACCCTATGCCTTCAAACTCAAATTGTTGCTTAGAAGCCCCAGGTTTTCTAAATACTCATGAGTGTATTTGCACAATACACTAAGAAAGAAAGGAATTAACATTTTAAATACCATTCACATTTTAAATAACAAGATAGTGAAACTGAGTGGATTGTATAGGGAGACTGAGTTCAAGCCAGAAAATTTCTTTAGATTCCTCTTTCTGCATCCTATCTTAAACAAACTCCAACTCATTATCTACAGCTTGTAGAACAATATTATTACTCAGAGATCACAGTCCCATGCATTGTCACCCAATAACAGACTCAAATCCTGCCATTAATGTGGGATTTTCTCTCCCATTTTACAGTATATAACTAGGCCCACAGCAAAAATGTGCAATGTGAGAAACTGGTGGCAGTCAAAAGGTGTTTGCTAACAGATTTACCTGTTCCTGAAAAGCATTAGCTTGTTCTTCAAATCCAGCTGTTCTGAAATAATTCACAACATCGGTAACAGCCCAGTCAGCAGGATCCAGAGGTCTCCCATTCTCTACTGAACTGCAAAGTGCAAATGCAGACAAGTAATCACTAAAGGTGTACAAAACATCTGCTGCTTCTCTGTGCACACCCCATGTACATCCCCTCCTTCCTTGTTTCTCCAGGAAAAGTATTCTTTGACACATCTCTCCCACCCCAATACAGAAGAGTCACTCCTGTTCTTTTACATTCCAGAGACCTGATGCTGGGGAAAACTGAGATACCTCTCCTTTCAGACAAAAAGAAAGTATATGAATCTTCACATCAGCCAAAGGTAATCAGTTAGGATCTTCCTACAAGTGTGCTGTCTTTGCTGTTGGAGAATAACTGGGGTACCAAAGGCCTGCCTTTCAAGCCTGCAGCTTGCTTTCAGCTACCAAGTACTGGAAGAATTGTATGTGGATTATTCTTTACACAGATGAGACTGTCCTTGTAGCATGGGTAGAAATTACTGGTAGCCATCTTTACCTCGCAAAACAAAAACAAATAAATTATAAACAAACAAAACTCCCCAACTAAAACAAAAAAGAGGCACCAAATGACTGCACTAATTCTCAATATATAAAATTTCCAAAAACTGTTGTCACACTCATCTTTGGACAAATCTATGAACTTTTTAAATAGCTGTGCATCTGAGAAAACATCTGTTAAACACAGTCAGAATTAATTCCTTCTGTGCTTAACCTCAGGTAATTGTTTTCTACAGTAGCAAAAACAACAAAACATTCATACTACTATCCTTATCCTGCAATTCTTTTCCTGTAATCACCCTATCATAAAGATAACCTTTGTGCATCTGAAAATTTTTGGCAAAGAAAAACACACAGCTTGACTGCCTTTTCTACTGCAATTTATGAGGATGAAGAGCAAGACATCAAAGAGGCTCTTTAACATGTTTCTCCAACCAGAAGTCCTGATGTTAATGCCAAATATTTTCCATTGTTATGCTTGCTTAACCATAATGCTAATGAAGCAATATCGAAAATGTACAGATCAGGACAGGTGTCAGAATCCTGTCTGTTTTCTGGTCTGAAGCTTGGAGGCAGGACTTTGATTTCAACAGCACCAGCTGGAAAAGAAACACAGATTATACTCTCCTGACAATATTTTTCTTCTATCCTTCAATTTTTTCTTTTCCAACTGTCACTATCTCTGCCTTGCCTGGACTTGTATGTTTTTCAGCAAAATAACTGGGCAAATCAAGGGCCAACCATTTTTCAAAGCAGTCAAATGGAATCTCTACATAGAGTGCCTCCCATCACTGTTTCTACAACAGTCTTATTTCTACAATTACCTGAGTCCTGGGAAGGAGGACTCGTGAAAACAATTACTTTTGCATCTCCTCAAACTCTTGAAATGTGTCTGTCAATATGGCAACAAAATCTGGCCACAGGGATCATCCACAACCTGTGTTACACTGGGCCTTCTAAAAGCAGTTTCTTTCATTTCTCACAGATCTCCGAGCAATGAGAAACAGAGTTTCTTACTTTTGCTCATCACATAATGACTTACTTCATGAATTGCTTCACTGACTGTGATTACATAGAAAGCAAAACTCAGCAAAATTGGAAATGAGACTACCTGGCCTTATCAGAGCTGCACTTTTTTCTTTTTTTTTTTTTTTAATCAAAGAATGCCTTTCAACTAAGATTTTTTGGTGTTGTGCACATTCTGAGGCTTAAGAAGTAAAATGTGAAAACTGCCACACAAAATCTGCACATATTTATAAAAGCAGCATTTGAGGAATTATATTTAAATCTTTGCATTTTTCCCTAAGACACAGACTGTCACTTTCAATTACTCATTTTCTACTTAAAAATAAATAAATAAAATGCCAACAACTCAGTTAAAAAAAAAGGATACTGAATTTAACCCTTCCTAAACAGCAAATAAAAGATTCGGTCTGTAAAAATATCAACTAATTGTAATTTGCTTACTTCTCCAAACACTTTAATTTCAAATTAAATATGGTCCCAAACCCTCCTTTCCACAGCTTTGTTTCTCAGCCCAGGTGCTTCAGTTTTTCTTGTAGCTCTTCTTTTATCACTAGGGAACTACAGCTTGGTCCAGCTCCATCCAGGGCTCAACTGCAATGACTTCAGGGGCTCTACCTCAATCATTAATTAATCACAAGAAATAATTGCAAGTTCCTGCCTCAAGGAATAGCATCATGCTGGACCTCAAGTGGAGCCAATTTCCAGAGCTACAGCTGGAGAAGACTGGAAGGCATGTGGCAGACTGCTGGAGGCTGGCTGGATTTTAACCCATCTACCCACACAAATGCTCATTTGGCGTGTGGACTTTGTCAGTCTCCTCCTCACACTGCTGCTGACATGGCTCTGTTCTTTAGTCAAGACAAGGGAATATATAACATCCATGGCTTAGCCATACACTGGCTTATGCCCGACATCCTGGATGCTTTAAAATCTTCCAAGGACTGGCATTTTAGGCTTTGAAACGAAATACTAGATGCACCAACAATGAATAAGAATTAGGCTTGCCTGTTTTCCACCACTGTCCCTGTGCCTTTATTGCCATCATGTGGCAGAAGCAGCAAGGTCTGAAAGGATACAGCTGAGAACAAACAGATTTTATCCAAGCTATTTATAAGCACTTCAAGGAAGTGTCAAATACTTCCTTCGTAGATATGCCCACATACATATTATATACATTCATCTAGAAACCACAGCCCCACAGTTTAAATACCATTTCCATCCACTCTAAAAAGCCATCTTAGCAATCAGTAGTTGAGTCTTTATCACCCGAGCCTTGGGGAAAACGATTAAACGTAAACTGTCCCTGCTTTGACTGCCTCCCTTCTCCTCCCACCCCAGAGTGCTCATTGTAGAAACCAGACTGTCAAAGGGAAGGTGGTTTCTGAGGGACACACAATAACTATTCATAGTCACTGAATAGGAAAATGCTCTTTATGCTGCTGTGGTGTAGCCAGTGTCTCAAGTGCAGGAGGAGGATGCTGATTTTAACAGCTGCCATTGGATCTTTTGATGCTATGTCATAATCAGGTTTTTTATCAGTAGCCTGAAGTGACCATTATTATTTACCATACTCTAGTGCCTGGTAGCCTACGCATTGTCACGTTTTCTTGGACAGCTTATATAAAGGAGATCCGAAAGAGAATAATGAGGTGCAGCTGCACAGAAGTGTTGCAGCCTGACAGAACACACTAGGAGCTTACTCCAGTACCTTTCCTTATGGTCTTTTTTCCTTTAATATATATACGTATGTGTACATCTCTCTCACCACGGCTTCTGTAATCCTAAAGCAGCAAGGTCAGATTTTTCCACACAGAACTTCACTTCTCAGATCATAACTTCATTCAGAATTGCTAGTCCTAATTAAAGAATTTCTGACCTTAAGTAAATGCTTACAAAAAAGTTCCTACGCCTTAGCCTGTAGTCTACCACACAAAAGAAAGCAGTAGAGCAGTACACACCATGTCTCCGCCTTATTCCCCCCACTAGGTCTGAAATAAAACCCCAGTAACTTCAGGCTTCTCCAATAAACAGCTTAGAGTATCTGTTTCAGAAGGGAACTGACTCCTAAGTGATATGCTGCTACTACTTCTCAGCCCTAGACAGGTGGGCTGTCAGCAGAGAAGGGCACAGAGAGGTAACTGCCACACAGGACACTTCTCTCACTAGGCACTGGTTCTGCAAAAGCCACTAACACACAGGTGAGCAGAGGCAGAATATTGGTTACAGTGCTACCACTTGCTTTAGTCTCTGGTTGAGAGGAAAAGAAAAAACGTACCCCTGACTTAAGTTACTAGCTTCTACATCTCTTCATTGCTATACAGTTCTACCACATATCGCTCTTAATCAGCTCAGTGCCCTGGACTCTTCTATTTCAAAGCTGAAATACAACAGAAGTAATTAAGCAGGGAGGGTTTGAAATCAGCAAAGATGGAGATGGCCACTATTGTCAACCACATTAGTTCAAAGGAAAACTACATTCAAAATCCATGTGCTGCTTATGTAAAAAGAACACTTACTTTTTGACATCCAGAGAGCCATTTTCCTTGTTTTCCATGTCAACAGTTAGCATGGGGAGGATAGAAGTTTTACTTCAGCAACTGATCAATAGGGAGGGAAAAAAAAGCTGTGTTTAATTACTGGTAGTATGACCAGAGCAGCATAATGTAACAGAAACAAGCATTCTACAGGGACACAAGCATGTTTCCACTTGAGAGCAACAGTGCTGTCAAAGACTGATTTCCTCGGAAGCCTGGCAAAGCTGATAACAGCTAATGAACTGGAAAAAAAAGTTGACCTGTGCTTCAAACACAAGAAATATTTCTTGCCTGAAAATCAAGGAAGGTAATATTACATTTAATCCTTTTCACAAGGGTTAAAATTTTGATCAAACTGTATGTATTCATATATGTGGAGATTGACCTGCAATATATAGCTGTGTAACAAGAGAGCTTAATAGGCCTTCAGTCATCCTGTGATACAGAGGATCCAAACAGATGGAAGATCTTTAGAGAGGTTTGGAAATCCATAGCCTTGTTTTACAAATGTGGACTTGGATACAGATGAGCATGTCACTTATGCCCATTGCACAAATAAAGCTGGTAAGCAGAGTTACTAATTGAGCACCAAACTCTTGAGGCCTAAATCAGTATGTTATCCATAAGACCTCCCTTCCTGCACTAGAGCACGAAGGACACAGGAGAAAATCCAGTTCACTTCCTTCCTTGCAGCATGCTGGAGTACTTTCACCACATAGCTTTTTCCATCACTCCACAGAACATGCAGAAATGACCCAAGCCTTTCCTTTCTGTTCTCAAGTAAGCCATTTCTATTTCAGAGAGCACCAGAGAACGGACCAAGGACTCAGGATGTTCCTTCTGTAGCATTAATGGATGCCAGTGAAATGTCTCAAAGCTCTGGGAAGTACAGAACAGGGAAATCATGCTCTTCAGCTAAAACTTTGCAAAAATAGAGAATAGCAATTAATACTGTAGGGGAAAAAAAAAAAGAAGACCCTTTATTATACATGTAGAAGCATGTAAAGCACCAAGAAAACAGTAACAAAGTAATCGAAAAGATGCTTCTTCCTGCACCGCTGACCAAACAACTCCACGCATTCCCTGGAATCACTTCTCGGTTCACCTGAGGTGACTGCAGACGACACCCGCACCAGCCTACCTGCGGAACGCCCCGCGCCGCGGCCGCGCACGGCCCGGAGCCCCCGGGCTCGGGGCGGGCACCTCCCGCGCAGCCCACGGGCCCGGGCGGCGGGGGCTCCCGGGGCTCCGCTTCCCGCGGCTGCGCCGGGGCTGTGACACGCGTTCGGCATCTCACGGGCACCCCCGAGCCCGCTCGCACTGCAGCACATTGTCAGTTCTCACTGGGGGCGGGGGAAGCAAGGCAGAAAAACCTACCTACGAGCAACTAAACCAGCGCATGGCTACCGGCTGCTGCGGAGCGGCGGAGCCCGCGGCCCC
>VWPU01015174.1:0-20348 GCA_013398955.1 Callaeas wilsoni
GCCCCCGCGCGTGGGCCGGGGTGGTAATTATGGCACCGGGGCCGCGGGGCTGAGCAGCGCCAGGGCCGCGGCCGCCCGTTCCCAGGGCTCATTAGGGAGGAATGGGGCTGGGAGCCGAGCGGCGGCGCAGGGGCAGGAATTACCAGCCAGCCCTCCTGTTGCTTCACGGCTCCGGGAACACCCCGGCGGGGCAGGTCCCGGCCTGCCGAGCCCCTCCGAGCCCGGCCGAGGGCGGCCCCACAGCCCAGGGCCCCTCCTGCCTGCTCCGTGCCTGGGGTCTCCGTCCTGTCCCCGCAGCTGCCCCCAGCCAGGAAGCTCCTTCCTATGGATGGGCCCAACAGGATGGTCCCCATCACATCCCAGCGGCGAGGGGACGGAAACTGCGTCACCTTGGCCGGACTTTGCTCTTTCCTGCCCCGTCGGTGGCTGGGAGTGGGGGGAGCTGGGGTCAGTCGATCCCTTTTGTCCCAGACTGGTTTGCTCCAGCCCAGTGGACAGCACCGACCACCACGGCAGCAGTGGCCACATGGACCTTGGAGGAAGCCACGGGGGTAGGACGCACAGGGCGCAGAGGGGTGGCCCGGCACTGTCCCCGCTCTGGGGACATCATCAGAGGATGTCCCCGGCCCAGCAGCGCTCTGGGAGCAGGGAGGACCTGCCCCATGCTAAAACTTGTCCCCGTCCCCTCTCCTCTCACGGATCCTCCCCAGTCCAGCCCCAGGCCGAGGATGTCACACATCGGGGTGGTGACACCACGCTCAGCCCCAGGCTTGCCACGCTCTCGTCCTTGTCCCCACGTGCCTCAGCATGGCCCTGTGTCCTCCCAAGCCATCCCTGTCGCTGTGGTGCCATGGCCCAGGGTCTCTCTGTCATCCCAGGGCTGGCGGCTGTCCCCAGCTCGCAGGATTCTGGCACCAGGGTGGCTTTGGAGCTGTCCCTGTGCTGGCAGGGCCATGGGAGCCGCTTACGGGGATTCCGGCTCCGGCCCATTCCCACCTCAGCCCATGCACCGAAGGAATTTGGCAGCACCAGGGTGAAAGCAGCACTGCACCCCCTGCACTCGCCCGGGTCCCCACGTCGGTGTCACCAGGCCCTGCCAGCAGTGCCCAGCCCATCCTTGGGGCACCGCGGCTGCTGCTCCGCCGCTGACTCACGGCACAGCCCCGGGGCCAGCCGGGGGCACGGGGACACTGGCCGGGGTGGCACACGGGGACACGGGTGCCACGCTGGGACAGGGGACACTGGCACTGGGGTGAGACGCAGACCCAGCTGGGTGGGATGGGCAGGACGGGACTCCCCAGGAGCTCCACTCCCACCACCATGATCCCACTACTTCCTTCCCATCTCTCTCCTTCCTCGCCTGGTCAACAACGCCCAGAGCGGGGAGACACGGCTACAGCACTCCCTGCGCACCGTCCTGGCATTCCCGCTGGCAAATCTCTCTTTTCCAGGTGCCAGACCCCGCTGGCAGCCCCAAGCCGAGCTCTCCGGAGGCAGGGAAGATCCACGGATGCTGCTGATCCCGTTCCAGATCACGCTCCCCATCCCGGTTCCCCGCGGTGGTCCCGGCAGGTCCCTCCACCCCAGCCCCGCTCACGGAGCTGCCGAAGGACTCCAGGAATTTCCATCACCCAGCCTGCAGCGGCACATCCCAGGGCTCTTCCCAGTTAAGTATTCAGCCCGAGGGTCCCGGAGCCGGGCTCCCCATCCCGGGGGAACGGGAATCCCCGGGGAGCCTCACCTGCATCCCTCCGGGGGTCCCGCTGTGTCCGTCTGTCGCCGCTGTGGCCTCGCGGGCAGTGGGAGCCGATGTCGCCGCTCTCTCCTTACCTTGCACCCATCCCGCCGGCCCAGCCGGGTTTTTAAGGAGGCTCCCACCCCTCCCTGACGTTCCCAGGGCGTTCCCAGACTGGGGCTTACCTGGGAAATGGCTCCCTGGGATTGCAACACCGGGACGGGTCGGAGCGAGCAGGGACCCGCCGCGGCCCCGGCTCCTTCCCGGGGGCTGCTGGGGCCGCTCACGGTTTGGGGTGACGGGCCGTGTTTGGGGAGCACCCCGAAAGGCTGCACGGGGCCGAGGGCGCCCAGCAGTGGGCAGCAGGCACAGAATTCCCGCCTGATCCCAGGGTTTGCAAATCCACCCATCCACGCACCAGCACGAGCCCAGCTCCTCCATCCCACAGCACATCCCAGCCCTCTCCCAGCTCCAACCCACCCCAACGCCGGGATCTGCCTGCCAAGGCAGGGAGCATCCTTTATTTGAGGCAAAACCACTTGTTCTGGTGGGTGGAAGGGGCTGGCACTGGTTTGGGGCCTTGGAAGCTCCGAGCAGGGCCGTGTCCAGCGCTTGGACATCTCTGAATGCACTGGGATGGATGAGGCTCTTCCCAGCTGGGAGCTGGGCTTGTAAAGTCCCATCCATAATTAATTACCCCAGCAAATTGTAGGCCTGGTGTCTCCCAGAGCGATTCGATGCCGAGATCAGATCCCGGCCTTATCGGGCAGGGCACATCTCAGGATGCAAAGTAGGAGGTGATTTATTACAGGCAGGAGCCACCTGCTCCCAGGACCTCTGGAACTCCCATCCCGGAAAAAACGTGTCATCCCAGCTCTCCCCTGGCCTCTTCCTAATCTCGGTCGGGAGGAAGCAAACCTGTTCTGGGCCGAGATGCTCTGGTGTCAGTGGCGTTGATGCAACCTCCCGGGAGGGTGGGAATCCCTCCCGGACCCTGCAGGCAAACAGCTCACGCCTGAATCACGGCCTTTCATCGCTCTGCTCTCCTGGCAGATGTCACAACCACATCCAGGCCCTTATTTTTACAAGGCATCCAGGGTGTGTGCGTGTGCTCGGAGCGGCCGCGAACCATCCCAGCCCATCCCAGCACCATTCCCAGCCCTCTGGACCCCAGGGATGTCGGGGTCCCCCCGGTCCAGCTCCCCCAGCTGAAGGGTCAGCAGGTGTTCGGTGTCTCGTGGATGAACTCTGCACCACGAGAGCCTTTCCATAGGGTCCAAGCTCTGGATTTGGGGTCTCTCGTGACCTCCAGGATGGGTATCCCAGTGCTGTGTCCTCACCAAGGGGCACCAGCCATCCCTATCACCTCCAGAACATTCCGGATACACCAGAGACTCATCCAGGGTGGCTCATGCCGCAGGAATTGTCCTCCCGACACCTCAGTGTCACACCAGGGACAGGAACGGGAGCCAGGAGTCCCCACTCCCAGGGCGCATTCCCGGCCTGGTGCAGGGAAGAGGATTCAGGAGCCCCGGCTCCCCTTTCCCCCCCATCACCCCAACCTGACACATTTCCTGTCTCTAATTAAATGCACGCCACACCTTTCTGCTTAATTTCCATGTATTTATTTCCAAGGAAGGAACAATAAATAGTCATTCCCGTTGTGAAATCCAGCCCAAGGTGAGAGCAGACAGAGGGTGGCTGTGGCCGAGCCGCGGTGCCGGAGCTGCCGCCGGCCCGGCAGTACCTGTCCCCTGCCCAGCCCCGGCTCTTATCACCTTTCCCGAGCTTTGGATCACTTTGGCTTTGGTTTTTTCCCTCACGAGGTGACCAAGGTGCTGCCGAGGTGCCCACGCCCTCTCCCTTTTTGGGACACTTCTTTTTAGGGTCCCCACTGTGTTTCCAGGGTGCCCACAGGCTCCTCCCGGATGTGGAGCTCGGTGGGAATGGCCTGGATGGCAGAGGAAAAGTGGGAAAACCGAGTCGTTCAGCCCATTTCTTCACTCTCCATGCGCTCAGCGCCGGAGCCAGTTGTGAGCTACAGCTTTGTGTCACTTACTCTTTCCCAATTTGCTGTAATTACACCCAAATCCCACATTCCCCCTGCACAGTTGGGATCTTGCTCCCGGCCTCGCAGCCCTTGGGGCTTTCCAAGCCCAGGATTTCGGGATCTCCCCTGAGCTCCCTCCAGCCCAGGAGCCGCATTCCCAAAGCCCTGTCCGGAGCACAGCCCTGGCTCTGCTTGTGGGGTCCCCTCAACAGGGACCACCAGGCACCCAGGAACTGGGGATGTGGAGAGCCCTGGGGTGCCCACGGGGGTCACACACACCCACAGCATCCCTGCACCCTCTTCCTCTGCGCATCCCGAAATGATGCCCCAACCCACAATCACTGCAGCCTCGGCCCCCCTTGCCCCCCGCTTCCCCTCTCCCCCCAAGGACAAACAAAGTCATCCAATCCTGGTTGGTTTGTTTGGGTTTTTTTCCCCAGTGTTTTCCTTTATTAATTTATACAAAAATGGTGGCAAGTGGCCCAAGCTGATCCCAGCCCACTCCCGCCCCAGGCCCACGCCCGGCCGCCAGCCGAGGGCCAGAATCCCTGGAGATGGGGAGCACCGGGAGGGCAGCAGGTCCCGGAACAGCCCCCCAAAAACCGAGCAGCGTGGTCCCTGCGCCGGGGGGACGGCAGGGAAGGCTCCCAGGCCACGTGCACCCACCCACGGCCACGGCGGAGCCCGGGATGCCCCTGGAGGTGCCATGGGGTGACAGGGCGCAGGGCCGGGGGGACGAGGCCCTGCATCCAAGGGGGATTGGGGGAAAGGAGCCGAGTCCCTCTCGCTGCGATGCTCCGGGGCTGGGGGACCTGCACCCAGAGGGTTTCGAGGCCAGAGGTGGGACAAGCCCGGGGATGAAGGCGCTGGAGCAAAGGACAGAGAGAGGTGGCTCCGGAGCAGGGCCAGGACCCCCCGTGCCACCTCCCCCGCGCCGGGCACGGAGCAGAGCTGGGGATGGGAAAGGAGCGTTCCTGACGGGAAGGAGAGCCGAGGAGGGCAGGGATGGAGCCGGGGAGGGAGATTCTCCTTGCGGGAGGAGACGAGACCCGGCAGGAGCGACGTTGCTTTTTCCCAGGCGCATCCCCCGGGACCAGCAGCCTCTCGCGCTTCCAGGAGCAGAGCCTGAGGCCTCGGGCGCCTTCCCGTCCCCCACCACCTCCTACTTCCTCCGGCAGCCCTTGGCCGCATCCCCCATCATGTCCCAGTACTCTCCGAACTCCAGCTTGGCCTCGTTAGGGTCTCCCATGCATTCGATCTTCTCTTCCAGGGGTCCCACGCACTGCAGAGAGAACATCGGGGTGACGGGGCTGGGGGGTCCCACCAACAGCCTGGGCCCCCCGGCTCCTCCTGCCCACCCCTGGGCTCTGCCCTCACCTTGCCCAGGTGGGGCAGCTTCTGCACCACCAGCTCCTGCATCTCATTGGGGGTCAGGTACTCCTTCTGCCCCTTCACTGCGTAGCAGTGGAACTGGTTGATGACGGTCTCGATGGCCCGTTCCACGTCCGTGAGCTCCTGGCAGTCCTGCGGGGGTACAGAGGGTGAGCGCCGGAGGGGACACCTCCATGGAGGGGGGGACACTCCCCGGAGGGCTGGGACATCCCCCGGGTGGACAGGACAAGCCTTGAGCTGGTGGGACACTCCCTGAGCAAACATTTCATCCCTCTGCAATCATGGGACAAACCTCCCTATCGGCACGAGGCTCTGCTGTGCAGATGTGAGACACCCTCCCATCCAGCTGTGGCACCTCCCCATCCAGCTGTGAGCCCCCACTGTCCGCAATCCCCATACGGGTTCCAGACCACTCCACACAGATGTGAGACCATGCAGACGATGCACCCCCACATCCAGCTGCTGCACCCCCACATCCAGCTGCTGCACCCCTCCACCGCGGCTCTGCCCGGCTGTGACAGCCCCTCCAGCTGCCATCCCCCGTCCCCCGGAGCTGTCACCCCCCAGAAGCGCTGGCCCACAGCTGTCCCCGCCCGGGCCCCGCCAGGCTCAGCCACCCGGGCGTCTCTCGCCACCCCCCCGGCGCGGGCCCGTCCCGACTGGTTCTTCCTCTCCTCTGCACAAGTGGCGATGGCAGCGTGAGTCAGTGCCCGGGATGACGCCGGGATGGGCTCGGCAGCGGCCGGAGCCCCTCTCCCACCCCGCAGACCCCGTCCCCGGCGGGGTGGGGGGCACAGAACAGCCCGACCCCCGTTCCCGGCTCCCGGCCGCTCCCGGCCACTCGTTCGGCTCCGTTTAAGGGAAACGACGGTGATTCACTCAAATCTGCGGTTTCCCCTCGAAACACCGTGAAACCACAGCCGGTGATGCCCATTGGGAAGAGCCTGGCAACCTCCAGAGCCTCAGCCCGGCGCCCCAAATCCTCCACAGGTGCAAAGGGGTGCGGGGTGGGCACCTCCCGTTTGAAAGCCGAGGAAAACAGGAGTTTTTCTGCCGTTGGGCATCCTTGGAGAGGCTGCAAGGAGCGCGGGCAGCTCCCGAAAGTCGATGCACGGGAGCAGGACAAAGCTGCCTGGTTCCCCGAGCTTTCAAGCGGCTCCACAGCACCAGGTCCCTATGCCCAGAGTCGCCAAACCCCAAAACAGTCCCCGGCTCCTCCAACGGCTCCAGGATGGGGCCGGCTCTGAGTCACGCCGTGCTCAGGGCTCCGAGGCCGGGGCCGTGCGGGGTCACCCCCGCCCCGCGGGGGTCCCGGTGCCGCGGTGTCCCCGCCGGACCTTGCGCTTCTTGCGGCAGTTGCACTGGCCCATCCTGCTCCTCGCGGCTCCTCGGGGGCAGCGCCGGGGGTCTCTCCTCTGCGACGGGGTCCTGGGGAGCTGGCGGGGGAAGGAAGCCAAGCTCAGCTCTCGGCTCGGGGGCAGCTTCCCCTCCTCCAGCGCCAGGACTCCTCCTCATCCCCGAGCGCAGGGCGAGGAAGGAGCCCCGGGATGCCGTGGTGGAGCTGCCGGGACACATCCCCGGCGTCCTCGCAAGTCGTGGCAGAGCCGAGCGTGGGAGCAGAAGGGCCCCGGGCGCAGACCCTCGTCCCGAGGGGCGGCCGCGCCACTTACCTGCAGCACGGGCTGTCCCAGGTGTGCGCGGGCTGCGGCGGGCCGGGGTTTTATACCGGGGAGGTGTGAGTGGGAGCTCCGTGGTGCAAGGCGTCTCATTTGGGAGCCTGGCCCGGGGCCAGCGTGGGGCCGGGAAACGCCTCCTTCCCGGCCACACTGATGGTTCCCCATCCAGCCGGGCCTGGCACGGCTGCGGCGCCGCGTGGGAACGGCCACCGGGCCCCGGGTGGGTCACCCCACAGCGGCATTTCACCATGGCCCAGCAGCGCCGGGATTTGGGAGCTGAACACCGAGAACGAGGATAATCCCCAGCGAGGATGTGCCGGTGGATGCGCCTCCCTGTGCCACCCAAGACCCTGCAGAGGATGGGCAGCGATGCCATGGAGCTGGCGGCCACCACGGCCAGTGCGGCATCGCTGCCGGGGATCTCCCGAGCCCCACCCCGGCCACGGCCACAGCTCTGCCCCCCACCCACCCCCCAGCGTGGCAGGAATTTGTTTGTGGGGCACAGGGTGGAACCCCAAAAGCCAGACCAGCACAAGGGCAGTTTGGGAATGGCCCCATCCGTCACGGCGTGCCCAGAGCCATGGAGTGATCCTCAAGCCCCCACCCCGGGGCTCGGCCAGTCCCCAGCGTGGCCACCACAGGGGAGGAGACGGGGGCTCAAATCAGGAGCCCCCCACCAAGAACAGCAGCGATGCTCAGGCTCAGGGAAACCTCTTTTATTTGCCACACGTCGGCCGAGTCTCCACAGTGGCCCCGTCACTTCTTCCCCGCTTTCTCCCTCCGCATGGCCTTGGCCAACTCCCCGATCAGCCGCCAGTACTCGCCAAATCTCAGCTCCTCGTCGTTGTTCACGTCCAGCTCACTCATCTTCTCCTCCAGAGAGGGCACGTCCTGCAGGGAGGACGGGGGGGCTAGGCCACTTCCCGGTCCCCAGAGACTGGGATGGGGATGGGGGGAGCAGGGGCTGCTCCTGACTGCAAATCCCGGGGGATGGGGAGCAGCCCCCTGGCTCAGGGCACCCACGGGCACCCCGACGTGCTGCTCCTCCCCTCACCTTCATCAGGTTGGGCAGCTGCAGCCGCACCAGCTCCTTGAACTCCCCGGCCGTCAGCGTCCCCTTCTTGCCCTCCTTGGCGGCGAAGGTGAAGAACACGGTGACGATGCGGTCGATGGCGGTCTCCAGCTCGGTCAGCTCGGTCAGCTCGGCCGCGGCCATGGCACCGGACACGCCGCTGGCCCGGGGCTGCAGGGACAGGAGCCCAGAGGAGGTCGGAGGCAGAGGGGTGTCCCAGGGGGGACCCTCGCCGCCTCCCCAGCCCAGCGAGTCTGCGAGGGCTCAGCTCAGCCCCGCAGGGCTCAGGAGGGTCCCGGGGCTTGTGCGGGACCACGGCGAGGGGCAGCAGGTCCCAGTGACGATGCCGCTGCCACCCGGCCCGGGAGCGGAGACACGGGGAAGGGACAGCGGTGCATCGGGGTCCCCAGCGCTGCTGCCGCGGCCGGGGTGGGGCCAGAGCTGCGGGCAGCGATGCCCCACTTACCCGCTCGCTGCGGGCAGGTCGTGGCCCCCGGGAGGTTTTGGGGGCTTCAGGAGGTTTGGGGAGGTTTTATACCTGCGCCGCAGGAGCGGACAGCGCAGCCTTTGTCCCCCCCGCGCCGGTGTTGGGTTTCCTGGTGCGGCCGGACGGACGCGCAGACACCGCCCGGGCGCCGCCGCCGTCCGTCCCTCCGTCCGTCCCTCTGTCCTCTGCTCCCTCCCCACGCGGGCACCGGACCAAGCTCGGGCTGAACTCGCCGCGGCCTCGGCGGCGCCGCCCGGGGACCTCCGGTGGGGACAGGACGGGACCGCGGGCAGAGAATTCCCCAGGGCTGGAGCATCGCTCGGACCTTTCACAGAACCATTCACGGAAACATTCCCGGAATCATTCACGGAATCATTCTCAGGATCATTTAGGTTGGAAAAGAACTCCAAGGTGATTGAATCCAAACTTTGAGCCCCATTCCGGGGATGCAGGGCAAGTGTCACCCCCAAGTTCCTCCCTATAGGGCTGGGGGTGCGCTGGGGACAAGGATGTGACCCCAGCGCCCCGGTCACATCCCTGTCACATCCCTGTCACATCCCTGTCACATCCCGGCCTGGCCCCGGCAGTGTCACCGACCCAGGGCCCGGCTCGACCCGCACCGAGTGAGAGTTGTGACTCAGCCGCCCACTGACATCATCCCTATTAATAGTGGGCTCTGTAAAAATTAATTAATCCAAATTAATTAGGGGGTTGGAACTGGCCGAGCACTCCCCTTTAATCAGTGGGTATTTATAACATGGCAGCCCTGGCACGTTTCCACCTGGGAGACGGAGCAGCTCCCGGTGGCACCGACATTCCCACGGGGACCCCAAGCTGCATCCGGCACCCCGAGAGGACCCCAGACACAGCCCCAGGACTGTCCCCGACGTCCCCAACCTCACCCACGGGTGTGACAAGGAGCGAGGCTGGAGCGAGCAGCCCCCAGGGCAACACACGGGAATTTGGGGTCCCAAAATCCCGGCGGTGTTTTGGGGACCGAGGGCAGGGAGGTCCCCGGCACAACGTCACCGTCACCAGCCCGGGTTGCGCTGAGCCCCAACACACTCACTCCACCTCTCCACGGGGACGGGGAGGCTCCCACGGGCACGGGGTGGCCCTGTCCCCACCCCACAGCCGTCACACCAACTCACGGGGCAGGAATTGGCTTCCTGCAGCCCCATCCGGCCCCGGGATGACAGGGGGACAGGGCCGGGACGTCCGCCGAGCCCCACGTCAGGGGACCGAGATGGTCTCTTGGGAAACCGCCGGGTGAGTCAGGCCCGGCAGGGACTGGGACAGGTTTGGGGTGAATCACCGGCCCCGGGAGCCAGGCGGGCCGTGACTCCCTGGCCCTGGAATTCGGGGAGCTGGGATGGGGTGAGGAAGGGGCAGATGCTGCAGTGGTCCCACAACAGGAGGAGCACACAGGAAAGGCACCTCCAGGTCTTTTATAGCCCTGGGATCCCATCGGGACCGTCCCCACGGGCAGAGAGTGGTGACCCGGCCTCGGGGACCCCGGCATGGCCAGGAGGGGACCAGAGAGGGACTGAGGCCATCTAGGGACAGGGATGGGGGCCATATAGGGACAGGAGCCGTATAGGGACGGGGGCCATACAGGGACAGGGACCACAGAGGGACTTGGGCCATAAAGGACCACAGGACCCTGCGTGACAGGGTGACCATGTGCATCCCAGGGGGTCAGTGGCCACTTCATGTCCTTCTCCTGGGGTTGTCCACTTCATGTTCTTCTTCTGGGGTTGTCCACAGCCTGTCTGGGTTGGGGACCCCAGCTAGGGATGGCCACCGTGGCCACCACGGTAACCAGCCCGGCAGTGGCCCCTGCTGGCCCCGTCGGGGCTCGTTGGAGGGACCATGGGGCCAAAGCAGGTGCCCAGAGCCACCGCGGTGTCCCCAGCCCGGCCACTGCAGCTCCTCCCACTCCAAACCCCGGGGATGGAAAAGCCTCTTCCAGAGCTCCGGCGATGGGACGGGGAGACAAGATCGGCCCAGCCCCGGCACCGGGAACTGGAGCAACTGGTTTAGCTGGGTCAAAGTGGAGCAGGGGAGTCGCAGTGGCTGAAACCTGTTCCAAGTTGTGTGTAAACCTCCTGGCATGTCCCTCGCTGCTCCCGCTTTGGAAAGAGCTTGTCCTGGGAATCTGCCAGACGGGCATGCTCTGCCCCGGCCGCAAGGTCCGCGACCCTCCAGGACCCCCGGGACCCCCCAGTATTGGGGTTCACTCTGGGCCACCTCGGTCCCGCCGCTGGGGCCGGATCCTGCTCTCCCAAAGGATTTGGGGGTCTGGGAATGCGCGGCCGGAGCCCTCGGGAGCGGCCGGAGCCCTCGGGAGCGCTCGGACGGTCCGGCCGTGCCGATGCCCGGCAGTCCTGGCTCTGTCCCCTCTGTCCCTGTCTGGCAGGGAGCAGGATCAGAGTTATTTTTGGGCAATGCCTGTCCCTGTCACAAGCAGCTGCTGCCCCAGTGCCTTTCCCAGGCTTTCCCGGAATCCTGCCCACTGCCGAGCCGCTCCGGGGACAGGGACACAGCGAGTGAGTGCCGCCGGGGTCCTTCCCAGGCCCCCATCCCCAGGCTCGGGATCTGGCCCCTCCTGGAGCGCCAGGCCCCTCCTCCCTGCCCCACACCACAACTGGGAGCTGTGTCCTGCTGGGAAGCAGCTCCTGAGCTGCCGTTTGGGATCCCCACTTCCATCTGGGATGCCCAATTCCAGCTGGGACCCCACCTCTGTCTGGGCACCCCCCACATCCATCCAGGACCCCCCAGCTCCCCCGGGCAGTGGGGAGGGGGTTGGCCCCACGGGGCCAGCGCTTTTGGGGTCCCCAGGCAGGGCCCATCCTCAGCCCTTCCCAACCCCAGGGACAGGAAGCGCGGGAGATGGAAACGGAGGGAGCAGGATATAATTAGCCCCAAATTAGGGCTGGAATCCGGGATGAGGAGCCCGGCACCACCCGGCTCTTGTGAAAATGCAGCTCCCGTTTGGGGGGGTCCCAACTCCTGGGGGTTCCTAGAGAGGGAGGATGAGGAATTTGGGGGATGAGGAATTTAGGGGCTGAGGTCCCCAGGGATGCTGGAGCCGGGGAGGCCACGGGGGTCCAGCCCGCGCGGATCCGGGGCCGTAACGGGATCCGCGGGATTATCAGCATCACCCAGGCCAGCTCGGAATCCGGTTTCTTGGCCGAGGCGTTGCTGGAGCAACGTCCGGCTTGGGATTGTGGGGCCTTTTCAGCTGGACAAGAGGCCTTTGAGCGCGCGGGGGGCCCCGCGGAGTCACCCGATAGCCCCCGCGGCTCCCCCCGGGCCCCGCTGGCTCCCGTGGCGAGGCCGAGGACACCGGATACCTTTATCAGCCCCGGAGCGGGGCCGGACACGGATCCGGCCCCGCGGATCCGGCCCCGCGGCGCTGACAGATGGGGGATGCCGGCGGTGACACCGCGGGGTCACGCTGTGGCCACCGCGGTCACCTGGGGGTCCCTGGGGACACCGGCGGGGATTGACCCCAGCGAGGGGCCCCGGTGCCCGTCCCAACCCTCCCAATTTCCCCCGGTTTTTCCGCATCCCAGCGCATCCAGGGGGTGGCGAGGGGCGCGCGAGGCTGGGCACGAGGAGCCCCCTGAAGTGACGCTGCCACCCCGTCCCTGCCCTCGGGGTCTGGAGGCGCTGGCCGGTGCCACCCGGGGGTTCTGCCCCCCACGCCCGGCCCCCGCGGGGGTGGCCGGCGGTGCCAGCCCGGCTGTCCAGCCCCGGTATCGGATCCTCCCGGAGGGAGGGGGCTTGGAGCTTATTTAACGTGCCCGGCCGGGCCGGGCGGGCGCACTCGGAGCACGGGGAGCTCAGGTGAGCACAGGTGCCTCTGTCCCCCTCCCAGATCCCCCCGCCCAGCCCCTGGGAACTCCCCAGACCCCCCAATCCTGCCCAGCAGGACCGTGGCCGGGGGGTGGGTGACATTTGGGGGGTGGCACCGAGAAAGGGGGGCTGGGGGGTGACGTGCCGGGGGTCCCGCAGCCAGAGCCATGGGATCGCAGCTGGAAGGGGCCATGGAGACCCTCATCAACGTCTTCCACCACTACTCGGGCAAGGAGGGGGACAAGTACAAGCTGAGCAAGAAGGAGCTCAAGGAGCTGCTGCAGAGCGAGCTGGGATGTTTCCTGGAGGTAACTGGGACCAGCACGGGACCCGGGGGTCTCCCTTTGCCCCATCCCCTGGGAAAACAGCGGCTGCCCAGCCCCAGGGCTCACCCTGTGCCCCCCCAGACCCAGAAGGATGCGGGGGCCGTGGAGAAGATCATGCAGGACCTGGATGAGAACGGCGATGGGGAGGTGGATTTCCAGGAATTCGTGGTCCTGGTGGCCGCCCTGACCGTGGCCTGCAACACCTTCTTCTGGGAGAACGCCTGACCCCCCTCCTGCCACAGCAGGACGTGGATTCCCAAAATCCAGAGCCCCCCCGCCACCCCCCAGCTCAGCCCCTCTGCCCCCCAGCATTCCCAGGGGATCCCGCTGGGATCCAGCTCCACAATAAAGGCACCAACCCAGCCCGAGGTGTGTTGTCAGCTCCTTCATTCCTGGCGCTGGAATTCCAACCCTGTCCCCCTGTGAGTGCCCCCGGGGATTCCAGGGAATATTCCCACTCTGGGGAAAAGCCACCCTGGGTCACCCCGAGTGCCTGGAGACACCCCTGGCTCCACCCTGGGATCCACCTTGGGATCCACCCGGATTGCCCGGGGCAGGGTAACCCCGGGGCAGGTGATCCCGGCCGGACTCGGGGTGTGGGACGCAGGAGCCCTGGGATTTGGGAACTGGGGGTGACAGGCTGAGACTCGCTGCAGGTGGCTCCAGCGGCGCTGGCACCGCGCCCGCGGGGCTGGAGGAACCGGTTGGGATCTCCCGGCCCAGCGGGATGGGACGGTGGCCAAGGGCCCCACCAGGGCCGCCAGCGCCATCACCTGCCCGCGATCCCGGCTCGGGATCGGCCCTGCCGGGGCTGGGATGGGCATCGGGAAAGGGGCTGCTCCCAGGGGGTGGTCGGGCATGGGAAAGAGGTCAGGGAGCAGCTGGACAATGTTCCCAGGGATATGGTGGGACACTGGGCATGCCCTGGGCAGGGCCAGGGCTTGGACTTGATGGTCCTTACAGATTCCTTCCAACTCCACAATTCCCTAACCCCTGGATCCTATATGATTCCAGGATTCAGTAATTTTGTGATTCTGTGATTCCATGGTTCTATTATTCCATCACAATTCTGTGATTCCATAATTCCATGTTTCTGTCATTCTGCAATTCAGTGATTCCGGGATTCTATGACGATTCTATGACAATGGAATTGATGATGGAGTTGATAAAACTGACAAGGAATTCACAACTCCACAGTTCCGTGGAATTCAGGGATTCCACCATCATGTGACTCCGTAATTCCACAATTCTATCATTCCATAGTTCCTTGATCCCATGACTCCCTGCTCCATGGTTCCATGACGAATCCATGACGACACCATTATCTATGACGTCACCATGACGCCACACCGATTCCCGACAGAACGTTCCCGCCCTCCTCTCGGCCCCGCCCCTTGCCCCGCCCCCTCGGGGACTGCACCATTCACCGCCCCTCCGGGGGGGGCTCGCGCACCAGTGGGCGTGGCCGAGCGCACGGCCGCCATTTCGGCGGGGGCGGGAGGGGCGCCGGCGCCATTTTGTCGCGGGCGGCTGAGGGAGAAGCGGCGGCGGCGGCGGGAGCGGGCGGAGCTCAGCGCCAGCCCCGGCCCCGCGCCGGCCCCACACCGGCCCCGCACTCACCCATTCACTCGCTCACCCGCCTGCCCGCCCGCCCGAGCCACCGGAGACCTGGCGACCGTGTGCTTCGGTGAGTAACCGGCCCGGCTGCGCGGGGGCGGGGCGCCGGGGGGGGCGCTCCTGAGGGCCCGAGGGGTCCCCTCATCGTCCCCTCATCGTCCCCTCATCGTCCCCTCATGGCCCGGGGGGGTTCCCTCAGGGTCGCGGCTTTCTTCCCTGACCGGGCTCCGAGGCCGGGGCTGAAGGGGACAGAGCGGGTTTTTTTTCTCCTCAGGAAAAAAAACGCTTTAAAAATCACGTCGTATTGAAAAAGCTGCTGTTTATTAAAATAAAATCGTTAAAAATAATTGAAAACAGGAATAAGGCTGCCTGTTGTCTCATTTTCTGGCTGTAAATCCTCTCAATAAAGCGGTTTTTTGAGGGTATTGTAGGGTGAGCGCATCCCGGACGTCATCCACGCGTTAAATTTGCTGCTAATTATAAATTAAGTTAATAAATCGATCTGCAGAGCTCGGGTGCTGGAGCTCAGCATGTTTCTGTAGCATCCAGCACTGGGGGGGATTTAAATCCCTGCCCTGAGGGAGGTGGAACCTCGATGTTTTTATAGGATACGATGCTTTTGTAGCGCAATCTTAAGATCTTTATTCCAAATTTTGTGCGCTGTGCCCCTAAAATTGGGGTTTTCATCTTGGTAGTGTTAAAAACATGGGAAATGTGGAGGTGTCACTGTGCTAAAGGTATTTGGTTGCCATTTACAGCTTGATTTTTGTGTCACTACTCAAAAAACCAATAAGATAGTCATTATAAAAAGGCAAATTTTTATTAAAAGTGAATTAAAGTAACTCCCTGATTTATTAAACCTGGCAGAGGGTTACAAATCATTAAAAATACATAAATACAATACCTGTAACCTGCCTCACTCTTGGTTCTCTCCACACAGAATGGAGATTTTTTTAATGTTTAATTATATAAATATACAATAATCCTATAAATTTGATGTCTGTGCTTCTGTTTTGCATCTTTGCTCTGAAGATGGCATTTGGTTGCCATCTTACTGCTGGATTTTTGTATTATTTCTCCTAACATTGCTGAAATATTCACTCTAAAAAGATAAATTTTTGATAAGAGTGAAAAAACTGGGAGAGGACTAGAAAACATTAAAAATCCCAGAATTGGAACAGAAAAATTCTGGCAGAGGGCTAAAAAACCACTGAAAATAAGTGAATATATTACACATAACCTGGCCGAATCTTGATTTCCTCCACTCAAGGAGGCGGAATGGAGGGGATTTTTATTATTTAATGGTATAAATGTCTAATTAAGGTCTAAATTTTTTCTTTTGGGCCCTGTTTTGCAGATTCTCTGAAGATGGCTGCACAGTCAGCACCGAAGGTCGTGCTAAAGAGCACCACCAAGATGTCTCTGAACGAGCGGTGAGGAAGCCAACGGCACCTTCAGCTCCTAAGAAATCATTTTTTTTTACTTAATTCTCACTATCCAAATCCAAAACCCACCGTGGTTTCCGCCCTCTTTTAACCTCGTCGAGCGAGCGGGTGCCTCCACACCTGCCTTACCCTCCGACCCCTGCGGCACGCAAGGTTAAAAGGGCCAAATTCCGGAGGGATTTCTCCGTGTGTTAGTGTTGATTCGCCACGTAAATCCGGTGGGATGTGTTGTAAGAGCAGAGACCAACCTCACACCCTCCCTGTCTCTCCCACATGTTTTGACATTGGTATTTTGGCTCTGCTGCCGCGCCCGAGGGTCCCACCTGCCCGGGTGGGCCCTGTAAGAGGCCGGCGGCGGCCCCGGAACCGGCCCGAAGGTCCTCCTGGGCCTTGTAAGAGGCAAAAGCTTCGCTTCACCTCCATTCCTCTCTGTCCTCGAGCTCTTCCCGTGGGTCATTCCGCTGGGTTTTTCCACGTGTGGCTCCTCTGTGACGACTAATGGGTGTCCCGCTCTCCGCTGAGCCCTTGGGGTTAAACGCCTTGGGATGGGGCAGCTTTTGCTCCAGCAGTGCTGCAGGGAGGTGTGGCCTGAGCTCAGGGACACCTCGCTGGCTCGCTCCCTCCCTGCCAGCCCGTATTCCTCATTTTTAGGGGTGGGTTTCGCTCTCCAGCGCCCGGGAAGCTGCTGGGTTGCTGCTTCGGAGCTTTATTTACCATCTCGCTGCGTGTTTGCTCTTCAATTAAGAAATAAAAGCACCGAATAAATTCCCAAGTGGCCTCGTTTCAGGAGAACAGAATTCAGGAGATGCTCTGGGGGTGGAGTTTTGTAGAATCATGGAATTGTTAAGGTTGGAAAAGGCCTTAAGGTGATCCCTTCCAACCTGGCGCCGGAGAACACCGAGCGTGGTGTCTTCCCAGCCTACCTCCTGGCCTGGAATTTTGACGCTTTTCCCAGATTTTTGGGGGGTTGATTTGGCTTTTGCTGTCCTGTCTCTCCCCACCCCGTCATGGCCATCCCCGCTTCCTGCTGGTTGTCAGCCCTTCTGCCATCTCTAAACCCACTAACCTCCAGCTTTCTCATTCCCACTGGAAACTTCCACCTCATTCCTGCCTCTCCAGTCCTCGTGGCCAGCGAGGAATCCGTAATCCCATAAGTACCACTCTTTGCATAAGGTTCATGGGAGCTGGAGCCCCACTCGAGCACCGTGAAATGCCGATAATTGTGTGTTTTAAGCTTTAATTAAACCCCGTTTTATTCGACCTTGAAGCTTCACTAACATGCTGAAGAACAAACAGCCGATGCCGGTGAATATCCGGGCCACCATGCAGCAGCAGCAGCTGGCCAGCGCCCGAAACAGACGCCTGGCCCAGCAGATGGAGAACAGACCGTCTGTGCAGGCCGCTCTGAAGCTCAAACAGGTGAGGGAAAGGGGATTTGGGCCTTGCAGGATGTGGAGAAACCGCTCCGGAAAGAGAAGGAGGCCAGAGAAGGGAAGGGGATGGAGGGCGAGTGTGGAGAAAAGAGGCTCAGGGCGACCCTCTGGCTCTCCACAACTCCGTGACAGGAGGGTCAGGTTGGACACAGGAGGAATTTTTTCCTGGGAAGGGCGGTCAGGCCTTGGAAGGGGCTGCCCAGGGAGGTTTGGAGACCCCGTCCCTGGAAGTGTCCAGGGAGAGCCTGGATGTGGCACTTGGTGCTCGGGGCTGGTGGCAAGGTGGGGATTGGACTCGGTGGACTGGAAGGCCTTTTCCAACCTGGACACTTCTGGGATTCTGTAAAAAAAGGTGTTGGAGAGTGTCCAAAGGAGGAACATGAGGATGGAGAAGGGTCGGGAGTGGCTGAGGGCACTTGGTGTGTCCAGCTGGAGGAGAGGAGCCTGAGGGGAGACCTTGGGGGTCTGCAGCTCCGATCTCTGCTCCCTGTGAGCAGGGACAGGATCCAGGGAACAGCTGGAGCTGTGCCAGGGCAGGTTTAGGTTGGATATCAGGAAGAGGTTCTTCCCCCAAACGTGCTGGGCACTGCCCAGGCTCCGCAGGGAATGGGCACAACCCCAAGGCTACCAGAGCGATTGGGCAGCGCTGTCAGGCACAGGGTGGGATTTTGGGATGTCTGTGGAAGGGCAGGGCTTGGCCTGGATGATCCCAGTGTATCACTCCCAACTCAGGGCATGCCATGATCCCAAGAAAGAGATACCTGGGAGGGACTTGCAGAAAATTCCATTTTTTACCTCGGATAAGCAGTGCATTGTCATTCCCTGGTTGTTGGTGTTGGCGTGGGGATGTTGGCTGCTGGCTGTTGATGTCTCCTCTCTATTTTTCCAGAGAAATGGCTCATCCCGGGGTCCGGGGGCTGCCGAGTGCTTCACCTCACGGTCCCGCGGCAGCGACAGTCGCTGCCGGTCGGTGCCAGCCCTTAAAATCCCACCGCAGCTGCACCCTCCCCGGTAGCTGCTGCGAGGAACAGCGGGACAGGCTCCCGGGCTGGTTGCTTGGGAGTGCAGGCCTGGATTCCAGACACAATCCTCCGCTCGAAGCGCATTGTCCCGATCCCGCGTTGTGTCCCCAGTCCCAGATTGCTGCATGACTCCTGTCCCTCCCAAATCTTCTCTTCCAGAAGAGCTTGAAGCAACGCCTCGGGAAGAGCAACATCCAGGCGCGGCTGGGCCGGCCGGCGGGGACGCTGGCCCGCGGAGCCCTGGGGGGCCGGGGCCTGGCCCTGGGACAGCGGGGGATGCCCCGGGGGGCCCTGCGGGGCCGCGGCGCCCGGGCCATGATCCGAGGAGGGGTTGCGCTCCGAGGTCAGTACCCGCCGTCCCCACCATGCCCTTCACCCTCTTCCGCACTGTCCCGCCAGCTGAGATCCCTCTTTTCTGGCTTTCCACCGAAGGTCAAGCCCTGCTCCGTGGCGGGAGAGGGATCGCCCCCCGGATGGGCCTGCGGAGAGGCGGGATCAGGGGCCGCGGGGGCCCGGGAAGAGGCGGCCTGGGCCGGGGCGCCATGGGCCGGGGCGGGATCGGCGGCAGAGGTGAGTGCCCAGGCCTCGGGAATAATGGGAATTCGGCTGGGATCCTTTCCTGGCTAAGGCTGGGGCATGGAGCCTGCAGCCCCAAGAATTCCGAGCCTGGGATTCAAACCATTTGTCCAAGACCTGGTTATTTTTAACAGTAAAACAGAAGTGAAGCAGGGGCAGGAGGGGAAACGCAGGAGCCAGATGTTGGAGGGGGGTGTTGGTCTTGCAGCCAGATGTTCGTGTTGGGCTGGGATTGAGGAATTCTCGGGAAGCTCCTGATTGGAGTGATGCTGCTTGGGGTGAGAAGGAGCTGGGAGTGTATCCACGAGTCAGACATCTGTCCGGGCATGGGCACGGAATCGGGAGCACCCCGCGGAGCTGCGCGGTGGGGAATGTCGGGATGGAGGGAGTGACGCATGTTCGATCCCGGCAGGTCGCGGCATGGCCGGCCGGGGCCGGGGCGGCTTCGGCGGGCGCGGCAGAGGCCGGGGCCGCGGCAGAGGCTCCGCGCGCCCCGCGCTCACCAAGGAGCAGCTGGACAACCAGCTGGACGCCTACATGTCCAAGACCAAGGGACACCTGGATGCCGAGCTGGACGCGTACATGGCACAGACGGATCCCGAGGCCGCCGACTGAGGGGCCGGGACTGCCGGGGGGGGGCTCGTTCCGTTGGGAGCTGCGGTGGGAATCCCCGATGGAAAATTCAGACTTAGTGTGTTCTTCGATGTTTTGATACTCTCTGTTGTATTAAACTTTTTTTGGATTGTTCTTTCGGGGGATCTTTTTGGTGGTTTTTCCCTGAGGAAACGCGGACGAGATGGATCTGCCGTAGAGAATCCGCTGCCGGCGGTGCCGGGGATGCATCTGTGGCTTGGGGACCAGGTCTTTGTGTGCCTCTGGAGCTCCGTGGTTGAGTTTTGGGATGGGTTTGTTGAGTTTTGGGATTGACTGTTGGATTTTTGGGATCAGCCCTTGTTTATTTTGGGATTGCCAGATTCCCAGCTGGAGTTCAGTTTAACCCACCCGAAGCCAAATCCAACCTTGCCAGCAGGAAGAGCTGGAGTTTGGCTGTTGTTTTCCTTCCAGACACCCAGATCCTCTTGTTCTGCATCAAAAATTCCTGTGGGTTGGAGCAGGTGGAAAACTTTGATGTTCTAGTGGATTTTGGGGGGTTCAAGTTTGAGTTCTCCTGGTGCCATGTTTCTGTGTGGTTCAAGTGTTTGTTTAAAGGAACGAGAGGCAGGGACAGAAAATTCAGCCAGGACAGCGAAGCTGAAATGGCTCTTTTCCAGAACAGACTCCAAAATCCATTGTTTTTCAAAAAAAAAAAAAAAAAAAAAAAAACCCGAGAGACTGGGGAAGGGTCTGTGCTTTTATCACCCACCCCTTCCACGCTCCCGAGTTTACCTGTGCTGTGCCCTGTTCTGTTCCGCTGGAATCTTGCATTTCTGGTTACTTAAAGGAGAGAGAATTCCCAAAGCTCTGTGTGGGATTTTTCTGTGGAAATGGGATTTTTCTGCTCCTGCTCTCCCTGGATTACTCCGCAGGGGCGGAAGGAAGAGGAGGGGATGCAGGGAGGGGGTCTGGGCAGAGGGCTGGGGCAGCTCTGGCTCGCACCGGCAATCCACCGGCTCCCTCCCGGTGCGGCATTCCCGTGGGAGCGGGGCCGGGACCCGC
>VWPU01015178.1:0-21217 GCA_013398955.1 Callaeas wilsoni
TGGGATCCTGCTGGCAGAGCAGGATCCGCACTGGGCAGGGATGCTCTCGAGAACATCTCACACACGAGAGCAGCACGTGTTTCTGAACAGACAAACGGAGCCCACGATGCTGAACACCACTTAAATCCTCACCTTGCCTCGGGTGTCCAGAATTTATCTGGGAAGCTCAGCTCAGCTGTCACTCACTCTGACAGGGTGCAGTTTATTTCCCACAAACTGAAAGAAGGCAGAGGAACTTTCCCGTTGCGTTTCCCATCCTTCGGTCCGGAGCCGCCTGAGCGCACCGAGCCACGCTCAGAGCCAGGGCGCAGCTTTGGGCAGCCGTGCCCGCTCGTGGCTCCCCGTGCCTCTGCTCTGCTGCACGTTTCTGCTCAAACCCAGTGCACATCGACCACGCTGCCCTGACCCCGCGGCCTGCCTGCATCCTGCACCGACAAAGGGATTTACGGGGATAATGCAGAAAAGGCACGGAGCCAGCAGAGCTTGGGGGATTTTTAAGTGTTGGAGAGCTTGGGGTAGTTTTGTGTGCCTGTCTTCCTCAACATTTCAGCTCAATGTTAAGTGTTTTTTCTTAGATAAAATAAAATATAATTTTATTTTCTCTGACAAGCATAAAGATTTTAATCATAACATTAGATAATATTATGAAAGCATAGGAGGAATCTTTTTTAATTAATGCCCCAAAGTGCAGTTCATTCTTCTTTAGCACATGACAGGGAAGGCTTGTCATTTTAGCATGGAACTTGTGAGGAACAAAAGCTTGCTTGGTTGTTAGCCCAGCTAATCCCTGCAGTGTCTGACAACATCTTTTTCTCCAGTCCATACAAGTCATAAACTACCTACATTAAACGAAACTGTATTTCACAATAAAATAAATAAACAGAAAGAGTGGGGGATGGCTTGATTCAGAGGTTTTCACACAAACCCAGTGAGAGCAAAGCCCCTGGCACTGTTAGCTTTAAACTGCAGCCAGGATGGAGGCAGGAGTTGCACAGAAGATGGAAGTGTCTCAAAACTGCTACCTCCAAAGCAGTTCTGGGGTGTCTCTTTCTGGGGGAGATGTTCAGAGTGCAGGTTGCTTACATGTACTGTGTTAGCCCTTTCTTTGTGAATTAATTTGGTTGATACAGAAACCTCAAAACAGATTAAGAAAACCTGCTGCATACACAGGCCACTGGAAAATTGTCATGCAGGAGTTCACGAGGAACAGCTGGTGTAAATACAGAATATTTCACCATAGCAGCAAAGTCGGGTATTGATCCTGCTTAGTCAGCACGGCAGTGAAAATATTCACCAGTAAAACAACAGGAGTATAAATAAAACAGATTATAAAGCTGGAAGGAAATTTTGCATTAAGGAGAAACTCCAAATAGTATCCTTGGGAGCGGTGGAATTTAAGTTAGAGGAAACAGATGTATCAGTAAAGGGGGTTGTTTTGGCTTTTAATCATAAAATATATAATGGCATTTTTCAGAAACTTCAAATAATTATTAACATTTCATATCTTTGACACTTGCTGGTTTTTAAGTACTTGAAATTTATACATTGAAATATATGCAAATTTTTATCCACAGCAATTCTTATACCAACTCACCAACTAAGCTGCTGTTGACCAAAAGCCAGCTTTTCCCGTTTTGAATGATTCTGGACCCAACTCTCCCTGTTCCACAGCAGAATGCAGTGTTCTATGCTCTGATGTATTTTCTTCTCCAATTAACATTAGAGGAGTATAATAGTGAGAGAGACCAGAGCGGAGCTGCAAACCTGAGGAACGCCGAGGACAGTTCTGCAATCCCACAAAATGCTTTCTTTTCACTCGGCTTCCCTCATGTGCCACCGCAAGAGACACTAAGCCAACAGATCCTGCTCCCTCCCTCTGGAACAGCGAGCGTTTACCGTGGATGAATCTGTTGCAAAAGTCTCCTCTCACCAACAATTACTTGCCACCCTTTTATTGACACCTCCTGCCCATCCCGAAGGTGGCACAGGGTGAGACAAAGTCCTTACCGCTTTTGAGAAGATAGCAGGGGCCAAATGAGGTGCACACGGTGCCAGAGGTTAGGGCTTAGCCCACCCATGGGTAATTTGGGGGCTCTCTGTGAAAGGGAGGAGCCAAGGCTTGACAGAGGCAGGTGAGATCTTGGACAGACGTGAGAAAGCCTGAAGGTGGAACTAACAGCAACTGCAGTAGTGATCCACAGTCACAACGTGGAAGGAGAAAAGGAGATTAAGTTCTGCAGAACCAAACTGATGGATCTTAGATCTGGAGAATGAAGACATTCGTATATAAAATTTGAAGACGATTTGCTGTCACGAATTTAAGTAGTGTGGCTCGATGGTGTAAATTAGTTAAAATCCGTGTCCTGAAAATGTCAGATTATATACACTCTACACTCAGCAAATCTTGTCACTGTCTGCTTTTCCCACATCTGATGCAAAGCCTTAAAAACATGGATATGCTGAAATGCACAGACATATCTTAAAACCTTCACAGAACTTCCTACCAAACAAGGGTCACAGAGTCTGCAAGGAAAAGCCTTGGCAGGTTTTCTTAATCTGTTTTGAGGTTTCTGTATCAACCAAATTAATTCACAAAGAAAGGGCTAACACAGTACATGTAAGCAACCTGCACTCTGAACATCTCCCCCAGAAAGAGACACCCCAGAACTGCTTTGGAAGTAGCAGTTTCAAGACACTTTGTTCTTTTTACAAATATATAAGAACATGGGACAATAAACAATCTCTAGTAAATACTACTTGGAGATTCATTAAATATAATGAATGAGCTGCTTAAGAATTATTTTTGTCTCCCAGTTGAGTTGAAATGCAGTGATTCTTTCTTACTTCTACTTTCTTGTGAAGAGCAGCAAAGGAAAGACGAGCAATTAATACTCTGAGCAGCAGAAATAACAAAAGCTGGCCTTTTGTGAGTTTATGCATCACTCCTGATTTATTCTGCTCCTCACATCTACAACCCATCCCTTTATAATTCCTCAATCTCCAGCTGCCTCGTTCTCTCGTCTTTTTCCTAAACTCCCATCCCGTTCCATGTGTACAAACAATTTCTTTTCAGCCTGCTGGGTGGCATCTGCTCTGGTTTAGTTTGCAGTCTCACACACGTTGGCTGTTTAGCTGGCTGCTGCTCCGTGGTGCAGAGGCATCACCTCCAAATTAATGGCAGGGAAATCAAAGAGCTTTGGGGCCAGCTCGTGGCTGAGCCAGTCACCCAGACCCCCCAGGACCCCCGCCCCAGATCTCTGTCTTGTCAAATGTGCCTGAAATCGGCCGACAAACATCAAAGTTCACGGATTAAAAGGGGTGAGGGAGGAAAAATAGTGATTGGGAAGCTACGGAAAAGGTTGTATAATATATAGAAAAATCAAGAAAAAATAGTGGTTCTTTTTAGACAACACAGTGACTGTCTGATTCACAGGTAATATAAATCCACTCAGGCACGTATTAAGAGAGAATGAAAAGAAAAGCACTTCTTGCTATTTGTTTTCCTGTATTCATTTTTTTCATGGTTCTCCTCACTTCCAAATCACTAAATGGAAAGCAAACTCCCCCTCCTGCTTCCATCTCAAGGCTTCTTTCAGACAAATTTGAATTTAACCTTAATTCCTTCCGCTGTGATACTCACTTGAGTCACACAAGTAGGACTCAAGTACCTGCTGAAAGGTACATTTCTAAGTAAAAGATGTCATTCTCTAAGTCAGGATGACATTTTCACCGGTTCCCTGGGTTGATACTTTGGTCAGAGAGCAGAAACCTTGAAGCCCAGTAAAATAAAATAAAATATCAGCCCTGAAATAAAAGTAATGAGGAATTTGAAATCTGCAGAACATTTTCCATCGACTTCTAGGTAGTTCAATGTTTACAAATTCGCATTGAGTTGTGTCTTCAGAGAGAATTATAGAGATAATACATTTTTCTTTATGTTTGTATTTTTGATAGGGGTTTTCAACTGAAGTTACAATCAGATCCAATAGACTATCTACCTTATAAAAGCCATTTATTTTACACATTTTCAGAACCAGGCACTCTGTCTGAATACCAGATGCAAAATCAGTAAAAATGCCTCTTTAATGATTGCCAATTGAGATGTGTTCAAAGTGGTTTTAATCTCTCGTCTGCAGCCTGGCTGCTCATTCTGTTTGATACTTGCACTGTATGACTAAAATTTACAGCAGTTTGCTATTTAGTGAAATTCTAGCAGCATTTTATTGCTCCTGAACTCTATCAGAATTAACACCCACTCGTGCTATTAAACTTCCAAGATAGAAACATTATCTTGCCTTAAAGTCAGTGAGAATTAAATAATACACAAACAAACAACCTGTCATTTGAATACCAGAATAGCATCTGAATATTTTCTTGCTGGTGTGCAGAGCCGGGACTGTGCTTGGGTTAAAAGCATTTTGGTACATTCAGGGGGCGCTGCGGGTGACAAGGAGTGATTTTTTTGCTGGTGCTGTCTCGCTGACTCGGGGCAGGACAGAAAGGTGGGAATTTCCCCAGAAGCTGGGGCTGCCCCTGGGTCCCTGCAGTGTCCCAGGCCAGGCTGGACGGGGCTGGGGCTCCCTGGGGCACTGGGAGCTGTCCCTGCCCTGGCAGAGGGGTTGGAACGAGATGGTTTAAGGTCCCTTCCAACCCAAACCATTCCATGATTCTATGAAACGTAATTTATCCCAAATACAAGACACACAAACTTTCCCCTTCTACTGGCGGGCAGAGCAGCCCAAATCAGGTGCCAGGCAGCAGGTGTGTGAGGCAAACCCCTCTCAGGGGAGCAGGACATCCCAGCAGGGCAGAGCTGGAGGGTGGGACCAGGGGCAGGAACCTCCCAGCAGCAGATTTCTCTCTCTTGCTTTGGTTTCCCACGCCCACCTCATCTGCCCCGGGGTATCACAACAGAAGCAATCGCATATGTGCTCCTCAAAAAGAATTTTTGTGAGAGGCTCATTACAGATAAACCAAATCAGTCCCAGGGCCTCCTGTCCCTTACATCTGTTATCTGTAACGGGAAGAAAGACTCCTCTAAAGATTAACAAATGCTTTCAAACAATAAGGTTCCAAAATACTTATATGAGCAGTTTTATCACGTATTTTACAAATGGGAGAACTGTAAGACATCATTTAACAAGAGTGTACCAATGTAGCAATCCTTGCTGAACATTTACCCTAAAGTGCCTCTGCCAAGGACGTACAGCAAGCGAGAACTAAGAATAAAAAGGAGCAGAAAATCCATCAGTCCAAAAAACCACATCAAAGAAAAGTTTTATATTAGTCCCCCCCAAACTGCAGTTTCTGAAAAAAAACCCCAAAACTTTGGAAGCATCAAGCTGAAATAACATTTTGGTTCAA
Organism: Callaeas wilsoni; assembly: GCA_013398955.1. Classification (NCBI taxonomy): domain Eukaryota; kingdom Metazoa; phylum Chordata; class Aves; order Passeriformes; family Callaeidae; genus Callaeas; species Callaeas wilsoni. The sequence goes on from VWPU01015178.1 coordinate 5,365, forward strand.
AAAGTTTACTGGAAGGAAAATGGGGAAAAAAAAGTGGTTTAGAAATGCTCAAGCATCCAAATTATCTGGGGTTTTTTCCTCTTAGGAAACCTTAAAAATTCTCTTAATTTCCTTTAATTGGTAGTGTCCTCCAAAAGAGGTATTACCTATGTATAGGTGTATACAGGTAACTGATATTCTAAAATCATATCACCTAAATTCCAAAACCTGTGGTGGGAAGGCATATACAGAATATTACCATGGAATTTACCTGGGACCTGTGCTCTGTGAACAAACACTCAGCAAACCATTTCTAAATTATTTCCATCTACAGTGGAAGGCTATTTCCTGAACCAGCATTCCTCATTTCACTACATTTAAGCGACAATGCCACAATTCTCCTTTTCTGAAACAAAAACTACTCCTTTCAAAGGAATGGAAGAGGAAAAGCAGCAAAGGATTTCCTTTAGCTGAAATTTTTATGCATGTGCTACAAAACATTACCTGTACATCAACTCTTCAGCATTAATAGTGGAAACAGTTTCTTAATCTGACCTTGAAAATACTCCAGTTCTTCAAAGTTAATAATAAGCAAATGATATTTTGGGAGTTTCTGTGACTTGTGAAAACTTTAATACTCAGCACTTTAAGTAAAATTTTAAAAAATAAAGACACAGTAACAGAAGAAAACACCTGAAAGTATTTCTCAGTGCTCTGCTAATAACTGTTCTACAGTAAATTAACTGACTTTTTTCCCCTATTTAACAGCTTCTAATTCAATCTGTATCAGTTTTCTCTGTTCTCTAAAGGCAGGTTGCTGGGTGGTGTAAAAGGGAGTTAATTAGCTATAAATAGCAAACAGCACCCAAATAAAAAGGATCGTTTTTAACATCCAGCGAACAGCTGGGCCATTTGATAAATCGGTTTTGTTTCTGACAGTGCTCCTATCCAGCCCTTCCCAGACTGGAGAAGGCTTTTCTCCTTGCACAACTCTCTCTGAAAGCTCAGCCTGCTCTGCACGAGGGGCCGTGAAAGGCCAAAGGGGAAATGAGCTCTGTTTCTGTAAGGATGGATAAATTTTGTATTAGATTGCATTAATAATAATTTACTCACTAATAATAATACAAACATTATGGAATTAGTGTAGGAAGTCATCACTAGACCGTGATGGGGCTAAAAATGTTGCTGGATGATTTTTTACTTATTGCTATCACAATTTTAAAAATATGACTTTTATTTACCTCACTGACTAAATTTACAACAATTGAAAAATAGTGCATTAATGCCTGCAGAGAATAAAACTCTCATACTTCTGTTGAGGTGTTGTAGTCTTGAATTAGAAGAGATTGCATGAAAAAGCAAAGCTTGAGAATTAAGTTTTCCAAGAATACCACAGACCAGTCTACCCTTCATTTTTAGAAGTGATTGATCATGTAGAAATCTGATGCTAACCTAAAATTATTAAAATACAAACTGTCCCATCAATAAAAAGTGGAAGCTTAAATCAACATAAAAGAAGTTATCAGAGTTTTAATTTCCTATGCTCCCTGATATCCATCATGGATGTTTTATGAATGAGATCCAGCTTACAGTACTGAAATTGCACTCCAAATCCAGATGTTGTATAAGAGATCACATTAAAAGTTATTTCAAAAGACACCGAAGCCATAGATCCAATTAACTGCCAGATGTTCTGAGTCATCACCACCATCAAAACTTATTAAAGATTAATTTCGTTCCTATTTGATAAACTGATTGAAGCCTGCATTCTCGTGGCTTAGGCAGAAAACTGAACGGGGAATTGCAGATTGTCTCACCAAACAGGGACCAGATTTTCAGTTCTTTCAGCTGCAGCTACTGGCCTGAGCTGAGACACTGAGCTGCAGGAACCTCTCTGTTGTGGAGCCAAATTTCTATGATACCCAGTTATAATGTTCGCTGTCTTCAGTGCCAAATTGACTTTGTGCATTTGGCAGAGGGAGTTCTGAATAAAGGGCTGTTAACTTAATTCTAAGCTACAATTTCAGCACAGAATATAATGATTTACCTGGATTACGCAGGGAATGTGAGCAATTTGGTCATACAGTGCAATTAACACACACACATAATCACTGATATGCAAAGCAAAGCTTCCCAAATTTACAGGAAAGAAGCTCCTGCAAGGCTCTTGCCAGGTGAGGTTAAACCACAACAAAAATTAAAGCAATATAAAAGTCATCATATTCGCTTGGACTTCAGCTGTCACAACACTTCCTAAATTTGGGACTTACTCATATGGAACTTTTCTTTCTTTTGTAACACACTGAGCATTTCCAAGTTACAGGAATTCTTTTCAGGCACAGAAAGCCCTGGTTGCTGGATTTTTCTTAGCAAAATTTGGTATTAAGAAGTATCCTTAATTCATATAAATACGAAGGTGAAAATTGGAACCTGCTATGCCTTGTGTCCCTCTGATGTTTTTAATAAGCATGAATGTGAATATGAGGAGAGAATTTCAGTGTAAAAGAGATCTCACTTATTAGTGAAATGCACAAAGTATAAAGGAATTGTCATAAGGAGACTTTTGACAGAGTTTCTACTGACAGAGGAAAGATCAATACCAAGGTCAATACCACCCACAGGTAATGCCCTGACAAACACCCACTGTGGAGGTCAAACCGACCAACCAGGACCTGCAGAAACAGCACCTCGATTTTGTCCTTCTAGCTGTTTTCTTTCCTGCAAAAAATTCTCATTCAAGTATTGGGGTGGGGGAGGAAAGAGGGGGGAAAAAAGAACCCCAAACAATCAGTTTTAAGGAAGCACATCAAACTTTCAAACCCTCAAGCTGTGCCGCTGTAAAGTCAAACACACTGCAGCAAATCCAGAGGAGACAGTATAAAAATGCTCAATTTTTTTTGGTACCCTCAAGATTGTCATAATGAAGATGCATTTTTTCATATTTTCCATCCCACATTGTTCCCGTTATTATATTTCATCTGGATGACATATTACAATTGTAAGACATGGCATTTATTTTCCCTTATCAACATAAACACTTTTCTAGACACTCCAACCTGTACAAAATGGCTATGGAGATGACGAAGTGTGATTACACTTACTACTGAAATCATTTCAGATACAATTGGAAATGGTAGTTTTCATTCTAGAAGTGAGCTATAAAATTATCCCTTTCTTAGCCAGGTATTTGATTTTTGAAACCTAGCAGAGAAATAAAAGAGCTTGCTAATAAATGACCTTTCCCTCTCAAACGATCTGCAAAACCTCAACAGATTCAGCCCACGCTGTGAGGTTCACCTTTTAATTCATATGTTTAATTACTCATTATATTATTATTCAACTTTCAAGGCTGTAGAGTTGAAATAGAATCCTAAAGAGGTTCAATCAAGCTGTAGCTCTTTCATTGCAGCTCTAGTGAAAGGTGCTGGAGTTTGGATATGGGAATGATTTCAGGATTTCAGTCCCTGACATGTGGAGTCACGGGAAAAACCCACAAACAGGTGAATTTGCTTCCATTTCTTGACCCCCCAGCTGCACTTTATTCTTTGGTGTTTTGATAGCACAGTATACTAACCAGAAACTGAAGAAAAGAAAGTTTTGTGTGGGACAAAAAGAATTTGAAAGCTCAGAAAAAAAAAGGGAAACCAAAATTTTTCTGCCTTCCTACTCATAAATGTTAAAAGACAGAGGTAGGTAATAACTGGAAGAAGAAAATGTGTCTGCTGATGAGGCACAGCATCGAAATCCATCCTGTTTCCTACATGTCACACATAGCATCAGCTTTTACTCAGCTCTTCAGTCCAACCCACTCTGCTGATATATCAAAAGTAATTCTTCATCCACTGGCACTTCAGAAGAAGAATAAACCAATGTACTTTTAAGTCTAAAGCTAAACAAATACCAGGCACTTAAAATGGTTATATTTAGTTAATTGTGAAAGAAAAATAACACAACCCCCACATCTATTCCCTTTGCATCTATTCCCTTTACATCCTTACATCTATTTACATCTTCACATCTCTTCCCTTTTTGAAATAGGACTGACTTTGTAGCTCCGAATTTACCATTGTGCTGTCTGAAACGTGTTATCTCTGAACAGAGAGTGGGGCCAGGAGAAACTTCTGCAGAAAGAACAAAGTCCTCAAAGAGAAACAAACACAAAGGACATGAACATCTGAAAATTCATGCTCCTTCCTCCACAGCCTTTTCAGCACTAGAAGGAAAACAGTTTTATGGCATTGCTCACTATCCTGTCTTCTCTCCAGTCTCTTTGTCTTTATTTTTTCCTCACTAATTCAGTGATTAATTCGAATCCATTAGCTCATTACATGTTTTATGTTGCACCAGCCCCTTGCAAACTCGGCACAATCGTGTTTTGTTCTGTGTCATTATAAAAATATCTATACTATTATCAATGACTTAGCAGCAAATGGCACGCCAAGTATATAATAGATAAAAAGGCATTTAGATAATAAAGCCAGCACAAAAATCTATTATATTTACTTGCTTAAAAAATGCCACCTTGAAGTGGAAGCTCCATCTTTCTATGAAATCAAAGTTATATATTACCTCTAAATGTGTAAATGTTCAGACATTACAGTAGTCAGTGCATTAAGGAAAAAAAAAAGGGAAATATATTTGATGTTGCCATTATCTGTTCTTCAGCTGGTACAGAGAGAGAATTTGAAGAATAAATTTTAAAAGTCTACTCCATTTGCATTATGGCTCATTATTAGCAATTAAGAATGTTACATAGTCTTTCAATTGACACAGAACAATGTTTTATTTACTATTTCTTTATCACAATCATGTCCTATTTGCCTGATCTTCCAACTCTAAATTAAGTAATATATCAAAAATGATTTCAATTAATCCCTAATTTTAAGTCTCCAGGCAGCCTTATTACAAGATTAATGTGATTAATTTCAATTTCCCTATTGCTAAAATTTCCACAAGAAACAAAGATTTTGTGTTTCTCCTCAGGGACTCTTCAGTGCAGGTTTGGGTTGTGCTTGGAGCAGGAGGAGGCTCTGCCCAGAGACCTCTGGAGATTCCCTCACCCAAATTCTCCTCTGGCTTCGTGTTAAATGTGACAAAGAGAGGTGCCAGAGAAAACGCCACATATATTAAATTCTTGCATTCAGCAAGTAGAAGGATGAAAGGAGGAATGGGAAAACCAGAAGGATTGAAATACAGACAGTACGAAAACCCCAAGACTGAAGTATGTAAGAATTATAGAATTATTAGATGACACAAACTTAAATTTTTCACATTTCTATAAAGCTCTGTATACATTTTGCAAATCTGACATTTACAGAGCGATAAAAAACTGGAGGCAGTCTAAGCTAAATTACAGAAAGAAATGTCAGACCTTTAAAAAGGAAACCCCCACAGAATCCAACTAGATCTACTTCAAGTCTATGTTTGTAAAGGAGCTGAGGAAGGGTTAAATTGGCAATGCAGGACTAGGTGGCAAAAATGATTAATTTTCTCTTACTGGAATGATATAATGCTGACCATTTTTACTATCACTCTATGAAGCAAAATGGATATAAAAATTAGAGTAGTATGATGGAAATTCCCCTGTTGATGGCAACTTGTGTTCATTTCTTTTGAGATCGTCACAAGAATGAGAGAAATTCAGGTGGATCTCAAAAGCCATTTCAGAGAAAATTTTGAGGTTCTTCTGGAAATATAAACTGTATTCAGAATGCAATGTAATGCAGTAGGAATGCATCTCTAATGATAAAACAAATAAGAGGAAATAGAGGTTATCACAAGAAGAGATGCTTTGATTCTCCTCTTCAAAGAACCAACGTTTCTTTTCAAGACTTCTTCAAGCTTTTGTTCTTTCAAGGGTTTCCTTCTAGATTTCTTTTTTTTAATATTAGTGCTATTTTTATTAAAATATTTCTTTTTGGCATCTTAATAAAAACCTTAAAACTGGTGCTCGAGTAGTTTTTTGTTCCATGTAGAATACCCTGAAATTCTTTAAAATAATTTTACAGCTTAAGAAAGTGATGCTATAGATGTAAATTTTTTCATAAAATAATGCTTTTAAGAAAAATTGGAATTGAACAGACAAAAATAAGAGCATCCTCAAGTGAAATGGAAAAGCAATAAATTAAAATCTTTTTACGAGTCATTCTCTTCATATTTTATTTCTCATTCAGTAAATCAGCAACCCATGGATTTTCACCTGTAAAATACTGCTGCAGGAAATTGCTCAATATGAATTATAAAGAGAACAGTTTAGTTAATTAAAAGTTTGAGTAAGTAACAAGTTACTTAGACAAGTAAATCCCAATTTGAAGATAATTTATCCACTTTGCCTGTCTCATGAAAAATTAATGGGAAAAGACTCATACAGACTTTAAATCTGCAGATATGGTTTGGCTGGGTATAAATGTGCTTTATCAAAACTCATTTGCTTTTTAAAACCAAACGATGCTGTATCCAAATGCTTTTGTGACGTCACCATGTTCTGAGCAGCTCCATTTCTGCTGTCAGGCTGTGGCAAGAGACAGCAGCCTGATGACAGCCTCTAATTAATGCTGGAGTGCCCAGAATCCTGTTACACGGCACCAGAACAGCCTGCATTTCTTGAATTATCTGTTTCATAACAATTGTCTGTCTCATAACAATTGTCTGTCTCATGTCCAGCAGCCCTTTCCCTCTGAGGTCTGGTGTCGTTGGATCCTGGCAGAGCAGGTGCCAGCCAGGACAGGAGTCCTGAGAGCGTGGCACAGACCCATTGCAATGCCAAAAAAGAAATGCAGTAATGAGATAAATATGACCCAGGGTGCTGCTGTGGAGTTAAAATAGTTCCAACCCTTCTCTAGGTGGAGTTGGGATTGTTGCAGTCCACGTTGGCTTCGCTCTGGACAGAATCTGTTGGGCAAATTCTGTTAACTCCAGGATTTCCCCTGGCATCTTGTCAGGAGTCAATCCCAGGGTGACAGAAATGCCACAGAATTCCCTTGGCCTCTCATTACTGCTCTTCCCTGGAGCTGTCCCAGGCTCAGGCTCAACAGCTTTTTTAAGTTCCCCACTGGTCTCCCTCGGTGTTTTTCTCCTAAGTGAGATGTATCTTCCAGCTCATTTCTCTGCACTCTCAAAGTTTCATAAAAAGGAGCATTATTGGCATACTTCCCTTGATTTAACTGAAAACTGCAAACCAGAGCTTGGAGCCAGCACTTTCCTGCTGGAAGGCATCCACTGCTCAGAATGAAATGCTGTGCAAACCTTCTCCAGTTGTTCTTCACAGCTCCTGGAAGGTTCTCTGTTCTTTCTCACTCAAAGCATATTTCAGTCTGCTATTCTTCTGGCAACGTGTGAGCTTTCGGTTGGGTTGTGGAATTAGTCCTGATTAAAAACTTGCCCGAACAGGGAAGTTCAGACTTTCCATGCAGCAGGGGCAAAGAGAACAAATATTTTTTGAAAAGTGTAAGTGCTCGTAATTGTATGTGAGTATTTGTAAAACAGATATGAAGCCAAGGAAATTGTCATCTATACAGAACCGATTGAAGCAAATTGGTCTAAAATTAACTTTTAAAGAATTTCCATTATGACCTTACAAAGTGTTGGGTTTTTCTGAAACATTCATTGGAAGGGTACTAGAAATTCAAATTGCATTATTACAAAGACACAAGGCAAAAAGAGAAGAGCCAGAAAAATAGGACAAAAAGATGAAAAAGACATAAAATTAAGCCAGAGGAAATAGCAAAATGCTATGGCATCTATAAAAATATGCAATGTATGTGTTTAGTTCCTCCAGTAGGAGAAATTTTTTTTTTTTTTTTTGTGATATGCAGGGAAATTTAGCATTTTGATATATGAAAAAATAAAACTTAAACTCTTGGGTCGTTCCATATCTGGGCAATGGTACCATAAAAAGAAATTATCTCTATGTTGTCTCAGTTTAACTCATTTGTGGCAGCCTGAGCTCTACCAGGTTTCATGAGGAGAGCACTAAAATGAGGAAAAAACAGCAGAAAGGACTCTGCAAACCCAGATTTTACAGCTCCACGTGACCCTGGGGCTGTGGTGGGACTCAAACAGGGCCAGCCGCAGAGAGGCACCCAAAGGTGAGCTACAAAGGAGCAAACATCCAGAAATTTTCCATGGAAATCCTAGGGTTTCTAATATTTTTTCCATAAAAGTATAAAAGGAGTATAAAGAAACCATTTCTGCATAGGAAATCTTCCCAAGGAGGAAAGACTTCACATTTTGCAGGTCAGCCTTAAAAACATGAGGAGTTCTTGATGGGAACAGCAAAAGCAATCACAGCAGATCTGCATTAACATCGAAAACTCAAGGTAAAATAAACCCTGACACATAACTCCCCACTCCACCCTTTATGGAATCTTCTATGCCAAGGCCACAAATACAATTGAACTCAGATTCCATCCTTTGACTCTCTCCTGACCACTTAAAAGCTGATTAAAGTCATTGTCTTTGAGAAAATAGTCATCCACACTAGCTGGCTCTTTGTTAAAACCTGTTTGGTTTTCTTTGAGCGGCACTTAAATTAATGCAAGTGTGCCAGGAGTCATCAAAACACGTTTCTGTGAACAAAGAAATTGTACAAATTGAGATGAACTCCTCTTGTTTCAGGCATGTCCTGGATATAATAAAAGCATTTGTGCTACAATTGCCTTACACAAGAACGTAAATAATATCTCAGCCACATCTAACTAGTTCACCTTTATTTTTAACAGGTGAAAGGCGTTGGCATAAAACCTGCATTTCTGCCTCAGTTTTGGGTTTTGGAAGATTCTGAAACCAGAGAGCACAGTACAAAGTCCCCTGTCATCCCTCAGTGCCTGTAGATTATCACTGAGAAGAAGAAAATCCCAAACCTTCCTTATTTTTCACTCTGTACACTGATACCAACAGAAATCACACATGCTGATCAAGATACGTGATTGCTAACAAGGCACAGTCTTCTTTGCCAAATTAAACTTCAAATACAAAACTTAAAAACTAGAGAGTCAGAAATAACTTAATATCCAAATATACTGCTAAAGTGATATGATTAATATTCCTTGTACAAAGTTATTTATTTAAATGTATTTATTTAAAATATTTAACCAGGAAATTACCATCGAGATTAAAAGAATTACACTTAGCCTACAGCAACAATATGCTAACGTTGCCAGCACTTAAAGGCTAATAATTTACATTAGGGACATATCTAAGCACGGCAGATATTAGCAAGGATGTCATATTAGGGATGTTAGGAGCAGAATTTACCCACAAAGTGATGAAAGTGAGGCAAAGAGCACAATTCATACGCAGGAGCAAAGGCACTGATGGGGAATTCTCCAAACAGACAGAGAAACACCCGAGGATGCAATGCCCATGGCAGGGCTTGGAACTGGAGGAGGTTTGAGGTCCCTTCCAGGGATTCTGGGATCTGGGATTCCGTGAATGCTCCTGGCCGGTGCCAAGTGGCTCGGGTGGGGAAGGCGCAGCCGGGCACCTTGGGCTCCATTGCCCTCTCCCTTGGGAAAAGGACCATTTCTGCAGTGAAGGCTTCTCCTGGCATGGGTGTGCCCCGTGTGCCAGCCCCCAGGCTGACCCGAGCGTGCAGGGGGGCACAGCAAACCCTCGGAAGCGCAGTGGGAAGGGAGGCAGGAGCTGCTGGTGTCCCCCAAAGGTGAGTGATGGTCAGCCTGGGGTCTGACCCCGTGCTCAGGGGAACACGCAGGACTTCTGGCTCCTTCCTGCAGCCTGCACAGAGACTCCCCACTCACGCTGGCTAAAAGGGGAATACATCACCCCTGTCAAGCTCCTGAATCACACAGCTTGTGCCGTGACGGTTTGCTTACTTATCAGTTTTCAGGAGATGAGAAAAAATCCAGTATAGGTGTTCTTACATCAAGAGAAAGAAAATCAATGGCCTTTTGCTAAGGCTCCAGATTATTTCTTTTCAGACACATTTTGCCTGTACTTTTCTGTCCCTGGCCTTGCAGACATATCCTGAATTATCCAGGAGTTCCCTCCTATTTTCCACACACTGCTCAAAAACACTGTCGCTGTTTACCCTGGAAAGGACATTCTTCCCTTTCCAGGCACTAGGAGCAGGTATCTGGAGTGCAGACTGTGCTATTAGACAAAACATGTTTTTAATTAAAACATGGAGAGGTTCTCACCAAACCCCTATATTCACCTCCGTTTTTAAACTAATATCCTGTTGAACAATAACATTCTGCAATTCCATGTACAGAGCAGACTGTGTCCTCTGGAAGATTAACTGTGTGCTCTGTCATTGAATGCTGCTCTGCATCATCTGGAACATCCTTCAGTGACAGCTCCTGCACATCAATATCAAAACAGTTTCTCATGCAGGGGAGTAAATATTCAAATTTAAACTTTTTTTTTTCCCCCCTCCTAGAAATTTACAGAATCTCAGCTCTGGCTCAGGAAGTGCCTCAAGGACTGATGGCTGGGGACCCGGGAAGTGCTTTCAGGGACCCCCACGGGCTGTGGCCCTGTCACTGTCCCCACTTTCCAGGGCTGTCCCCGTAGCAGTGTACTCACACAATAATGTAAAGCACTAAAGCCATAACAAATGGTGAAGCCTTTGCTAAGAAATAGTTCAGACTCAACTGTATCTCCACAGGATTCATATCTTGAAATGATGTTTTTTTCAAAGGGGAAATTTTAGACAGAGAGAAGAGGGTGAAGGTTGTATGAGGCAGAAGAGGAAAAGGAATCCATTTAATTTGTGTTACCCAATGCAAGAAAGGGATTTATTGATAGCAGGTAATGAAGGACTCTGAAATCCTGTAAGCAAGAGAGTACTGATAGCACAAAACTTAAAAAATACAATTCCCCTAGAATATTCCCTATAAACACTTCCATTTTCACAGAAGCAATAAATGTTTCTGTACCAGGTACGTTTGGATGCCAGTCTCTGAAGTTTGCACCTGACATTTCAGCTGCCATTCAAGTGCTCTGAATCCAAACGGGATTCTCGGTAGAAAGATGGAAACCTGGACTCTTTCTCTGCTGTTTTCTTTTAAAAAATAATTTCAAAAGAAGGTAATAAATGTTACTTATCTCACTATTGAGAAGATCTCTACTTAATTAAACTGTGGAAGTGCCATTTGGCACAGTTTTTCATAACCTAAACAGAGCCCTGACTCATTCCATCCCTCCCACCCTGGGGCACGATGAGCACGCACCACAGCAGACAAATCCCAATTTAAACAGATGTAAATTATTAAATAGCACTTCTATGGGAGACCATTTTCTGAGAGTGGTTCCAAAGGATATAAATCACTTATTTTAACAGCACTTCCCCCCCCGCCAATTCTGTTTCCTCTGCCTGTGTTCATGTGGTCATAACACAATACTGTATTCAGATAGCTTAAAAAGTCCCATTTTTCAGCTCCTACACCAGGTAACACTAATTATGAAAAGAATTGATTTGGCATCCGCATTTAACACATCTCTAAGGATAAAATTTAATTATCTTATCTGGGGAGACTTGGCATTTATTAATAAATGCAATACAATTTATAATACATCATTCTGGACATGTTTCAGTCTACCTTTAAGAAAAATTTACCTATTTCAATCTTATAAATTCTGCTTTATCTCCCAATGTCACCCAGAAGAATTGAGAGTAGTAAGAAATGGAGTAGGGAGCTCATAAGAACAAATTGGATTTCTAATTTAAAACTGGAATCAAACCCATTATTCAGTGCTGTATTATTTTATTCTTTTGGAGAAGGGCAAAACCTTTCAGCTTCGAAGTTATATATAGTTTTCTACTTCCCCTCCCTACCGACAAATAGATTAGTTGAGGCAATTTCTCTCCATGAAAGGTTTTGCACTTGGCGCTGTAATGCAGCCACTGTTCGAGCCACCCTCCAGGGGAGCCCTTTTCAGCCCAGGTGAGGGAAGGATTTGCGTTTGTCCCTTCAGCCGAGCACAGCGCTCATCGCTCATCGCTCCCTTCCCTGCTCCCATCTCGTGCTGCTCAGGCAGGAGACAGAACATCGCTGGGGACCTTTTCTGTTGGTAAAAGCTAACTTAGAAATCCCTACAAAAAAACTTACTAGAGCTTATGAGGTAGAAATAAAAACTAGGAGAAATAAGTTTATTTAAAGAAGTGTCAAATGTTATCAGCTGTAATGACAGACTAAGGGGCAGGAAATAGAGACAGCTGAGGAGGACAGAGGGACAGGAGACTTCCCAGCACGAGGGGGAGGAACTCGATTTTTCTTAAGAGCTGCCCAAGTTCAGATTGGAACTGTAAAAGCCAGACTCATAATGTATTACATAATACACATAAGCCTGGAAAGAATTGCCCTTAGAACGACTTATTTAAAATAGAACGGATTTTAAAATAAAAACACGAAGCAGACAGAATTAATGTAATTAATCTGGAGAGACATTCTAAAAATGCATCTGCTCTTCATGGAAGTATTGACACCAAAACTGGTATTTTCCCTCAGGGCATTTTGGATGACCTAACTGTGCCAGCCCAGGCTACTGGCCCACTTGTTTGCCTCTAAAAAAAGATTCTTATTAAGACTTCAGTAGGAAAGCATGACAAGCTCTGAAGATTCGCTGCCAAAACCTTATTTCTTCAAATTTGTTTTCTCTTAATTCTGACTCAGAGTAGACATTCCTTTTCTGCTTGCTATCAGCCACAGAAGCCAAATTTTGGCTAGTGGCAGCTGGGAGCAAAGAGCGGATTAACCATGATGGAAAATGTGATTTTTCTCGAAGATGCACTTTGCAAGGTTTCTTTAAAATCAAACAAATGAAAATAAAAGCTGTGATTCTCTCCTAAACCATACATCACAAAGAAGAACTATAATGATTTTATCTGTAATTAATTCCATTATTAGTGGTTAGACAAATGGAAATGAGCTTTTACCCACAGAAATCCTGTGCTAATAGAGACTTCAGCAGGGAGTATCCTCCCAGGCCGGTGAAATACCTGTGCTGATGGCACAGTGAATCTACAGGCAGAAACTTTTACCTGTTCTCCACTGGCCAGTTTAGCCACCAGGCTGCCCATCTGCAGTCTGGGATACTTTGGGTACTGCACAGTTCTCCCTTCCTTGCTCAGCTGCAGACACAGAACATTCACAGATAACTAATTCCCAGTTGTTTCAATACAAATTTGGCATTCATGATCTGGGTCTTCCTCTTTTTATGACTCACATTTGTTGTGAAGTAAGGATAATATCTTTTTCTTGCCTCCTGTGTATGACACAATTACCCATAATAACGTGTCAGAATTAATGCAATTATTACTCTAAATCCCCCGTTCTGAGAAACAGAGATCATAGAAGCACTTGGCAGTTTCCCTATAAGTCACAGCACAACTATGGGAAATATGATTTTTTCACTGCAATTCATTTGCTTTGCCCCAAAAACACTGACTAAGCCTTTTCTAGTTTCCCCACAAAGAGAGATATCCAAAGGTTCTCCAGATTCTCTCAAAGGGCAGGCCAGGTTAAGAGCTGAATAATGCTTTTGTGTCTCACTGCAATTCTAACCCCAAATTCTCACTGTCCACAAAGCTGGTTCTTATTTTCTTCTCTGCCAGATGAATCTCATTCCACTTGACATGGAGGTGTATATTCAATAACAATGGCAAGTTTGAATTCTACCTCTGCATTAAATTTAATTTTGTGTGATATTTATTAAATCTCTGGATAAATTCCCCACACAGTACAATAACCAGCATTATGCCCTTCATCTCTCAAACAAAACAGATTACAGTATTGATTTAGATGAAGTAATAAGGGGAACCAGTTTTGCACACCCTAAAATGACTTGTGTGGGAGTGCAATTCTTATAGGAGATATCACACCTATCCCACACTGCTCTGCTGTTTACCAGTGCTACTGTGAGACAAGTAGGAACAGGAATAAAAGGAATTGTAGGAGAAAAAAATGCAAATCTGTTACAGTAATTTCATCCCTATGCCAGAAAGAAAACACGCAGTTTAAAACACTTGAAGTTTTCTGGTATGTGCAAGAAACTGGGACTTGAACAAGAAAATTTCTTAGAAAAAAATTGCATACTCAATTATTCCCTAATCATATTAGTAGCTCTTCTTTGTACCTATTCCAGCTTGAAGTGGTTTCTTTTAAAAGCTCATGATCAGAATGTTGAATAAAAGTTCAGCTGAGTTCATCACAATGTCCACGTAGATAATAAATTTATAGTGGCAGTATTATCCCAATACCCAAACACATCGTGATGTTTAATGGCGAGTTGGGAAATATCACCTGTTTTGACAATGAAACAAACACTGAAATTATTCACGCTGTTGCATCACCAATTTTCAGTGCAATGCCTGAAAACTGGAGCCCTGAGCAGGGGGTGGGATGTGCACAGCGCTGGAGAGGGCACGGACAGCAGCACGGGGCAGGATCAGAAACCCCACAGTACTGTGCAGACCCACAGCTGGATCAGCCCTCCGGGATGAGGAGTCTCAGATCCTGCCCTGGGCATGTGTTAGAAACGCACAGTTCTGCTCAGAAGCCTCTTTAAAGACAGAGAGGAGCTTTGGAGAAAGGAGCTAATAGGACACGGATCCAGGGAAATGCTGGTAGAAGCAGTGCAGTTATGGGGGTTAGAGACAGTTTTAACGACTCAAAGGCCTTAATTTTGAGCTCTGCCTTACTGAAAAAGGTCCAAACCTTTACTTCCCACCTCCCAGGAGAGACCACTCTCTCCCCCTCACTGACACAGAGCAAATAGAAGATACATTTAGACAAAAAAAACCAGCAGCAGGGGAATTTAAGCTCTGTACCCTATGAACTCTAGATTTAGTTCTTTGCTACCAAGACTAGGATCTCTGAAATCCCAAGGTGCAGTCTAAACCCGGTATTCTCATCCTCCTCTGTCGGGAATCTCAGCTACAAACTGGGTACAACTCAGTGGAAGTCTTGAGTCAGGAAGACTCAATTCTTACCTATTAATTGACGGCGTCATAACTAAGTAAGAAATTCAAGGGATTTCCAACTGCTTTGAGTCAATGTAGTTCTCTTTAGTCAATGAAACTTTAAATGCTAAACACTAATAGTAGGAGAAATTTTTCTTTTCTTTTTTTTTTAAAAATAATATAATGTAAAATGAAAGTTACAGGCACCTTTGTTTTCTGAAAGAAGATTTGCAATCTCAAGAAGAAGAGCAAAAGAGGCAAGTTACAGTAAGCTATTAGTGATTAGATCTGTCATTAAAAGGCACATCTAGCAGGAAACAATCCATTGACATAAAAACAGCGGTGTGTGTAGCCACTGAAAATAGTCCAGTCAAAGGTCAGCTAGATCCTCAGTGCCAAGAGACATCCATATTTTAACGGGATAACTGCAGTCTTTCAGAACGGGACATTCAGTCAGCCTTGGTCCCGAATCTCTCCCAGTTTAAATTATCCCAACATGAAAATAAAATTTTTATATCAATAGCAACAAGCCACAAGTCTTGATAATGATGACAGTCAAACAGACATCAAGCCATAAATACTTAAAATGGCAAAACATTTTAGGAACAATAGAGAAAACAAATAAGCCCAAAAGCCCAGGTTTTTCCTGGAATTGATGGAGAATCTCCAGGCAATCAACAGCAGCACAATGAACAGGATGGGTGATGTGGCTGCTTTTGAGCTGATGGTTTGAAGATAACGTTTTATTTATTCAAACACACTGCAGTGGGCGCTTGTTTCCCCCCATTTGTCTCATGAACTGTTCAAGGCCTGGTTTCCATGCAGTAGGATGGAGTGGTGGTGCAGAGCTCAGGCAGGAGCTGGCAAAGGAGTGGCAATGAAAACGGAGGTGCCTTTGGTGCCACTCAAACCACGGTGCACGTGGAGACCTGCACGAGGTGTCACAGAGCT
>VWPU01015188.1:0-19136 GCA_013398955.1 Callaeas wilsoni
TGGCCGCACCGCGGCGGGCGGGCGCCGCGGGACGAGCCGAGAACTCCGTCCGGCCCAGGGCTCGTCCCGCCCTGGCTCCGGCCCCGCCGCCCCAGCACGCCCCTCACGGCCGCCCCTCACCTGGGTCGGACGCGGCGGGACCAGCCCCGGCCGCCGCCTCCCGCTGCCCCAGCCACAATGGCCTCCCGGCGCCTCGCACGGCGCCGCCCCTGACTGACAGCCGCCCCGGCCAATCGCAGCGCCCCGCCCGAGGAGCTCGGCCAATCGGGCTCGGAGGCGGGACCTGCCGGCCGCTATATAAGGGAGGGCGCCGAAGGCCCGCAGTGACGGGGCAGTTCGGCCCCCGCCCTCGCCGTGATGTCATCGTGTCACGATAATAGTGATGTCATCGCATGACGTCAGGCTGTCACGAGAGTTGTGGTGTCATCGCATGACGTCAGGCTGTCACGATAGCCGTGATGTCACCTCACGGCAGTACCACGTCACGACCGGCTGTGGCAGCAATCCTGCTGCCGGCTCCTCACGGCTGCAGTGGGCTGGGAGAAGCCCTCGGTGACGTAAACACCTGCCCTGGACAAGAAGCCCCCGAAGTGGCACGATGACGTCACACGGTGGCAGCCTGTCATGACGTCACAGCACACCACGGCCTCGTTGTGCCGCTGCGGGCCCTGGCCCGCTGGTTCTGCCATAGCCCTGCAGCACAGACTGTCCCCAGCTTTTCCAGAGGGGTGGCTCAGCAGGGAAGGGAAAGGATTTATTCCTTCCCCGAGCTATTTTCAACCCCACTCAAAAATCATAAGCCTTCTATCCATTACATACCCCCTGCCTTGACACGAGGACTGCTTGTTTTTTAAAACAGGTGCTGCCTAAAAATAAACTCAGTTTTCCACCTCTCCTAGGACTGATGAGAGCTTTCGTTTCTGTGACTTCTGTTCTCCCAGATGATTTTAGAAAAACGCACCTGTGATTTTTTTAATAAATGAATTTAACGTAGCATATAGCCTAGATGACATCAATATGCTTTGATAGCTGCACTTTTTAATATGAAAAGAATACTAATTCTAGATAGAGAGTAAAGGAGGCCTTTTCATCACATACCAAAACATGTCAGATACAGAGTTCCATATTCTTGGCATTTAGGTCAGATTAGTACTCTATTTTTCATTATGATTTTGGTTCTCTTATGTGGTTATAAAAAGTACTAGGGCAGTTTCCAGTAAGTAGCTCCTATTACAACAAGCTGATGTAACACTTTTAAGCTCTTAACCTAAGCAAACATTCAAACACCTCATTTAGAGGCAAGCCTGCAGAGGATTATCATAAAGAAAACTTCCCTAGTGAAGTATTTAGTTAATAAAATGCAGAAAAATTAAATACTATGCTTTCTGGCTATTTGGAAATAAAACCCAAACAAATGAGCAGAGAACTTCTTGTGCATATCTACCTTATTTTTTTGCAGGTTTATAGGTGGTCCCCTGCTGCAGGTTGGTTCACAACTAGCAAAGTGTGCTTTTGCAAATATTTATGGTACTAAAATAGGACTTTCTTCAGACTCGAGATAGAAGTCATCAAGTTAAAAAAAAAATACAACAAAAATGAACCAAACAAAAACCCAAACACTCACACACACAAAAAAAACCAAACCACAAAACAAGAAGAATTATATAATCTTTTAATTGCATTGTCATTTCATTGTACCCTCTTCAAACAAAAATATCACTTGAAAGACATCCAGTTCCCTTATTCTGTTGCACCATACATGTTATGCAAATAAGAGCTGGGGTGGCACACAAAACAAATGTCATTCTGGCTTTTCAAAACAGTTGAAAGAAGCAGAAATTTAAAACATAGCTGAGAATTTACAGCCACAGAAGAACTTTGCAAATGTCTGGTTAAATATGAAACACAGATGCAAAGGGGGAAGGGAAGCTGGGAAAGAAGAGGGGACAACAAATTTCCAGTTTGAGGCTGAAGAAGGAAAATCCCTAACAACTGTACACAAGTATCAACACGCTCAGTATTTACATTCTGAGCATTACCAATGTTACAGATAAGCAATGTACTAAAAAAATAACTTAAAAAAAGCTATACAAATTGTACTTATAAATACTATATCTTTAAAACTAGTTATGTAGTGTAGGCTAAAAAAATGTTCACAGTTACTCTGGAGAGAGCTGTATATATATATATTGCACAGTAAAAAAGTTCATTCAGTATACCATGTGTAAACAATTTTTATCTTCTTTGGCAATTTCAGGACTTAGAGGAGTATTTGCTGTGAGCAAAAGCACTTGGGTATAAGGCACATCAAAAGCTTTTAAAGCTGCAAGATAAATCCTTCTGACACTTTCCAGTTAGCACAGTCATTCTCTTTAGAAAAAAAACCATTTACCTATCAATTCAGAACAACACATTCTACAAGTATAACTCAGAGATCTGGTGACAAAAACATCAGCTGTTCTTGGCTGTCATTCTACAGTAACAGATTTGGCCAGATTTCTTGGAAAGTCCACCTAGAATGAAGAGACAGGCTTTCAGTATGACAGAGGAACAGTGACATTCTGCATTTGACAGTTCATGTAGTGTGCTTTTTCAGACTTCCTAATGAGTTCTGCTTTATTCTACACACATTAACACACACAACAGGCTATAGATCTGCAGATAATGACTCGCAGCTGAATTCATCTGTGCTTCCAAAACCCTCCTAACAAATACATATTTGTTTTGCACAGGGTCCCTTTCCAAAGCAGTCATCATTATCAAACTGACACACCAACACATCAACAAACCAGGCTGTACAAAGTACTGACCTATTTTAAGTTAAAGTACAATATCACATTTCAAGATTGAGTTCTCTGAAAAAGTCCCATTTGCACTCTTAACTAATCAAACTAAGCAAAAGAGCTTTGTAATTTTTTTAGAAGGATACTAATTAAAAAATATTAAACTGAAGAATTGGCACTGAAATGCCACCTCTCTAACCACACTCACTATGAGCTTCACTAGCTATTTTCATAGCTATCTCTTAGATATGCCATATAACTGGGTCTCTCACTTTACACCAGTAGGAGGAAGTTCAAAACTGCACTCAATGCAGTGTTAAATATAGGAAACACTCACATCATATCCTCTGAGAACAGCCAGGTGGAATGAAAGCAACTGAAGAGGAATGACACTCAACACTCCTTGAAGGCAGTCAACTGTGTGAGGCAGCTCAATGGTTTTGTAGGCAAATTTTGAGCTTTCGGTGTCTTCTTTGGAGCACAGAATTATTGGACGACCCTGAAAGTAAAATTTTGCATTATTAAGTGCAGAACTAGCCTAGAACTGCTTTGAAATATTGTTCACAGCATGCCTGCATGTGTTTGAAGACACTCAAGTGTCTTCAAGTGACAAAGGCAATGCCAGTCTTGCATAATGGCTCTTGACTTTCACTGTGTCGTAAGACTTGAATGTTTTCACCCTGTAGAGTTTTAACATTATTCCATTTCCTTCAAAACAGAAAAACCTCAAAACAAACAAACAAGCCATGTGAAATCAGTTTTCACTGCTGATGTTAACCTGTAATAACAACCTGCAGTGCAGATGCAGCACCTTATTCATAACTTAATAATTAAAAATAACCAGCATCCCTTCCCAGATGTACAGTCAGCAACAATACAGTGTGCACAATCTCTTTTCCTATGTCTCAGTATAAGTTAATTAGTTAAACACCGTACCTGCCGAGCAGTGACCTGTTGCAGAGCATTCTGGCACTTGGTGAAACAAGGATCCTTCATTATCACCATGATAACAGGCATTTGTTTATCTATTAGGGCTAAGGGCCCATGTTTCAGCTCACCAGCCAGGATACCTTCTGAGTGCATATAGGTGATTTCTTTGATTTTCTAAAAAAAAAAAAAAGGAAATGCCTCAAGTTATTACTAAATCAGCTGAGAAACAACAGCTACAAGAAGCAAAACACCAAGGCTGTACCTCTGCACTTAAATACACATGCCCAGTATCAAGTATTAGTGAAAATACACGGGTGTCTGCTGGGATTTCTAGCAGGATGTGGGCAGCAGCAGAGCTTGCCCATGCTTGTGGAGTAACCAACAGGAACTTTAAGAACCAAACACCCAGCACCACCTTGGCTACTGCAGTCTACCTTTAACACATCGAACTCCTCTGAGAGATGGACATGTGTCCACAACGTTCCCAATTTTACCACAATGTTCATAACATAATTAATTAGTTTCCTGCATGAGCATCTCTTCTCAACATCAGCACATTGTGTTTTTCTGATGTTGTTTTCAAATGGGTCAGTCACTTATATTGTTAGTTTCTTGTTTTTAAAGAGACTCATTAAACTCTGTGTTTATTACGTGAAAGAAAAGAAAGTGGTGTTGTATGCAGGTTCACCTTATGTATGTGTTTAAATGCTTCTAGTTATAAATAGCAATTTTACTGCAGTAGAATTCAATTGTAATGAAGTATTATAAATAAACTATGTAGCAGAAGCCACGAAATCTCATTTTAAAGAATATTGAACAATTTTGGGAAGTTCCTACCAAAGCTCCTTCCAGACAAGTGGCGTAATTATACCCACGACCCATAACCAGCAATGATCTTTGTTTGTACAGTTCAAGAGCCAAGTCATGTATCTTCTCATCCAAGGACAAGACTTCTTTAATCATTTCTATTGAAGCATAGAAAAAAAAAAATCAATTTCTTTTACCTGCAAAAGATAGTTCACTTGTAGTAGAATGTTCTAATTATCTAATAGAACAAATACACTTAATACAATTCAACCATTAACTTAGCAACTTTGCAGTTTAAGGATATTTTCTCCAGCCTTACTTACGGTAATAAATTTAAAGCAACTATTGGTTTAAGCAGTGCTCATACATCCCATTTGCATTTCTAAAGGAAGTTGTGAAACATCCATTTAAAAGTCACTCTGAATTAGTTTCCTTTTATTTATCCTGATTTAAAGTGGGAAGCTTTAAAAATTTGAAACCATGAATTTAGGAGATCAAGTCATATTTATCATACAAAACTGCCTTATTGTAATTAGAAAACCCAACCCGTTAAAATTCCAATCTTCCTGCCAAGTTTCTCGGAAGGGCACTTGTAAAATTGGCAAATAGTGCAGAAACGAACAGTCCGTTTTTCTCATGCTGTCTGCCTTTCAGGGTGAGGGGGAGAGTGAAACTTCAATGAGAAAGAAATATCCCTGAGTAGTATTTTACATTGCCAAAAATCCCCTACACCTCCTCAAACCCAAAACATCAATATACCTGGCAATGATTTCAGTCCCCTAATGATTTCCTGTCTCCTTTTCTGCAAGGAAATTCTGTCTTCAGACATCATTAGGCCAAACATTACAAGAGACACGAACTGGCTGGTATAGGCCTGCAGACAGAACAAGAACATTTACCAGCTAATTCTGCAGAGACTGAATATGATCTCAGTTTGAAGTGCTGCAATTAAAATTTGAATTGTATTCCACAGGGCTGAAGGATGAAAGTCAAACGCTGAACAGCAGTTACCTTTGTGCTTGCCACACCTATCTCAGGTCCTGCATTGATGTGCACACCACAGTCGGTCTCCCTGGATATTGAACTTCCAACTGTGTTTGTGATGCCAACTGTCAGAGCACGACGATCTTTACAGTACCTCAAGGCCATGAGTGTATCTGCAGTTTCACCTGGAAAACATTCACATCTTGACTTTAGACTGGCAGAGGATAATAATGATTCCCGAAAAGCATCAAATTCTACACAAATGTGTTCCAAATAACTGTACCCACACTTACATGATGCAAAAGGCAGTGGAAAGCAATCTTACAGCACTCACTCAACAGCAAATGCAGCTCACCTGACTGGCTTATAAAAAAGCACACGTCATCCCTGAATACAGGTGTGTTTCTATCCAGGAAGTCACTGGCGAGTTCCACCATCACTGGTAATTCAGTCAGTTCTTCCAGGACTTGTCGAGTCTGTATTCAAGCAGCACACAGTATTTGTTAATATTGCCACCCACTAACACCTGGACATTTTACAAGGCAGAGAAAATATAAACGGATTCTTATTAGAAAAGCTAGTAATTACAGCTCACCAGAGCTTTAAACCAAGGTGAAAAAAGTTAACTTCTAGCATGGTAGGTAATGGCATTGGAGCATTAATAAAGAAAGCGGCACTAAGGAAAACTAAATAAAAGGGTGAGACCCCTCAGCGAAAGACAAAATCTGAGGGAGAAGAAAAAGCAGATGAAGAGCTGTTGTCTGAAACCCAGCAATTAAGTTATATGTGCATTTCAGCCAAGGCTGGGAACATACAGCCACTGCAGCGTGGTAACTGGTCCCACAGCCAATAATGATCAGTCTTCGGCATCTTCTGATTTCTTTCAAATGATCCTTCAGCCCTCCCAGCAGAACTGCAAACAAATAAATATGCATATATCAATGGTGTGTTTCATTTTCTAGATAGCATGTTTACAAATTTCAAACTTAGTGCAGTTTGAAGGGCTGTTCTCAGTTACCTGTGCTGCTCTCAAAGTTCACCCTGCCTCTCATTGTGTTGACAACTGATTCTGGTTGTTCAAAAATTTCCTTTTGCATGAAGGCACTGAAGTTACCTGTTCACAGAAACATGACATGGCAATGCTTAGGTTTGTTATTTTAAGTCTATTCCAGTTAGAAAGAGAACTTCTAAGATGACCTGTGGTAACAAGCTGACTTGACTGTGTTAGCTTAAACAAAAGCTTAGAATAGGCAAGAAGAAAGGAAGGATGGGTAGTTCACTCTATTTGGTTGGTTCCATTTCCTAATACTCACAAGGTAAATAAATTCTTTCATAAGGAAGCTTCTGTGTTACCCTTCAGTTCTTCATTTACAGTCAAACTTTGCCAACAACCAGAACATGGTAACATTAGTTATATTTTCACTAAATACTGGAATGAACAGAAGTATCTATGACTTTTCCAAGGCTAAAATGGATAGGGTCCCAGACTGCCCATGCTCTCTTGGTCTCAAAACTTGGAATTGCCAGCTTCCAGTACAAACAGCCTGAATATAAGCTCATTTTCACAACAAATTAGCAGTTTTCTGCCTCATCTACAACACAGACAGTAACTATCCATCTTTGATGATACTCATGTACAGAGGTTTCAACCCACCCTTCATGATTTGCTGCAATTCCATCTGCAAGGTCTGGATGGCCCGGGAAGGATCATCACTAGCTGAACGCTCCAGACGGTGAATGGAGAGCTTCCCATCACTTACAGCTGCAATGTCATCATCTTCTAAGAAAATCACTCTGTTGGTGTGCTCAATGATAGCACTACAGAGAAAAAAACAGAAGCAAGACAAACCTGACGTGTCAGAGCCGGTAATAGCAAAGCAATTAAACGTGCCACAAGAGCACTTCCAGCCCTGCTTCTCCCTCCCTTCCGGACATAACTACAGACAGAGCCATCCTAAAGGCAAGGGCTCCATCTGCTGCTCCTCCTGCACTCTCACAGCAACCCACAGCAGGAGGCTCAGGAGCCACTGCACCAGGTCCTGCTGGTCTGAAGTTGCCTCCCAGTGTCCCTGACGGATCCTGCTAAGGTCACACTCTTGTTTCCAAGGTACATGTGGGCCTGATGTCCAGGTTTCTGCCAAGCTTGGAACTGCAGCATTATTTTCCTCCTCCGATACCTGAATTAAAAACATCACAACCCTGACTAACCTGTAGTCTGCCCAAATGCTCAGCTGCTAAGTGTCCATTTGTACCCAAATTACTTTCCTACACTGGATATGTTTCACATAAAGGTCAGTAAGTGGCAGATATTGCACTTGGCAAGGTTTGTCAGCAGCATTTGAACTGCAAACATTTTTCAAGCACCTGAGCCTGGGGGCTTTCTAATGTTACCTGGATTAAAAGCTCTTCTTTCAGAAAGCCATTTTACAAGCGCAAGACATCTTAGATTTCCACTTTTAAACATAAAAACAGTATTTTCAGCAGAATTGAAGTATTTTTACTACCTTGCATCTGAAGCAAAGAAGAATTCTACTGCCTTATCCCCAACAGCATGAAGGCAGGTGGAGCTGTCCAGTCTTTTCATTCGGGAATTGCAGATGTTCTTCACATTCTCAATGTTGCCTATTAAAGAAATGAGACATTCTAAATGCAAAACCAGTTCTGTTCAAGTTAAGATTACAGACTATACAGGTTTAGGGTATCACAGTTACAGATATAGGTTGGGGGATGGGACTTTTACATGAAGTACACATTCAGAAGTATAAAAATATCCTCAGCCAAGAAGCTATTTGGGACATCAGCTGGTAGTTTTATGGTATAAAAACCAATTAACCTAATTTCTAATCATAAAGTAACAGTAATTTTAGTTCTTAAAAATAATGTATTTTGATTTATCAACTTACATGTTCTATACAAAACAGGAATCTGTTCAGTTGAGAGCTTGTACTTGCTCCTAACCCCAATGAGCAAGGGACTCCCTCTCCTACAAAAAGGAAAACAATCGAGTTTATAAAGAGAAATGTGCATACAAAGAAGTTACAGGACATCAGTGAAGTTGAAACGACAATATCCCATCTAGCTTCCTAAATAGGAAGAGCCTTCTTCAACCATGATCCTAAGGCCATTGCATGGCAGGAGTTCTATAAACTCGGTTTTTCTGTAAGATTCACCAGGTATTATTATATAAGTAAGTACCGTGTGCGTTGGTGATTCTTTACCCATAAACTACATCCAGGCAGAGGAATATGTATATGAACCAGCTGTTTTGTTTCCAGTAATCAGAAAACAGCTTAGTACAGGCACCAGTTTAAAACAAAGCTTACTTTGCCTCTAAAGTGAGACAACAATGCTCCATGCTCTTTAGAATTGAAATACTGTTACACTCTTTAGCCTTTCGAACTCAGAAACATCAACCATCACTACTGCACCTCTGAAACTGTAGAATATTAAGACCATTTTTTAATTATATGGGTGACATGTCACTGAAGACTTTATTAAAAAAAAAAAATCACAGGAATAAAAGAACAAGTCACGCTCAGATGACAAGATTAGCTTCTCTTAAATCCCTCAGCCCTAAAAACCCAAACCTGAACCACATATAAAATAGCTCATTTCAGAAGATGTTCTCCAGTTGGAGTGATGGCACAGCTGGCTTTTTCAAAATTTTAGTGTAGTCTTATTTTAGACCACAGAAGCAATGGGATTTTGGGTTGTAATATAAAACAGTCTTTATTCCCAGTGCTACTTGCTATTTTAATATCTTTACATTTCCTGAAAGTTGTTTTTCAAGTCATAAATAAAAGTAGAACTTACACAGAAAGACACCATAAATGCTATGACAGCTATAGAACACTATTTTTATTACCTGTTACTATGATGGTCTTTTTGCCAACATGAATATACTTATCTCAGTCTTTACTCAAGGGGAACTAAAACTGAACAATATCACTTCCCTTTTTGATATAGGAAAAATGTTAGCATGCTCTTAATACAAATTTAGAAACACAAGATACACTGACATTCTTTATTGACTGAGTTTTGGTTAATTAAGCACTTTAAACATCAATATTTTAGTATGTTTAAGAGATGCTGGCTTTTTTTTAACCTAATAAAAAGCATGCATTATGTAGAAAATGGACTTTTACTAACCTGGTAGCAACAGCTTCACCTGGGTAATGGATGCTCTTGAAAACCAATGCAAAAGCACCTTCCTGGAAACCATGAACACAAAGGAGAAAAAAAAAAGATCCTAAACAACTTATCTCGAATAGTTGCATCTCATTAAAGTGGGGCCCCTCTCTGAAGAGGCACTGAAGGAACTGCTATCAGGAATCTCTTCCTGGAGGGCAGACTGCACCTTTAAAGGAATTGGCCATGGAGCAGAACAAGCTGACATGCATATTAACAGCACAACAGCTGAAAGATCACTTAGCCTCTCTTTATAAATAAAAACAATAAATTCTAATGCAAAGGTTATGAAAATGTCAGAGATGTTACTCATAATCAACATGAAGACTGTTAGATATTTACTTTCAATAAGACCTTCAATCAGAATTTGCATGTAGTGCATTACCATGCAGTTTCAACTAAACCCCTGGAGTTACTATTGCTAGTTCAAGCAGCAAATTCTCATTAATGTATTTCAAAAACAAAACGCACAAAAAATCCACAACACCAGAAGAAAACTCGGAAACAACCCTATAGTACTAACACAGCTGGCAAAGTCCTGGAGGAGCATTCCCAAAGCGGGAGCCAAGGCCCCCCACCCTGCAGGACAGAGATGGTGACACTCCCTGCTCGCGCGGGGCTGTGCTCAGAGCGCTCTGCCCCTCTTCTGGGCCAGGTGAAGCCTCCCTGGCCCTCAGCTCTGGGGCTGCACCGCTGCTCCCTCTTGACCCAAACAGGCCTTGACTTCGTGTGGATTCCAGCCCTGCTCCAAGGCATCCTACAGAGCTGCTTTAAAGAGGAGACGGCGAGGTGAAAAGAGTGTAAGAAACTGCAGGAAGGGGAGGAAAAACATCTGCCCGGAGACTGGGGGAGGAAACAAAGCCAGCTTTCTCCAAGTTTGCAGTGCATCTATCAAAGTTTTTAAGCATTCACATACTGAGTAACAGTAGATTCCCACTTCACAGTTTGGAAACCAGTCCAGCTTGTTAGATCTATTTCCAAATAGGAGAGCCAAGGCATTGGCCAAACTTGAATCACAGCAGTGTTTCAACACGATCAGAATAACCTTTAGGAACACACTGCCATTTATGAGAGATTTTAACCCCCAGAGGCTCCTGTTACTTTTTTTTTTTTTAATTAAACTGCTTCATTAGAAAGCTGTGTTAACTTCTTGCTAAGAAAACAAAACAAAACAAAAAACTCAACAAACAAAACCCACTGCTACTGCAGTTTAAAGATTTGACAGTGAAAAGCCTTTGAAGTCTCCAAAATTTTAATCTCATTTCTTGGTCTATTAAGCATTATTTAGAAGCCTAAAAGCGTTATTTGCAGCACCTTCTAAGAACTCCTGCAAAGGATCTAAATGCATAAGGCAGAATGCTAAGGAACCCCACAAGTAGCTTATACTGTGGTACAGGAAAGAAAAATTAATTTCCCACTTACCAACTGTTGAATGA
The DNA here is from genome assembly GCA_013398955.1 of Callaeas wilsoni. Lineage (NCBI taxonomy): Eukaryota > Metazoa > Chordata > Aves > Passeriformes > Callaeidae > Callaeas > Callaeas wilsoni. Next base: position 11,129 of record VWPU01015188.1, read on the forward strand.
CTCTCTCTACCAAGGCTGAAAAACTGGTGTCTTCACTCTCTCTGTTGTCATACATGTATTTGATCAATTTGGGGATTGTTTCTGTATCCGTTTCAGATTCAAATTCATAGCCTTTGCTCTCCTGAAATATCATACAGAAGAGGAAAAATTGTGTCCATGCTCAGGCAAGAAACACTGAAGGGCCTCTCAGCTGCCTCCCACCAGAAACTGCACAGTCAGACAGCTCAGAGCACTACATTGGGCCAGCAGATATAAATCACTACAGATAAAATATAAGGACTTACCATGTCATAGACAGTCTCTGAGAAATACTGTAATAAAACACGTCGTAAGACTTGCTTAGCATCTATCAAGCACAAGGGACAGGAGAGAGCCCACTCCACACACCCTCTCAAAGAATCTCAGCACAAACTGCTACTCTACTCATAAATACTTTGCATTTAGGATTACAGGAACATACTGCACTTCACCAGCTCCTGAACATCTTTATTAGGCAGACTCTTCCACATAGCTTTTTTATAGATGATATTAAGAAACTTGAATTCAAGTTCTACCAAAGTCATGAAAGATCTGATGGTAGTTTGGGGAAGTATTAACATTCTAGTTTTAGAATTGCAATGCCACAGACTCACCAGAAATTTTCTCAGGTCCTTATAGTTTGTGATGATTCCATTATGGATGACAACAAATTCTAAGAGGGAAAAAAAAATATTCATGAGCAACAAAAAATTAAGATGGTTGATTCAGAACACAAAATTAGATGGGAAAAAAAGCTTAGAAGTACACTTGAAACTACCTGCTTTGCTTTCAGACCTACAGTTTATCACAACATGGACAACAGAAAGCAGAAGCTTACAAATACTGAAGGTATACAAAGGCAGTTCCAAATTATCAAGAGAGTTCTAAACTACACCTAGTAGAGCACCAAGCCATCTGAAATAAAGAATTATATGAAATCTCCCTTTTCTGGCCCAGGCATTATTGACACATTTATGTTTTCAGTCTTACCTTTCAAAAGAAGCATGTTGTACTTTGATTACCTTGCAATTTTCAGAGAACAGATCTCATTAGTTTTTAGTGTTAGTTCAGCCTGAGAAGAGGCTGTTTTATTTTAAAAGTGTCTAAGCTAAATAGAATGGGAACAGCTTAGCCTTGGTATAAAAAATAGATAACAGTAGTAAGAACGTATGTGCTCTGTGGATTGAATCATTTCAGATTCATGTGGTTAAAGTGCTGCAGAGATTACGTACCATTCCTTTTATCTGATCTCTGAGGGTGACTGTTTATTGCACTTGGTACTCCATGGGTCGCCCAGCGAGTATGAGCAATTCCAAAATGTGTTTCAAAATCTGTTTTTGAATCCAGGTCATCTTGTTCTATACAGGAGAAATTCAGTTTACTGAATAATTAATGTTGCCTCTTTCTCTCTGTCTCTCTCTCACACACACACACACACACACACACACGATTTGTAAAACACAAAGAGAATTCCTACAGGCAAAAATCTAAGAGCTATCTTCTGGCTTTTTTTTAACCCATTTGCTTTCTTGACATTACACTTCAGAAAGTTCAAGCTACTGTGATTAAAACCTTGTTTGCCAAGACTTGAGCATTTTTAGCCAATACTAACAGCCAGGCTAACAGACCCCATTACTACAAATTATAATGTAAATGTATTAAAACACAACTTCAGCCTTTCACAGATGGAAGCACTGCATAAAGCAGATTGTGATGACAGCCAGCTGCTTAAATGGTCGTAAATTCTGTCAGAGTGCATGTTTCAGCATTTCAGCCATGCAGCACAGAAATCACATGAGAAAAGCACCAAAGGAGCCCAGGTTTTGAACAAAGGAGTAGCCAAAACAAGGGAGTGCAGACTGACAATTTCACAGTGCTGTATCTGAAGATCAGCTTGCTTTTTAAGTGCAGATTTGAGGGGCACAACAAATTTAGCTGCTTGGATTCCCCAATGCAGTTATTGCTGATGCAAAATCATAACTGCAATTTTATGATCTGACTTTCTGCTGAGATGCAGATGGTCTCTGCCTGGGAGGCCAATGTAAAGGGGTCATTTTTAACACTTACTGTACAACTCTTCTTCCAGGGCCTTTACTTTTCCTCTTTTCTTAACCAGTTTGATGAATCTTTCTTTATCTTCATTATTATTTCCATCAATCGCCACTCCTACAGCACAGGACACAGTCATAAGTGTTAATTAAAGCATGAAATACACCAGAATAAGGAAAAGGCTGAAAAAAAATAAACACAGGTACACAACACTGCAATGAATATCTTTAAATTACCCTTTAAAGGGACATATTTGAAGCCTGTTGCTAGACCTGTGCATGTTCGAATGAAACTACATCAAGTCTACATCCACTGCACAGATTAAAACATACATGAGCCATCTCAAATTGTGTTTGACAACAAACCGAAATACTTTGCCTGATAAAATGAGCCAGCTCAAATTTAAGACAAGCTTGATCTCCCCATCCTTCACTGGGGTTTACATACACAGAAAAGGCTGAGGCACAAGCTACATGGCCCTGTACAGAGAACTTCTTCCACACCCTGTTTGTTTTGCTTATGTGTACTAACCTCAACCATCTAATTACAGAGCTAAACGCCCACTTTTAAGTCCTGAGGAAAGTTGTAGCACTCCAAGAATCAAGCTAACTAGTTCTGATCTGCTAATCTGTAGAATAAAGAAAGAAAAATGCAAGATGCCAGACACTGAAAGTACCAAAAAAGTCATGGAATGAGCTATTGGTTGCTAAAATTAATTTTTTGAGTTGGTTAACATACCTGCAGAGTCATATCCTCTGTATTCCAGTCTCTGTAATCCTTTTATCAGGGTTTCATATATTTCTTTCCTAGTGCGAGGCACTCTGTAGTTTAGATAAGCAAAAATTCCTGTTTAAAAAGAAAGGGGGAAGGAGGGGGAAAAAGAAGGAAAGGGTTTTTTAAAAAATTTGCATCACTTCTGACTCAATTTAAAACTAGTATGAGGGAGAAATCCTAGGGGTGCCCAACCTCCCATTTAGTACAATTCCTTCTAATGCTTTTTTAAATGGAAAGAATTCAAATACAATAAAGGACTCAGAAGCCTCATTTCAACACACAACACAAACTTTACTGGCAAGTTTTGCTCTCCTCATGTTACCCACCAAGAGTTAAACGGTTAGGAGAGGTTAAAAAAATTCTGCTTTTCACGAAAACCACAGCTGAAAATGGGAACATTGTGATCTATTTCATATCCAGGCATTCAAAGAAGGAATATATTCACCAGGACTAACACAAGGAGACTTTTGTAATCCAAGTCATGGCCTTAAATACCCATGGGTAGGTACGAGGCGCAACGTCTAGTTCTGAAAGGCTCCAGCTCAATCCTGTACACAACAGTCGCTTCAGCAGAAAGAGAACGGAGAGGAAAACACGAGGAAAGGGCAGAAGTCAATAGGGTAGGACGGCAAGGGAAAGAAGCAGAGGGTACAGAGCAGGGTCACCCAGAGCACAGCGCTCCAGCTGCGCTGCCTCAGCGCGGTGCCGCCCGCCCGAGCCCGCCCCGCGGCAGCTCCTCCGCCGCACCGCAGGAACTCCCTCCCTGCCTCCTCGGCCTGCCAGAGCCCGAGCAATGATCCCCCTGCTCCTGAACAGACCAGTCATCAGCCAAGAAGAGCCTTTTTTAGTTTGGGGGTTGGTTCCACACCCTAATTGTTTGGGGGTTTTTTTGGAAGGTAAAAGTACACAGGCATTTTTTTATTTATATGGATGTTGGGGATGTTCTCTCACCTTTAGAAAAGGTGTAATAAACGGGTCACCTGCAAAGGAAAACACAGCCATTCCTTTCCTCTGCTTACTGCTCTTCCTGGGATTCTGATATTTATAAGGATGGTGGGGATGGTCAACTATCTTTAGAAAAGGGGTAATGAAAGGGTCACCTGCAAAGGAAAACACAGCCATTCCTTTCCTCTGCCTACTGCTCTTCCTGGGATTCTGATATTTGTATGGATGTTGGGGATGTTCTTCTATCTTTAGAAAAGGTGTAATGAAAGGGTCACCTGCAAAGGAAAACACAGCCATTCCTTTCCTCTGCCTACTGCTCTTCCTGGGATTCTGATATTTGTATGGATGTTGGGGATGTTCTTTTACCTTTAGAAAAGGTGTAATAAAAGGGTCACCTGCAAAGGAAAACACAGCCATTCCTTTCCTCTGCCTACTGCTCTTCCTGGGATTCTGATATTTATATGGATACATTGCACCCGTTTATTAACTCTTGCAAATCTGTACCCCAATAAAACAGAAACAACTAATTTCACTGTTTCAACAGTTTCTCCAAGCAGCAAGTCAGGACTGGAGACTACAGCTAGAAAAGAAACAGACTTTAAGAGCTCAACAGATAAGCAGTTCAGACAAGTGTTTTAGATGGAGAAAGCCTTTGTTTGAAATTTAACACCCTCTTCCCCCTCAATTAAGGCTTTTGAACTGTAAATGGCCATAGTGAAGAAGCTGTTATAATGATACACCAATAAATCTCCCTTATAAATATTACTGTGAATTTGGTTACTCCACTGGTCCATAAGCCATTAATACTGCGGATTAGACTGTGAGACGAAGAGAGTATTACATTTGCCTCTGAATTTGTTTTGGAAAGATTAAAGGGTAGATAATACTTTTCTGCTTCAGAAGTGAGATTTATGAGGAGCTCAGCCTAATTATTTCTAGCACATCCAACATTAACTGAGACATTAAGACAATAGTTGCATTTAAGGAGGTATTTGGGAATTTGAACTGCTTAATACTGTTCTTTATGGATGCTTTGATAAATAATGCCTCTGGTTATAAGCAGTCACTTTAGACTGAGGGCCTGTTGATCATTTTTCCAGACAGATATTTGCCGTTCTCTGCCACTAACCATGAACCTCAAGAGCAGCATTCTTCAATTTCTTCAATACGAATTTCTCAACATCTTTCCAAAACATTGCCACACACCTCATTTCAGTTCCAGCTCTACTTTCTAGGCCAGATTTCACAATGAATTTAAGCCTCAATATCCTCCTATGTTCCATGTGGCATCTTTCACTACACAGAGCTCCAGGAAGAACTTTCCTCTGGGACAGTTCTTACAATGCTACCAGTGTGCTGAAATTGTTAAAAAGATCCTTGTTTCCAGGGAATTGGAGCTGCACTTCCACACACGTGCATTAGAAGATGCAGAAGTCACCAGAGGCCATTTAAAATGAAAACAATAGCTGCAGCCTGACTTCAAAGAACATGTTATAAACTCTTTCAGTTAAAGGAAATAAATCTTGCTCTAAGCACTGAGAGTAACACTTTCTCTGGTACGTTTCTGTTTTATAATTTATCCACTCACATATTTTATCTCTCCTCAGTCATCATTTTGGCCAGATTTAAAGCACGTTACTCAACTCATGTAGAAAGAACTTCTGATAAAGACTCCTTGTAGCTTAATTCTTTCTGGATGCACACCAGTATGACGGAATCTCAGTTGAATCATACTTATGATAAGAGTTTTGTGATGCTAACAAGTTACTTTATGATGGCCTCCCCAAGGTATTAGGTGCCATTTCCAGATCTTGCTTCCCTAAGAAGACTCAAAAACATAAAATCCAGGAAAAGCACCCAAGAAATGTTTTACTAGGACATTGCCCACTTGATCTGAATGTTAAATCTAGTTTGCAACTTTTCATAATTACAGTTTGCTTAGAAGGATCAACTAGGTCAATCGTGTATGGCTTACCTTTAGAAGCAGATACTAAAAACAGAAGCAGAAGGTTGTTAAAACATTGCTGAAACCAGCTTCAATCACATGCAGATACTGAAAGCAAGGCTCTCCCTTTATATGCATATCAAGACTTTAGAGCTTCCCCTTTCAGGATTACAAGCAGAGCATCAAAAGGAGAAAAAGTAAATTGAGTGTTTTTGTGGGAAAATTCCACAAGAACTCTTGCAATTGCAGGACTTCACCAAAATCAAGAAGGGGGCAGCCTACACTTGAAGTTTGAACAAGATTATTTATTTTTCGAAAAATAAAAGGATGCCTCTATTGGTGTAAGCACATTGTTGATTCCAAAAATTTGGCTTTGAAAATGTCTCAACTTCTTATCATGATGAAACTAATTTTGATTTAAAATAGGTAGATCATCAGTTTAAGTGCATCTTGACTGTTTTTTAAACTCTGAATACTCTTGCTTGAATACTTTTGCTATACTGTCTTCTCACATGGGAGAATGATAACATCTCAACTTTGCTTTCTTAGGAGCATGTTTATAGCAGAATTTATGACCTGTGTATTTTCAAAACATAAAACAAGGGCTATAAATCGTCACATGCTACCTGAAGCCAAAGAAAACACAATAGGGTATATTATCAGCACTTAAACCTGGAAAGATGAAAAAACAAAAACGACAACAAAAAAAGTAATTTAAAAACTGCTTGTTGCAGTCTCAAGAACTCCTACGCTCCCTGCAGAGATCAGCATAGCAGGCTGGGGGTATCTTTCATGAAAACAAATGTAGTATAAAAGGCCTCTAAATGCTGACGGGTAAAGAACTAGCTCTACTCTCACTTACCCTTCATGAGCTGCTGCTCCTTGCCATTTCATACTGAGTCACTTGCTCCACCCCAAGCCGGACGTTTTACCGAACTCCTTGAACACTCTTAACACCCTCGCTGCCCAATCAATACCCAGCCCAGACATGCCAAGTTTTTGGTGTTACCATTACGTGGCTCGGTGCTTGCCGTGAATACTCGAGGGTGGCTCACGCACTGAGCCAGGTCTCTCACCTCAAGGGGTTTTGTTTAGAGGACACCGAGTTTGTCTCATTGATAGTGATCTGTCACGTAGGAGCTCAAACAATAGGAGTTGAAACAATATCACCTCGTGTTTCCATTCAAGTGAAAGAGGATCCCTGAGCTCCTTGCCTTTTCTGAGGTTACAATTAAAAAGGATGTGGAGGCAAGGAAATGATACCTAATTCAGAAAGTACAATTTTGGGAGCAGTAACTCAACTCACTTTCGGTCTGCATCCCACAAAAGAGGTTTTGTTGATGACGACTAAGAAGTATAAGTGCAAATTTTTCTACTTTCATCAGACCTGAGAGGAGATGTCAGGGACAGATAGGCCAAGTTTCACTAAACTTTCCTCCATAACTAAATGCCATTGCCTTAGCAGCTTCTGAGCCCACACTTTGATTTCAATCTGATCCAAAGCATATCTAAGCACTCGTGTACACGCTGTAGGAATTATCTTTACCATCTCATCTTTATTAGATAGAATGAGGCGAATAAACTCGCAACAGCTAAGAATTAAACTCCTTCCCTGCCTTTGTTTGAAAACCACAAACTCTCCCTTATCGCCGCAGTTCGGAAGTGAGTCACGATTAATCAATCCCCAGTCCCGGATTAGGAAAGACAGAGCCCAGCGCATCCCGTGCATCAGAGGCAGCGGGACCAGGAGCAGAGGGTAACCACGCACCCCGGGCACCCCCGGGGCAGCCTGGGCGGTGGCAACGGGACGATTTCCATCCCAAGCCTGGGGACACGCCGCCAGGCACGGGGAGCTCGGGGAAGGAGGAACGGAACGGCGATCGCCTCTCCTTGCGAGAAGGGGCGGGCGGAGGGGCTTCACCTTCACCTGCCCGGCGCTCCCTGTCCTTCCCACCCCCTAGATGGATGCAGCGGGGCCAGTCCCGAGCGAACCCGCAGCCCCGACACCGCTGGGCTCGGGGACAAAGCGGCCCTTGTCCCGCAGCTGGCCGGGCTCGGCCCGCGGCTCCGTCACTCACCGCACATGGTGGCAGCGCACGGTCCCTCCCGCTCCCGGCAAACGCGGCTGAGGCCGGGCCGGCACCGCCGCCCGCGGCTCTTATAGCTCCGGCTCCTGGGGCCGGGCCGGCCCTGCCTCCCCCCGCCCCCTGCCCGGGGCCCCGCGGGGGCAGAGCCCGGCGGGACCGCGGCCACTCCCGCCCTGCCCGGCCCGGCCCG
>VWPU01015190.1:0-41219 GCA_013398955.1 Callaeas wilsoni
CGGGCCGCCCCCGGGCGGGAGGGTGCCCACCCCGCAGGTGAGCGCCGGGGCGAGTCCGGGCGGCGAAACAAGCCGCGGGGAGGGCGCCCGGCGCCCCCGCACCTGCCAGGGCTTCCTCGGATGTCCCGGCGTGGCCGGGAGGTGGGACGCGGCACCGGAGCGAGCACCGCCCGCCCCCGCCGGGCGCCCCCCGTGCGCGCTGTGCCACCCGGTGACCCTCGGAGCGGGGCGAATGCCGAGGTCTGAACGCAAGGACGGCGAAACCGGGCGGCTGCGGGCGCGAATGGCGTGCCCAGCCCCTGCCCTGTCCCGGCCGAGGGCTGTGCCGCTCTCCCCTGGGAGCGCAGGATGTCTCTTCGGGACTTGGACGGACGGCATCCGATGTGATGAGCTCCTTATCTGTATGATATTCCTCCAGCCAGTCAACCCCGTGGTAACTATCCATCAGCGCCAAAGCGTTGGACAGATTTAGTAAATGCATCTATTGCTTTCCAGTGATTTTCTCCTAGTAGCCTAATTTTCTTGTTATTCTGTTCATTTTTGTCTTTGTGAAAAAGCAGCCCTTACTTCTGGGGAAAGAAAGGGTCGGTTTTCCCTTTTCATCTCAGATTCTGGCAGCTCGCACGATCTCGAAATGTCACCACATGTTCTGAATTGTGGGACTTCGAAATTATTGTGGCTTGTATGTAGTCAGTGTTCAAAATAAGTGTTTAAATCACAGCAATACTAAATAAAACACACAACTCCTAGCTGCATGGACTGGATTAAACATAAGAAAGCAATCAATGCTTGTGGCTTCTATATTCCCACAATTCTATTTATATTTCCAGAAAGGAAACTGACATCTCGTAACATACTAATATAATGCCAGAGTACCTAAATACAAAGCATTTAATGAGGAAAAGCAAACAACTGTACAACCTATCCTACACTGCAGAGACCTTGCCACAGTCTGAGTTTCATGTAGTCCAGAGTATCCCATTTCTTTTTTTGGAACTTTTATTTCTAGTAGTGTAGGGGAAAGCAAAGATTTCCATGAAGCCTTGGATTTCTTGTGGCTTACTTCTGTGTTACTGCACCAGATACTTCAAATACAATTCTACTACCCACCTCTGCATAGGACCAATTTTAGAGGTTATATTTTAAAAAATATCAGAAGTAACATTTAAAAATTCAAAATATCTATTAAACTATATTTTTAAGGAATTTTGATCAAATTACTTACATGCCCTATTAAAATATTAGGAAGGCCTAAATCCTGTCATTAATACCACATCTCAAAATAGCTGTGAAACTAAGGACTAATTCTGTCTTACCTCACTCTTCAGCTGAGAGGGAGTTTTCCATTTTTCAAAACATGGGATCGCACTTGAGCAGGTGCAAGTGTGCATTGCTCTCAGTGAGTAAATTTAGGGCACAGCTAGGAAGGAAGTTAAGAGCAATGCTTATGGACACTGTGTCTTTCCACCCTCCTTTCTTCCTCTTCCCCATCTTAATTTCAGGAATAGCAAATTATGCCAGAACATGTCTCACTGTAATTCCTTAATTCTTTTGAAGGTAAATGTCATTTGAATATTGCAAGGGGACAACAAGACATAGTTTCCTAATTAATGCTAACATGTATTGCACATAATAGTAACTGTGATTTGAGGAACACTTAAAGCTAAAGGAACACGAGCAAGACTGACTACATTTAATTCAACTGAATTAAATAGTGCTGGCTGAACAATAGTAGTTACTGTTAGAATAAATACAATTCTTCAGCTTCTGTTCATTTTTAGAGCTTAACTATGAGCACTAGTTGCTGCACACTTTTGGCATCATGCATCTTCACCTGGGCTACCCCAGTGTGCTCTTCCTCACTCCTAACTGTCCAAACACAAAAGTGTGGTTACCAGGAAAGAAGGCACTAGCCTTTCACTTCCAAGCAAGTCAATTTCATCATATCTCGGTGAACTTCAGAGAGCTATGAAAAAACCAAAAAGTACTAGAAATGTTCTCTCGGATTACTTAATGTGAAGATTTTAGTAGCGATAACCTAAATCTTCAAATGATAGGAAATGTCCCACAAGAACAGCTCAATGAGAATATGAGAACGTGGTTTCTGTGAAGTACGTAGTGGATTCTGTGAAATTACAGGCTCTAAAGTCTGCAGTTGTTTAATGTTTACAGAGTTCTCCAAAATGGAGAAACCATGTATGTGTTAAGCATTGTTGAAAATACACGAGTTACTCATTCATGTTAGCATAGAAAGTTGTTTTTACAAACATATACATTGTCCAGGCACAAAGATAGCTTTAAAGATATCAGCATTTCCACTTGTTCTTCTTTTCAAAGGTGTTAATAGATAATCAGGGTCCCGTTCCAGCCTTTACCCAGGTAAAGCTGCCTAAGGTAGCCATGAAGTTCGCCTCAATAAGTTGCAATAATAACTTGCAACTTGACTTCTATCCCTTTATCTCACAGCTGGATTTCTCCCAGGTGACCAATGTCAGACTCAATGTGAGAAATACCGGATAGCACGTTTCAGCTCAGTGACCCACAGCTACGAATACTCTGGCACAAATGCTACCACTAGACTTGTGCAAGTTGGGCTCTTGAACAATGTGGGACTATAGGCAGCCATTAAAAACACATACAGTATTTGAATGTGCTGCGTCTTTCACTTAACAGTTTCACACTTCTTAGTAATGACCTTAAAGTTCCTAACTGAAGCAAGGGAGTAAAAAGCATAAAGAAAGGTTGGCATTTAAAGGAAGATACTCAACTAATAAAAAACAGCTCTGCTGACATCATTTGTGCTACGGCAATTAATATCAGCTGATGAGCTGCCCTTTATATTCAATATACACATATTTACACTGTGATACTGTATACATTTAATATACATATGTACACTGTGAGAACATTTTAACTCAACCACATTGAGTCCCAATAATAGGATATGTGTTGCTAAAATGCATAGGCAGTGTAGGAAAAAATCCAAATACACATGCACTCTAGCTGCACTGAAGATTATAGTTTATAATAGAGATTTCTGCACTATTTGATTCCAGCCCTAAAACTGATTCCCTTTGTAACAAGCATTTTTACATAATTTTTTCTAAGTCACTTTGGCATCTATAAACTAAAGAGTAATACTTTGCTATCTTTCAACTCAGAAAGTTGTTCCGAGGGAATTTGAATCAATAGTGTGTCAGATTAACAATGCATTATTCATCATGTTTAAAAGATTTTATTGAATCTTTCCTTATTTTAGTGGTTAGTGGTAACTTTGGTTTTTGACTGGGCTCCCCACTCTGAACAAGTTCATTTCAGATCTGCCTGTCTGAACTCCCTCTGCAGATCGAATTAGTGATACTATTCTTTCTTGACTTCCTCACTTAGCAAAGAGGAAGCCAAAATATAACAACATGTATCCATACCACTGTTAAAGTAACTACACCACTGCTTGTGGCTGGTTTTGGATTAGCCAAGGGGATCCTCTAACCTGTAGAGTTACAATATTAAGCAAACTACTAAACTATGTTGTATGCTTCAGAGTGAAAAGGTCCAAACTAGGGCAGGTCATAAAAATAAACAGGTGCTTTGTGAATGTGTTGGGACTTATGTATGCATTTCAAGAGAAAGGTGAAGCCAAGACTCAGGTCTCATATAAAATATGAAAGTTGTGTCTAGAGCTTTGTAAGTCATGTGTTATGCACATTTTTACTACAAAGCCACCAAACCTCTCTTGCAAGAATGCAGGGTGAGCCTTACATTTTAAGTCACTTTTACTTAGCTCCATCATGGGGTCTTACACAACTCTTACTGGATTCGGGAAGAACTTTTCCATTAAAAAGTGTGCTGTGAGTTAAGGAAAGGACTTTATAGAAATTTGAAGTGGTACACAGACAAGTCCAACCCTGACAGGCAGAGGACTTGTGGCTGCATTTAATGTCCATCACTCGTTTCTCAGAACAACTATAGGAAGAGCACTTCCAGATAATATGACAATTTGCATAGATTATTAACTTGCACAGATTCAAAACCTGCAATAAATAGTTTTGCTTATCCTGCTGCTCTTTGTTTTGTGTTTTAAGAGCAAGGGAGAGGGGTTTGTGTACTATTTTTTCCCTTTCACCATTCAAGTCTTCAACTAAATCTCCCTTTGCCCCCATTATCATAAAAAGCCTGCTTATGAGCAGATGGAAAGAACAATGTGGCTCTTGCCACAAAGACCATGTATTTTACCAGCAGGTTACCAGGTAAAGGATTGAGTGGATCAGCTGAAATTAGTCTTGTAAGGGAAATTGGTGCAGTGGTTAACCTTAAAACTGCATTCATGGATGTACTCTTTAACAAATGCAGCAAAGAAATGATAAACACAACCCAAATCCTGGCCCTTACTGGGGGAGGGGGAAATAGAGAAAAAAAAAGATGTGCTCCTTGTTTATCTAAGCCTGTGCACAGAAGGAAACGGGCTTGGATGCTTCAGCCAGGACTCTGCATTTCCAAGCGGAGAAGGGCTGCAATCCATCTGCCTCCAGAGTTTCAGCTGAGTTTTGGATGACGGCAGCAATTTAAATGTCACTGTTTAATAGGATAACGCATTCGCAGGAATTGACTTCGCTGCCTTCCTCCCACAATGTCTTCGTCTCCCCAGGCAAAAATCTCGGGTTTCCCTTGCCCGATCCTTTCAATGTCAGCTCCATGTTACCGGAACACACATACAGCTGTTTTCCCTATCACAGCTGCATCTCCGGCAACAGTTTTGGGGCTTGAGGACTGCAGAGGGCAGTGAAGGCGGATGTTCAACTTAACAACAAAAATGAGGATAGTAAAAATATATTTGTGAGGGCTACAAATCCTAACAAGGAAGGGAGTGAACTTAGTTCGTTGTGAGTATCTCCAGGACTTGGCTGCTGCTTTTCTGAGGGTGTGTACACCAAGCCACTCAAAGAATGGGTCTCCCCCATCTGCTCCTTAAACCTGGGGTTTACAAGTAAAACCTGGACTAACAAAACAAGTTAGCAAAACGTGGCACAGCCATCTAAAGGGGAGCCTGGCAGCGGCATGGGTCCATACTTCATGTTGCCTCGCCAAGTTCAGGGCCAGAGGCAGCCTAGCCTTGACCTCTTAGCCTGAAATCTCCCAAGCAGCTACCCAAAGCCTATTTTTAGCACTCCTTGCCTGATGTGTGTGTGTGTGTGTTTGCACAATGGAGAAAAGACCAGGAGCGGGACCAGACTGCCCTGAAAAGGGAAATCTGATTTTATCGCCTGCTGAGGATGCCGGTGACATGATTTCCTTTGGTTGGAAGGAGGGTTTTCGAGTTGCTTAAACAAACCGCAAAGGCATCGCACCGCAGCTTTCCTCCTGGCCAGTTTGGGCACTCCCCTCCCTTTGTAGCGGCCCAAAGACACGCACTCTCCCCACACCCCACAAGGCAGGGTGGCAGCCGGGTACCCCCAGCCCCGTCTCGCTTTGCCGCCGCAATGGAAGCAATTCCCAGCCTAGCTCCAGAAGAAGAAGGGGGGGAAAGTGTGTATCTCTTTCTGGAAACTGCCTCCCAACGCTGCTTGGACACGTTGCTTTTGCTGTGCTAAGAGAAGGCGTTTAACGGTGTCAACATCCAACCCATCCCCCTCGGCAAAGTTGAAGGCAAGGCTCTCGGTGCTAATCCCAGGCTTTTCACCCGGGCAGTGAAACTCAGAAAGGGCAATGAACTCCCCGTCTCCCAGAGGGACGAGCTCGTCAGCAAATGGCCAGACACGGCGGGGGCGAAAAGCTCCCACCCCCCCGCTCCCCTCGGGGAGGAGACGAGCACCGGCGGCCGGGCTCTGGCGTGGAGCGGGGTCGGAAGAAGGAAAGGGGGTGCTGGAGGGCACAGTTAAGGATGATAGCCCGACCCCCTGCCTGAACAATACAGGCAGGGAAAAGGGTAGGAAACGCCTGTGCAACGGCAAGGCACGCATGTACCTACCAGCTCCTCCCAGGCGGGGCTGCGGGCGCTATAGGAAGGGTACTCATGCTCCTCCATCACCCCGCAGCAGGTCCCCAACCTCCGCGAGGAGAGCGCCGACGGGCAGCGGAGCTGGGTCCGCCGGGCTGCGCCTACCTCCCGCCGCTGCCGCTGCTCCGGCTGGCAGCGCTTCCCTGGCGCTGCTCGTCCTCCCCCACCCCGGCCCCGCTCCTCCCTTTTCTCCCCCGGCTCTGTCCAGGCCCCCTCCTCCCTCCCCGCCCGGCTCCTCTCCCTCCCACGGCCACCGGGCTCAGCCCCGGCTCCCGGGGGAGCCGGCCTGCAGCTGCCGCGCCGCTCACATCATCGCCGTCTCCCGCCCCCCGCACGCCCGCCCGCCGCGCTGTCCCGGGCGCCCCGCACGCCCGGCCCCCTCCCGCCCGGGAAGCCCAGCGGATCACGGGCAAATCGCCTTGGGCGTAAGCCGGTTTACGGCCGCTCCTGCTGTCGGCGTCGCGGCGGGGCCGGCGGGCGAGGATGCTCCCCGCGGCGAGGGGAGAAAGCCCCTCGGTGCGCCGGCAGCCTCTCCTGCCCCACCGGGACGCGCCGCCTCCCCTGGCCCCCAGGCTGGCCCCGCTGGCCTCGGTGCGGGGGCGGAGTGCGGGGTCTGCGGCCCCGACGGGCCCGGCTGGGTGTTGCGGGGCGCCCCGGAGGGACCATCGCTGCTCCCGCATCACCCTGCCCCGAGCCGAGCCAGGAGGGGGCCAGGGTCAAGGGCCTGGTGCTGGGACAGCCCTCTGGCACCACTCATTCACAAAGGCTCCGAGAGCACAGCACTGGGCTTTTAACACACTTTGGCTCTTAAACTGAGTGTTAAACTGCACCTCGTTCCCCCACAGCGGCTCCGGGTGGTCCCATGGGCACGTTAAGACAAGCTCCCCGGAGCTGGGACACGGCACAGCCACTGCGGAACAGACAGCACAGATGTTTAGGCCATCTCTGACACATGCAGGGTTCTAATTTCCAGGGCCACCACGCCAACCTTATGGAGCATCAGGATTTCTCTGCCTTCCATTACACCTTTTATTAATACACAGTGTGTATATATTAGCCTTCTCACTTTACCAGGTACCAGCATCCCCTTGAACACCAGCCAAAGCATTACAACTCTTCAAGTGGATGTTGTATCTCCTTTGAACCCAACACTTTCACTCATTTGTTTCTCCCTGTTGCTGTGGAATAGTGGGATATGTGAAAAAGAAGGACTGGAGGAGAGAGAAAAAAAAGGAAGCTTAGTTACCATCCAAAATAATGGTGTCCTTTACTCCACTTTCAGCCTGCCCTTTTGAATTTGCAGCTACCATGTTTGATTAAAAGAAGTTATCTTCAGATTATCTACTTGATAAGTGCAAACATGGACAAGAAATTGTATTCAAAAGAAAAAAATGAAGTAATTAGTATTTGTAATAGTTTTATTTTTATATATTTTCATTTTCTTTGTGTTTTAAAGCTTTTTCATACCAAAAAAAAGGCACACTGACTTCTGAGCTTTAGCTTTTGCAAAATACATCTATTTACAAAGATGTAGGAGCACTACTGGTGCAAAAAGATGAACCTTATCTACTCATTTAACTAAGGCTGTAGAAAACTCCCATGAAGTTAAGATAGTGTGCCACTAAGCCAGGCCCAAAGAATTGCCACAGCAGCTCAGCTCATTTGAGGAACCGAAATTGCTGCATTTCTTCCAGATGTAGAAAAAGGAACTGTTTTTCTTGATAATAAGTTTATCAGCAATGAGTTGATGAACTGCCTTGATGGTAAGAGTATAACCTCAAAAGGAAGAAAACAAGATTACTTAGAGCGTTTTGGGTTTTGGAAGGCAGCTTTCTAAAGCTAATGGTGAGCAACAGTTGCCCAAGGATGTCTGGTCTCCTTCCCTTTGTTCTCTGAGTATAAGAGACTACTGAGGAATGTCATACTATAAAGGGATTTACACTAAGAAGGAGTGTCAGAGTAAGATTAGTCAGCTCCTCTCCTTTCCTCATGATGCACTGGAGGATCTCACGTGATGGTTGTTTATACCTCTTGACATCTGGCCTCTTTAGCCTTGGTCATGCTGGAGCTTTGTGGCGAAAGTCACCTGCTGTGAAAAATATGTCATACATAGTCTCTCGCATTTCCTTGCTTGCTGAACCACAAAAATTGAGTCTTTTAAAACTCTAAGAGTCTTAAAGTAACTTCTTCAGTTCACACACTATACATCCCCTTTTGCCCTGAAATTCAGATTCTCACTATGCCTCCAGCCCCATTTTCTGTTTCATGTGCCCTGAAACTTATACCTGTGACTAGATATACAATTGTATTCACCTCGTTTCATCCCCTGGAGTTCAGAGCTTGGTTTCCATAAGTGGAAAGCTAGTATAGGCCCCAGAAGATTATAACAACCTACTTAGGTTGAAGGTGCGTTTCAAGGTCTTGTTGAATAAGGACAGGCATCAGTCGCTGCACAGATCCTGCTGGGTCTATGTGACACCCATGCAATGTAATTCAGCTCAGCCCTGCCCTTTTGGACTCCTGAATGCCAAATCTGATTTTTCACTTTCTGTCAAGGAGACAGATTTCTGTCTTTGCTAAGGAGCCCTGCCCTGTGTGATTTCCCTCTGCTCACTGAGTCGAAGAGCACAGTTCCTGACGAGACTGAGGTCTCTCTGCTCCTTGGCTGAACTGGTTGAAAATCACAGGCCAAGGATTTTGCTGGAAAATATAATTCTGTCAAAGCCAACAGAGAATTTGAAGACAGATGTCCAAATCACAGGATTATTGGGGTTTTTTGTTCAGGGGGACACTGCTGCATTTACAGAGGGCAAAGGGAATTGAAGTCAGGCCCAAGGCAAGGATGTGACAACCCATCCTTAAGGGGAAGAAACACCTAAGATTTGTTACTGAGGGGTAGGGGAGCTGCCTGCTAAAACAAGGAGTGACCAACTGTTCCCTTGAGAAGATGGGAAGTTAGACTGGGAGAAGAACCCACTGGAGGCAGTTGGAGTAGGAGCAGACAGTGGTTCTCCTACCAGGTCTACCAAACTGCATCAAAACATCTCCAACACAGCCTAGGGGTTGATTTAATTTCATTCTGATTTTTTGATTTTGTTCCAAGTTGTGTTGTTTGTTTGGATTATTTTGGGGTTTTATTTTAATATTTTCCAATTTTTTCAATTCAATCTACACATTAGGGGTTGAATTTCTTGGTAGTAGCCTACTCTATCTACTGTGTTCAAAGATGCCTCATCTCCCTTTGTCTCTTTTGTTCCCTGCCCTCAATGACTCAGTGAAAACTTGAACAACAGATCAAAAGTTTCATTATTGACTTCTTTTACATGAAGTGCACTGAAAATAGCCTACATTTCTAAGCAAAATATTTTTGATGTATTGGACACACTTAAACATATGGACTTTAATTCTAATGCTGTGGTTCGGCATTCACAAGGAAGTCCCCACCACTTTAAGAATTTCCATTCTCTGAGGGTGGAAAAAGGAGCTTTCAATTTTTTTCCTAAGCTGAGGTAGAAAGGCACTAAAAGAATGAGCTTTTCTATATTTTTCTGTATTTTTCCACCAGCATTGCATTTAGCATATATGACGTAGCAAGTATATAATAATTCTCATCAATTTATGCTAACTTTAAACTTCCATCTTTACTTGGCACATAGTATCAAATCTAATTTGAGTAAATTCTACAAGGAAATATTGTTCTTCATTCTCTTCACTGTAAATATGCCAATTAGCCTTTTTTTTTTAAATAATTTTGCATATCATTTGAAGGTATGATTTCATCAACATTGTAGCTGGGTAGTTCCTGCCAGCCAGACAGGTAGTAACAACCTGCAGTGGGTCATTAAAATGATAAATGTATTAAAAGCAGAGCAAAATGCACATATCTCTCTGGTAATCCTTCAGATAGAACTGAAGTAGCAAAATGGGTAATTTAAAAAATAAATGTATATTTTTTCAGTAACATCCTGATAGTTGCCTTGAAATCCACTACTTTCTGTTTATAAGAGCATCTAAACTATTGAACAAATTCTACATTTCTCCCAGTTTACAGGGCCTACTGCCTGGAGCTCATGTTGGCACCTGAGAAATGTTTTAACCTACAGTTTTCTTTGATAGACTTCTTTCAACATGTGTATTCTTCGTTTTTATTATTCCTCTCATTAATGTAACAACTGCTTCAGCACATACCTACCTATAAGCAACAGGATGGTTTTAAACAATTCCCTTGATTTCTGGGTTTTACAAGTGGAAATTATTTATGCAGCTGGAAGAATTTTTTTCTAAATGAAGTGCTTTAGAAAGAAAGAAGTCACTGAGAAAAAAAACCTTGGGAAAAAGTGTTTTACTGGAGCAGCAGCAGAACCATGGAAGGACAATCCACCATCCACTTAATTTTCCTCCCAGCATTTTTATTTCCTCTTCTAAATTCCCCACCCCCGCCAGTGTCAGCACCTCCTGCTTGTTCTGCTGGCGTGGAGAACCACCTCAACACCTCATTCTGAGTGGCAACACCGGGGACTAATGTTGTTGAATGGTATTTTCCCTTATGGACTTTATTCTGAGACATCTGGGGGGGTTGTTTTTGTCATCCCTTTGACTGCTCTGACTTTCTGCTGAAGTTGCAACAGATACCCTGAAAGTCAGAAGGAAAATGACGTGAAAGCACAGGTGGCTGTAGATGGTGCTTGCTCAAACCGCTGCTAACCTTCACTAACCACCTCTGCCAGTGCTCCTGGCTGAGGCCATGTACTGATGCATTTACTTAATTTACTTAAGCCTGGTGAACCAGGCTTAAGACATTCTAGCTTCATTTCATAAAAGCACCTTTGGAAAGAGTAATTCACTTAGACCCCTGATGACCAGGACTTTAGATCCTTCCTAGAGGATGTAGTTAGTGAATGACCTAAACCTGCTGCCTGAAATTTGTATCTCATTCCCCATAAATATGTGGAAACCATTCTATGCCTCCTCACTACTGACTTTTGGTGAGGTTGTTGTCACACACTTCTGCTCTCAACCAACCTAATTTCATTCTCATCATTGGCCTCTCAGCCCACACTTCAAGAGATGTTGCTTGTGGCTTGCTTGAAATGCAATGCTCATTGGACACTGCTCCAGCTGAAGCCTCACCTTAAATAACATCGGCCTGGGTTTGCCCAGGTGTGATGAACATACTCCTTGATTGATCATCCTGACCATTGATGAGGATATTCAAACATCCTTCCTGTTTTTGTGTAAAGCAGGACTTCCTCCTGGCGGCATCTCTTTAGATCTGTGAGCACCAGGAAATATGTCAGGTGAAACAGGGTTTCCTAGGAAAATATCACATCAATGTCAAAAGCTTCAGTGAGTCTACCCCTTCCACAGGCCTGATTTGCTTGACATTATTTGTCCTTGAAAAGCCTGTATTAGTTACACTCCTCCCTGTTATCTTCTAAGTAATTAGAAACATTTTATTTTCATTTTGTGAGGAATTTAAGTTTATGTGATGGATCAGTAATTCCCAAGTTCCTTCTTTTTATCCTTTTTTAAAGTTTCACTTCATAATACAAGATCTGAAATGATTAAACACAGGATGTGTTTTAACCTCATTTTTACATATGAGCCAAACATCTCTGACAGAGCTCTGCATTTGTGGTTGCCCACTTTAGGATGCCTGGCACAAACTTTTGTATCCGTTACTTTGAACTCATTCAGACCTTGCAGATGCAACTTTCTGACACACATTTATTCTGAAAGAGAAAGAGAAATGACTAGTAAAGCATAAAGGTTACTGATGTGATACTTTAAAATCACAGAAAAAATTAATAAATATACTACTTCTAAAATGCTCAGAACTAAAGTAGAGGTTATAGTCAAACAATCTCTAAAACACTAAAGAAAAACAGGAATGGGAGAAAAGAGGTTTGCCCCTAACACTGAAAGAGGAGAAAACAGGTGGCAAAATTATTTATTAGGAAAATGGAAAGAATTTAGCCCACCTAACAACTTGGCACTTAGATGGAACCATTTCTTTTATCGTGTTCTAACCAGCTTTCCAATTTCCAGTATTGCTTTCCAGTTGCAGCAAATCTGCATGTAAAGCTCCTACTTTAGTAATTTTTCTTTTCCAAGTCTATCAAGGCACATATTCAAATAAAAATTAAAACAGATCTTTTTTTCTCCAACTCCCCTGCTTAATAGAGGAAAGAGACAGAATTTTCCCAGTGGAGTTTTATTGCTTGCACAAGTGAAAGGAAGAGGCAACTGGATGTGTGGAAGTGGTGGGTGAGTATAAATGCATTTGTGTGGCCAATCTGAATAAGTAACATGATGGACTTGCATCCATGGTCCTGATCTTCTTTGGAGATGAGCTAGGGGATGCTGAGACAAATACTGTTGTCCTAGCAGAAAAGAAAAAGTTAGTTTCCCCAGGAGCTGGTGAATGTAGTGCTGAAAACCAGAATATTTCTGTGCCCAAGCCAGTGATGTATATGCTTACCTTCAAGGACAAAATTTGTCCCATTTATTTCACTTCCAGCACATGCTGAAAGAACATAGTCTCAGTGGGGAACCTTGCAAACTGACAGATTTCAGAAGAGAAATATCTGCTGTATAGACAATGTATGAAAGGAAGGAAGGAAGATGTCTATGAGAAACAGAGCAGAGAATGAAGGGTGTGCCTGTTTACCTTTCTAAGATGGTGTATTTTTCTGACAGTAGCAAATAAGTTAGTTACTCCACAAAGACCAATATTAAGTAAAACAGATGCTTTTAGCAATTGAGTCAAGTATAACAGGATTAAAGTAATTCTTACTATAAATCCTGTGATTTAAATTCAATTATCTCAGGGACAAATTGCTCCACAAACTTTTTCATAGATTCTATTAACTTAATGTAGAGTTGAAATTCTGGCATTGCTCTAATAGTCTTCCCACATTACTTTCAAGGGATCCCATCAGATGATTTGCATAGCTATTTTTACTTTCTAATAAAGAGAGGCTGTCACGTGACTTTACCAGAAAAGAAAGTAATTTTTTGTTACTTTAGCTTTATTTAAGTTATATTTCTAATTTAAAGAAATAGTCTTAATTCATGAAACAGCCATAGGGAATGGGAGAACTCCAAATTAACATTGGTTAGATGTAACCAAGCATAGTTTAGATAAATGAAAAACTAAACAAAAGGGACATTTCTGTATGTTTTAGACTAGTAAAGCTGAAATATACAGGGGTAAAGACTGGTGTTAATGGGTCCTAAACATGACCATCATCATGTCATTTACTGCGAAAGTTCCATGTGAATAATGTTTGTTTTTAGGTAAAAATATTTTATCTTTTTACTGCACAGTTAAAATTTTTATATTATTGTACTACAATGAGGTGTAATGAGCAAGTATGTGTTGCTACTAGGGACTTGCAGCTTTAACGAGTTTATTAATAGAATTTACCAATCTGCATCACTACTGCCAAATAAAAGCATATCCATGCATGTATACTTCTACCCCCTCCCTGATATTTTAGGACCAACCATATTCCCTAGAACCTAGTTGGTCCTAAAATCTTACTTCACAGGGTGGTGAAGTAAGACTTGTGAGATTTTTCCTACAATAATGGAAATCTCTTGTCACTGTCTGGAAGAATTGTGGCTGATGGTGGGCTCTGCCAGCCCTGTCCTCAGAGGGTGTGGAGCAGTGAGAAAGGCAGGTTTGTCCTCCTTGACTGCTGGGATGCTGTGCAGCATGAGAGACAGGTCCATTTGCTCGTGTCACTGAGAGCAGATCCGCCAGGCTGTGAAATACCTCAGGAGCTAAATCTTCCCTCGTGAGGAATGGTGGAGCAAGGCAATGGTGACTAGCAAATACAATTTTGACCAGGAGAATAGCAAAAGGGTAAATTAAGGGCAAAGTCTGGAGATGCTTTATGCTTTATGTTTTTCCATACTACTGCAATGTAGGAACAGTGAAATTATTTACAAATAACTTTTTTTCTTGTGTGAGGTTTCTGAAACTTAGAGGGGGTTTCATGTTTGTGACCTGGTGGGTGAAACTATGCCAGGCAGAAATGTTTGTGGTTTGAATGGAAAAGTACCAACCTGATGAATCTAAAAGAGACTAAGCAGCTCCTGGTCAGCCAGATTTATTAGGCAACAGTTTCTAAGATGAAAGCATCTGAATCCCATGGAAACAAGCAGAGAAGGAGCTAGAGACAGGTAGGCTTTAAGTGATAATACTTGTTGATGTCATGAAGACCAAGGGGGTGATAAACCATGAAAATGGCAAATCATTGAAATAAATTATTTGGATTGGCTGGTGAGATGAACATAAGCAAATATAATTCTAAACAGAAAAATGCAAAACTTTGCACTGAAATAAAAATTTTGTAGGAAATACTTATCTTTATAGGGGATTCCTTAGGATATGTCTCCATTCTGATAAGGTTGTAGGGCTCATGGTCATTAATCAGCTGTGTAAGTTCTACAGCCAGAATCAAATGGTAAATTGGATTTATGAGTAGAATTTCTGGTACCTGTGAGGAATATTGTCTCTGTACTTGGCACTGAGGTACACACAGCTGCAGCATGGCCTCTGGTTCTGTGGTCCACAGTCCAAGACACATGGTTACTGTTTAGGAAGGGTGCAGGGAAGAGCTTGCAAAGCACCAGAAAGACCACAAAACATTCTTTATGGAAATTTGTCCTGATTAACATGAGAAGTTGAGAGATGACGTAAGTCAAAACTTGGAGGTCACGAAACAGGAAAGAGGGCAAGGGGTTTCTTCACTGTATATATGAGCTATCAGAAACTCTATCTACTTTAAGTTTAAAAGTAGAACAAGGAACAAGGACAGATTTTAAACCAATAATAATCATTGGAATAACACACCAAGGTTTGAGTTCAAAATTTTTAATCAGAAGACTGTGTGTTGTTTTAAAATAAGTTCCCATTCAAACTCAGGTGTATCTTATGAGTTGTCCTACAGAGAACTCAATAATCAACCACCACTTTTCTATGTATATGTGTTGGGTTTGCATGGCCAGATTTGGTAGTGAGGGGGTACAGGAGTGGCTTCTGTGAGAAGATGCCAGAAGCTTCTCCCATGTCCTACAGAGCCAATGCCACACAGCTCCAGGACAGACGTGCAGCTGGCCAAGGCTGAGCCAATCAGAAATGGTGGTAACATCTCTTTGATAACAGATTTTAGAAGGGAAAAAACAGTTACTGTGCAGATGTAATTGTGACCGGAGAAGAGCGAGGAGAGGATATGGGAGAGGAACAGCCCTGCAGACACCAAGGTCAGTGGAGAAGGAGGGACAGGAGGTCCTCCAGGCACTGAAGCTGGGATTCCCCTGCAGCCCGTGGTGCAGACCATAGGGAGGCAGCTGTCCCCCTGCAGCCCACAGAGGTCCACAGGGATGCAGAGATCCACCCATAGCCCATGGAGGAGCCCACACTGGAGCAGGTGGATGCTTAAAGGAAGGCTGTGAACCCATGGGAAACCCATGCCGGAACAGGCTCCTGGCCGGGACCTGTAGACCTGTGGAGAGAGGAGCCCATGCTGGAGCAGGTGTGCTGGTAGTACTTGTGACTCTGTGGGGGACCCACATTGAAGCAGGCTGTGTCTGAAGAACTGCACCCTGTGGAAGAGTGACCCACGCTGCAGCAGTTTGTAGAGAACTGTTGCCCATGGGATGGACTCACATTGGAGAAGTTTGTGGAGAGCTGTCTCTCGTGGGGGGGACCCACACTGGAACAGGGGAAGGACTCGTCTACCTGAGCAGCAGCAGGAACAACCTGTGATGAACTGACCATAATCCCCACTCCCTGTCTCCTTGAGCCCTTGGGGGAGGAGATAGGAAAGGCAGGAGGGGTGGAGGTAAGGTGTTTTTAAGGTTTATTTTACTTCTTATTATCTTGCTCTGCTTTTGTTAGTATTAAATTCATTTAATATTCCCAATTCAAGTGTGTTTTGCCCATGATGGTATTTGGTGAGCAATCTCTCCCTGTCCTTATATCAAACCATGAACCCTTCATTCTATTTTCTCTCCCTTGCCAAGCTGCAGAGGAGAGTGATAGAGTGGCTTTGGTGAGTGTCTGGCATCCAGCCAGGGTCAACCCACCACAGCAAGTAAAACCTCCTGTAGCATGTATGGTGTATAATCTTTTCTGACCAGATAATCAGCAGGGAATCTTTTGAGTTTATAATCACAGAAATATGATATATTTTCTCTAGGTTAGGGAAAGAAAAACTATTTTATTAGAGCAAGTAAGGGCATACAAATATCCTTATCCTGTCACAAAAACAATATATTTTGTCATTAAAGGAGGTCTGGGTCACAATAAAAACCAGAGTACTAAGAATTCTACACCTGATGCACGTTTTCTGCATCTTCCATCTTATTCTCCCAATGATCTCCTAGATAGCAATGATTGAAGTTGTCTTTTTATTAGATATGACAGCTTCCACTGATGAGGGTGTTTGTAATTCTCAGTGAAGAGCAGATGTTAAGATGAAATGTCTTCAAATCTCTAACCACATAGTTGCTTTTTTGGTAGACTACTCAGACAGTAGTTCTGTGATCATTAAATACCAGCTCTACACAGTTGTACATCATTCAGCAGTACAAATTTGATAAAAATCAGGCAAGAGCATATGATTACATTTCAGTTGGTTTAGCCAGAGCACACAGCACAGTGTTTACATTCACTTTACAATTTTATGTTGATTTTATGCTGGCTTCAGGAAGACAGCATGAAGTTAAAGTTGCCTAGACAGAGAATACTTGCTCCACATTAAATCTACATTAATCTGCAAGGACAAAATTCTCTCTTCGATTTATTGTTAACAAATCAGTGGAATGACTCTGCACTCATATAATGCATTCTTATTATTACAGTAGCTTTGAGATTTGACACTAAGTTCCCAAAAAAATGGATTCACTGTGTTGTTAAACCACAGCTTGAGATCCAAGTTGGACTGAGAGTATAAACAGAGATACCAAAGAGTAATCTCATTGTGCCTTCTCTCCAACAACAAATGCCCTGGGATACCTTTGAATTTGCCAGTGATTTCTAAAAAGAAAAAATGTAAAAGAAATTCTTCAGCCATAACAGGAACATTTTCAAGAAAAGAGCTGGAGGTAAGGATGGTTTACTTTGAACTTGTTCTTTCAAAGTCAAGTTGTGTGTCTTCAAATGTAGAGCATTATTTGGAAGAGGTTAAATTCCCTCCAGTTTGACCTACATTGAGTTCTGCGGTTTGGGAGGGTGCTGCGTGAGCTGAGCATACCAATTAATTTTAAGGATGGTAGTAGTCTTAGTAAATGTATGATGTAAAAGAATGAATAACTTCTTTGTCAACTGGCTGAACAATTTTAGAAACCATAAAGGTGAGTTGGTTGGAGGTTGGGTCACAATGATTATATTCTTATTCAAAGCCAGAAGAAGCCATGGTGACAAAGACCTGCTTTGAAATTAGCTTGAGAGGGAGTGTTCCATAAAACCCAGGCAATACAAGCATCAGCGTGGTCAGTGTAGGCATGGAATTTGGTGGACTGATTTGTAAGGAAGAATGCCTTGGCCAGTCTGGGATTACAATATCAGAATTTATGATGTAGGAAACATGAGAAACAAGGACTTAAAAAAGACTGGACAGATAATCAGTGCAGTCTTCCTGGTGTAATTCTAGAATGAGACCACTTATCTTGATGGAGGCAGATGAACATAACTCTGTGATAGCCAGGTCAGGTTCTATATCACTGCTCTATGTTTTGAAAATTAATTTAAAAAACCAGTTTCAGGGTGTGCAATAGTCCAGAAAGGGGAGCGTCACCCCTGATCTGCTGAGTTTCACACATCTTTTATTATGTGAATCCATAAATGTTGATGTCTTTATGAAGTCATTTACCTCCAGGTAGATAGGAAAGTAGCATACTAACTCCTCAAAGCACAAAATTCAGTGCCACTAGGTAATCTTTGAAGACCCCTGAAAGCACCACTTAACAAAAATATGCAGGAAGTCTGATGGTCTTTTTCTTCTTTTACTAGGAGATTCAAGGGCTCCCATTCTCTTGTAGTTTCAGAATGCAGAGTCTCTCATACACTCATACAGTACATAGGATAAATCTTGCCTGGTTTTTTTGGCTTATTTTCATTCCACATTGAGAAAATACATAGCTAAAAATACTTCAGGATGCTTTCCAGGGAATACCACCCATGTGTCCCTCAAGAGACTCTTCTTTAATGTTCCTTAACCCACATGGTATTCAGCATTTCCTGTGACAGACTGTGCCTCCACAAATAAGCTGCATAAGTTCCTAGTATGAGCTGTGCACTGCATACGGTGGAATAATTGCCTTAAAAGAATGTTGAGGCTACAAAAGGAAGCCGTCATAGAGGTAGGCAATGCCAAAATTAAGGCAGTCTGTGCAAACTCAATATGGTCCTGTTGTGCAAAAGCCGAGTCTGAGCCAGTGTCTCATCACATGTTTTTATCTCCTGAATCATTCCAGCTACAGGTACGTCCAGCTATTCAGTGGATCGGAAGTCACTTGATATTTCTTGATATTCATCATTTGCAGTAACTCTTCTTAGTGGCTTGACACATTACCTTATACTTGCCATCCAAAAACAGAGAAGTCAGTCAGCATGAACATGGCTCACTTAACAAAAAAAATTGGCTCTGATCCTCTCTGCATACCTCCCTGCTCTGGTGTGGCAAAGCTATGTTCAGTTCATCTACACTTTAAGGAATTTCCCTGCTGTGTTTTTAAATACCTCCCTTCAAACAACAGCCTGGTATCCCTAACAGTGGAAAGCATTATGCAAGCCAAGGCTAAGGATGCTACCAGCTGTTTTTCTGCCTCACATAGTATTCCCTTCACAACTGCCATAGGAAGGAAAACTTGACCCTTACATCAGCAATATCTGTTCTTGAGCCATACACCTTAAACTACCAGGGGGCAGTTATTTTCTTGGGTGAAGCACAAAAGCCTGCTTCTCAGAGCACCAAAGCTCTGAATATCCCTCCTTCCATCATCCTTCTCGGCTTCAGACAGCTGAATCCTATAGCACAGGTCCCAGGGAGAAGCAGACTTTCATCTAAATACCAGGTCTGTGTTTTTTCTATGAGCTGGCAACTATCAGTACCAGGCTGCAGAAAAACATCCCAACACCCAAACCCTTTGAACAGGGCATAAAAGACATTCTGTTTGAGAAATCAATGGAAAAACAGATGTCTAAATGGGTGCAAAGCGGTGCTGCTGCTATTGACAATGGAATGATTAATGATTGCAAGTATTTGGGATACAGTTAACCCTTTTCATCAACTCATCTAGGCATATAAATAGAACTTGGATGATTTGACTTCTTCCTAAGCTACACAAATAGCCTATTTTGCATTGGGTTACAACAGATTCAGGGACAAATAAGGCACTGACATGCAGAACTTTGCAGAACCTCCCTTAGCGTTAAAATAGGCAAAACATCTCCCCTACTCCCCCTGCCCCCAAACTCGCTAGGCTTATGGCAAAAAAAAAAGCACTATAGCTTCAAGCAGCCTCAGACACTCTGCTCTGGTTGCTGCAATCTTTCTGCTTGGCCTCTGAAGGGGTGATGTAGCCCTTTCACACATCTTCTGTGGGGGTGTGAAGAAGATGAGCCCTACAAGCCTATTTTAAGTCCAGCGTCTTTGAGACAGAGGAGGCTTTTTGGAGTAGGGAAAGAGAGCTGCTGGCTTTGCCCTGAGCTGACGTTTTCTACCTAATGATATTGAATGGGTCTTCAAACAGGGCTGTGCAGAAGCTGTAAGGTGGTTTCCCTCCCCACCATTATTTTCATAGGCTGGTTGTTTACTATGAGATCAAACACGTTGCTTATTTGTGCCATACTATCTCAGATATGACTCCTTTGAAGTGAACTGGTTTACAAAGGTTATCCGCGTGTGTCTGTAGCCTCCACTTTCTTCAGGAGCCTGAGTAATCTGCAGTTACAGGGATAAGATGCTGATAATTCTCCCTCCAAAAAGACAGGGTAAAAGCATGCAGAGCCTGCCTAGTGCTGATAGCAATTTTACATGTCGAATCGTTGAAGCTGAGGAAGCTGCAGCTGCCAAAAAAAGGGAACATTTTTAAATTAAGACACCACACAGGCCCTGGAAAATTCTCACTTAGCAAATGAAATGAGTACAAACAGCAAAAGAGAGGTACTTCATTATTGATTTTAGCAGCTAACTTTCCCTCAAGGATGCATCAGGCTTCTTTTTTATTTTCTACTCCACTCTCCTGCTGGGTCTAGAAGGGGAGAGAAGTGCAAAACCTCAGTCATCCATTCAAAGTTGGTTCACGCCGTAGGTGTGCATGGGAAGATCCGTCCCATCACTCTGACTCTTATTTTGCCATAAAAAGGCAGGACTTCAGCACTCCTCACCTTCTGAACTCAGGCAGAGTGGCATCTCCTTTCACACTTCCTCCTTCTTCCATGTAGCTGGTGCTTTTGAATTCTCCAGAGCACAGGGTATGGCTGAGCTGCTGAGAGTTATCACAGAGGACTGGGATTACAATGTAAAAGTGGCCCAGGCATGCAGTTATTCAGCTATATTTATCCTGATGGGAAGGGAAGTGGAAGTAATGAGGAGAGGTATGTTGGCGGAACTGAGCAGCAGGAAGGACATGACATTTCAAAGGAGGGAAAATGCGAATGGGAATCTACTGAAGGCTAGTTAAAGGGAAGGGGAGGCAGGACTGAACAGAGGAGGAGCATATGTATCCAGCAGAGAGAGCGCTGTGGTGTTGTGCTCTGTGCCTCTGCATAGCTCTCTCATCAACAAAGAATTGAAAAGAGTGTATAGGTTTTTCATCTATAGCTTTCTAATTCACTCAACCATACCATTCCTTTCCACCTCAAGTAAGCAAAGGAGTACAAGAAGACTGAAATAAATGAGAAAGCAAGAAAGACACATTCTTTCACAGTCTTAGGATCATCAGAATAAATGTATCATTTCTGCAGCTCCATAGAAGGCAATGAAGCTGAAATTACTTCTTCATGCATGGATTACAGTATAGTGTAGTGATTTTTAGGCATCCATAAAATGCAGTGTAAATAGTTTATGCTCAGTCCTAAGGGCGAGGTGCTTTGTTTGTTCACTTCTATTAGATCATGGTTATTCTGCAAGCCCAAGGAAATATCTGATTGAAAATTTTAGTACAAATGAGGTAATTATTTTGAGAAAAGGGTAGAAAAGATTTGCAGTGTGATAAAATGAAAGTTTAAAAGTACCTCCACTTGAAGAAAGCTGGAAAAATAGTTTAGAATTATACAGTAGAATTGTGCAAGCCCAGGCAGAACAGGAAGAACAAGTAAAGTTATTATACCCATTTTTATTTGTTCAAGACAGGAGAAAATCAGAGAGATGTGAAAGGCAGAAGAGACATCATGCCAGACAACTTTCTGATACATAACAGACAATCCAAACTTGGTATCTTGTGTTCTTTCTTAGCTTATGTCTGACATCCATCTGCTAGGTTTTCCTGTACGTCACACCTACGTGGAATCAGTTCTTAGATTTTCTTCCTGAAGGAATAAAAATGTTCATTGGGGTGGAGGACAATTGGAAGTCAGTAATCTTTAATATGGAACACACTTCATATTCAGGTTGTTTCATACAAAGTAATCAAAACAAAAAAAATTGCAAAAAATCGGATTAGCAGGATAGAAACATAAACATTGAACACAATAATAACAGATTTAAATTAAACACAAGTGCGTAAGGAGGCTAAACCTTTCAGTCACAATCTGTTGCATTAGTGTAGATACACAGACTAGTAAATTCTGTGGTGTCTGGTTCTTAAGGAATAAATGTCACTTTGTGTCCTCTGACTGCATCTGAAGTCAATAAATCCATCTGCTGCCTTTCACGCATGTAGAATGCATTTTCATCCCCTCCGAGCCATGTTTGTTGGCCAGCTCGCTATAAATAAATGACCTGCATGACACATTCATATCCTTGAATTTCAGCCATTAATTTAAGTATGCATATTGCAGTCTCTCCCAGGTACAGGAGGAAAGGGGAGCACAAACAGCAATAGTCCTAAGGTGCTTCCCTTGCCATTATAGGTTGTCAAATGCCATTATAAAATATTTGACAAATGATAAATAAAGACAACAGGTAATTTCAACAAGAGCAGTCTATTTTAATTTCTTTTTGTGATACCTTCTCTCAGAGTTCCTGGTAGCATCTCTGTAGACTGAGGGGAATATGGAGAATAACATACATCTCCTTCCATTAAATGAACGCAACACCTTTATTCCATCGTAATATGTTAACTTGTCAAAGCTCATCATCTTCATGCTGCACAATAAAGCACTCCTTGATGCAACACAGTACTGTGTTGTCACCCAGCCCACCTAAAAGAAAAATTCCACTCAAAGTATTTTGTACCCTTTGTTGCTTTGCCTTGCCAAATTTTCCCTTTAGAAGATAATGCCTGTGAGATGTTAATTGACATATTGTTTGGAAAAATCCTGGAGAAACCTCTTCCATTGAATCAGTCTTAACATACTAAATTATTTTTTTTTCTTCCTTGTCTGCATTTTTCTTTTGATACAAATCATATTTTCTCCCTTTTTTTTCAGAGAAACTTGAATTTCATTCCAATTTTGAAGAAATTCAAGCCAACCAGTGTCAATAAAGTGTCTCATCTTATTAAAGACCAAAACTAAACAGAATTAGTAGTCTTTAATATTGCACCCACAAGTAGTATGGTTTCTTTTCATCGCTTGATCTGAGCATGATGTCTTTTTTTAGAATAACGCTATTGCTAAGACACCCACACAGTTCCCCTCTTGACTTGCTTAATTTCTAACTTATGTTTTATATCAGGTTGTTTGGCATAGAGTCAGACTGAAGAGAGAATATTTTTAAGAGAAAAAGTGCTCTTCTCAATCAGAAGTATAAGGATGGTCTGGGTACACTTGTGCTGCATGACTGAAGTTTCGTCTCTGTTTGCACTTTTGGCTTGAACTGAAATATCCTCCACAAGAAATTGTGGATCTCAAGGGAGAAAAGAAGGGAAGAGACTGCAAGCTATTATTCACCAGGATGTTACAAAAATATCTTTCATGTGTCAAGTGGTACGATGTAGGTGGTGCAATTTGGCATTATCTTGCATCACTACTCGTCTATCACCACACTTTCAAAAACTATCCCTGTCCTTGGCATGGTGTTTGCACATGAAGTGATTTCACTTTTTACTTTCCTGCAAAACAAATCCAGATTTCAAAACAATAGAAGCAGCCCAGGATAGGACTAACTAATCTTTACTAAAATTTATATACTTATATATACATATAAAATGTCATTTCCAAGTTTTTATTTCATAGGCACTGATAGAAAGAGAAGTTACTATTTTAATAACCTAAAGAATGAGTTTGCAAATCTTTGCAACAAGGATTTAAAAAAAACCCATGCAGTAATATGGAACTGAATTTGGAGGTTTAAATTAGATTATTCGCAGAATTGGCTATTTTACAATCTACTCCAGAAAGTAGTAGGCAAAAAGCTCTCATGGAACTTTGTCCTTCCATGACTGATGTGGTGATACAGGCTCTGGTTACCTGGGCAACTGATCAACAACTTCACCTTGGCTGTAAATGAAATGTTGGGAAGAGATTAAAAAAAGGAAACAGGAAGGAGGGAGATAATTTGAATAGGAAAAGAATAATGCCTAGGATCATGAGCAGGCAAGTAGTTTTAGTTTTTCATCCGTATGGAAAGAAAAAGGACTCAATTCTTACAACATGACAGTATAAAGTGGCATTTAAAGAGGTGCCAAGACAGTTTCAAAGCCCTTATCTAGTGAGTCTTACTGAAAATGCCAGATTCTAGTTATATAGAGGATAAAGGCAATATTTTGCACAAAACAAAACATGCAGACATTATCCTTTTCTGGCAGTAGGGAAGCTTTTAACCTGAGAAAGTCTAGATTGGTTATCTGGGGCACAGCTTACTGTTGTGAAAATATATAGTACTTATTTTAAAACAACTGGATAGCGTGGAAGTAAAACTAAGGGATTCTCAACCTTGTAATAGTGACTCTCTGATTCAAAGAGACTGGATATAAATTATATTCCTTGAATATTATCAAAGTTACAAAGATTAGGGATACAATTCTATTCTTGTTTCTCCTTCTATTTTGTCTCAGTCCACAAAGTTTGGATTTGTTTTTTTAAACACTTTTACAGCAGTAAAGTCCATGGGAAACTGTTTTTTACCTTGCACTGTAGAGAGCCTTTCACCATTAGGGCAAAGAGGTGTGATCCTAGGAAGAACTAGGTCAGTATGAATCTAAGTCTCCAACACTCCCACACTTCTATGGAGACTAGAATGGGAAAAAAGACAATAACTACATATAGTGTGGGATGAAGTCTTTAAACTAAAAGCTCACAGAGCCAGTGTGGATACGTGTGTATATTCTGCAAGGCATCTGATCTGGTACCTCTTGGCAAGGTAACTGAGAATTTAGAACAATGAAAAATTAAGATAATAATCTGTGGTTTAAAACCCCACTGATTGAAAGGTGCCTTATCTTTAAAGGGTTGCTTTAGGTGCTAAAGGGATTTGCTGTTACTCTCTATCATCAGTAATTCCAAAGCAAGCAGGCGTACTGTGTTAAAACTGTTTCCAGATGATATAAATTTTGCAGGAATGGCAAATACTGCAGAATACAGGTGACTGAGCCCTCTCAATGATTTGATAAGCTAACTACGAAAGTTCTAGGGCAATCATGTGCAAAACAATACTTTGAAGAAAGAAGGAAAGCATCTGAGGTCATGGGAGCTAGAGACTGAACATATGCTCTCAGCCTGATCCTCTTAGTAAGGGTGGACACAATGTTTACTGTATAATAGGAAACTATCATCTCTGACATTGGTGCAACAGTCACTGTAATATAGCAGCCGGCACTGACACTGGCATGAACACTGTGAATGTCCACTAGACCCGCAAAAAAAGAATCAAAACGTTACAAAACCATCAGAATGATTTGTTCCACCATCGAAGTTAGCCTTAATTTCTGATCATTGGAATTCCTGGCATATTTCTGTGTAGGAAGAAAGACTCCTCTCCAACTAAATCACTATTCCATGTATTAGGAATTAGAAATTGTGATCAAGATAAATCAAACTTTTTGTTAGGCAACACTTTAAGAAGATTGACCACACTGTGTTGTTATTATTTTACTGCAGTGCCTGTTTTCTACTCTCTTGACCAATATAGGCTCCTGCTATATGCTTTTTGGTTTTTTTTCTTGTGGAAGGTAGAAGGGCCAAGGGGCTCTTTTCTGATATTTGTGCTTTGGCTACAGTTAATGAAAAAGGATCTCCTTGTGTCCCCGGTGAGGAGGAAAGCTGAGACAAAAAGGTGGGGCCTTTCGCTGAAAATAGTGCTTATGTGTTTCTTTCCACTTTTATTAATCCAATTGTTTTAGTGTGTGTGCTTGCAGATACGTAACCTCAGACTAAGGATTATCCTGTGAAGGTTTATGCACAAATTTGACTTGATGCACTGCAAGTTCAGAGACAAGATGTTCCTGCTGAGTATCACCAAGCAATAGTCAGTTCTTTGATCCCAAACTTCCCACTGTGTCTGTAGAACCTAGAATGCTGTTGCAAATACTGGTATTAACATTAAATACCTCAAAATTAGTCTTGTCCCTTCTTGTGAAGATTAGTTCAGAAGTTTTCTTGGGGTTTGGGGGGTTTTATTTTCAAACCAAGCACTGAGGGCAAAACTCTCCTCTTTTGAGGAACTCAAAGCATGAAGCTGACTTGTGCAGATTGTCTGCTCTGAAACTGAGGAAACCTCAGTGCACAGACACAAAGTATTGTCAGCTGAGAGCTCATTTGCAGGATCGTCTCTCCTTTTTAACTCTGCTTAATTCTATGACTAAAATAAGGACAACAGGGTTTATTTTTGGGTTTAAATGTAATTTATTATGTAATTGTTGCTTTGTAAATGAGTTTACGTGGGATACAATAATACAGAATTTCAACTGTACTTTAAAGTCTGTCTTGCAAATCACTGTCATGTTGCTACTCGCTTAGGATCTGTGCTGTCAAATATTAACCAAATACAGGAAATATGTCCTTCTTTTTCAGGAAATGCTTGTATCACTGAGTCAGTAAAACTGTTTCAGCTTAAGAGAATCAGATTTAAATACCACTTAGAGACATGCCTAACATTTATAAAAACAATAAATATTAGTGGTATATTAAGTGCTTGCTTAAATTCAGAAGCTCACAGATTAACTACCTCTGTTTTAGTCTTTTTCTTTCCATATACAAGATGATATAACACTTTGATGAAACATTTGCTATTAAACATTTCTGAAAATATTTTCAGGACATGTATGTTCTGTACAATACAGCAATTTTGGGTCTTGTGCAATACTGCACATAATATATATGTTCTTTGTATATTATAGGTGTGTATTCCTTGATAGCTAGGGGGAGAAAAACAAAAAACAACCGAACAAACAAAAGCTTCTTTTTTACTGAGGATAAACAACAGTATTTCATTTTCACCAGCAGATATCTTGTTATCTGGTTTTAAATCCAAAGCCACTTTATTTAAAATGTAAATTTATTTAAATTGAAAATATATGTAGTATCACTAAACTGATGAAATTTCTGATAGTAACCCTATACCTCAAATTGTCTCCTTTTCTTGCCTCGTAACTGGAGACAGGCTATAAGGTGCAGGCTGGATTCTTTATTACAATTCGGTTTTGCTGGAAGGAAGAGGCTAATGGGAATGTCACACTTTTAGTTCCCATCATTAGGTCCACATGCTTTTTACTCTAACTGCTTCTTTACTTTGTCCTTCTTGCCATGGGCTAAAGGATGATTCTGGTCCCACTTTCCACTGACAGTATTCAGTCAATTTGTGCCTAGGAAGCTATATGAAAAAGAAATAAAGAATAACAATGTCGGATCTACGGCGGCCAGGGAGCTTTATTTATTCTCCAGCCGCAGTCTGGTGATTGGTGCAATCACATTTATTGTTCCAGCAGGTCTTTTCCAGATCAAAACCAGAATATTTTGTGTCCTTCTTTTGCTTTGTAGAACCCCAACAGTAATTTTCCAGACAGTATTTCCCTCTTGTATTTTTCTGTCATTTTGCTTCTCTCTCTTCCAGATTATTTCACATATTCTGACATAATCCAAGAAAATAACAGATGGCAACTTCATCCAAGTGGGTGTTATCCACTAGGACTGCAAAACAGGAGTTTGTTTTCCAGTAACTTCCTGCCTTTCAGGTTAAAAGTTGCAGAACCTACTGCAGTGCTCTAATGTGAGTCTCAAATGCGGGTTAGGGTTGGATTGTCTTAGGCAGAGTAAAGTCTGCTGTTTTCAGTAAGATGAAATGGAGCCCTGCCCTCAATCAAAATTTTGAATTCAACCTCCTTGACTAGACTTGGATGTGGGATTTTAACGTTCAATGCATGAGTAGCAGTGATAATGCAGTCCAGCAGAAGAAACAGAGGTAGCATAAGGAAAAGTAGAATGTTGAGAAGTTGTGTGGTTATGTGGGAAACAAAAAACTGTTGCCAGATGAAAAGGCTTGGAAGAGAAGCAGTAAGAAGAGGAAGGGAAGAGAGAAGGAACAAAGAAGGAAAGGAAGCGGGGTGAGAGAAAGGAGAGAAGTGGTAGAGAGAGAAGGAAGGAAGGAAAGACAGAAGGATGAATATAAAATATAGGAGGGCATATTTAGCCATGCAATGGTGTCACAAAACTCCTCCTGAGCAAAGTTCCATTTCTTCAAAACTTTAGGGCTTCCAGTTATGCCAAAAAACCCAATGAAAATAAATGCTCTAAAAGTTAAAAACAATGAGACATATTTTTATTGGATTTCTTTGGATAGAAGTGGGACAATATCTGTATCTTGTCCTGAAAAACAAGTTAAGGAAAGTTTTCCTTCCACTCCTCAACAAAAAATATCCTTTTCATCAGCAAAGAGAGAAGAGTGCAAATACTTTGAGCTATATACCCTGATTAGCTATGAAATGGGAAAGTAAGCATAGAAGCATAAGAAAATTTAG
The DNA here is from genome assembly GCA_013398955.1 of Callaeas wilsoni. NCBI lineage: Eukaryota > Metazoa > Chordata > Aves > Passeriformes > Callaeidae > Callaeas > Callaeas wilsoni. Next base: position 28,070 of record VWPU01015190.1, read on the forward strand.
CTCAGGTCACAGATGAATTTTCAGCATTTTTTCTTTTGCTGGGCCTGCTCAGCCTACAGGTTAACCAGTACAGCAGGCTACAACTAATTCACATAATAACTGCTACTGAAGAAAGTGGTATGTATTATTAAAAACAGTGTCAGAACACATAAAAAAATACTGAGAATACAAAAGCAAAAGTAGGGGATAATCTTTAATTCCAGGATAAAGAGGAACTAGAATACAGAGAATATCTGTTGTCACAACTGAAGAGGTTTCAAAAGGCACACAAAAAAGAGCAATTCAAATCAGACAATTCACCTCACCTGCCTTTGGGTGTCTAAAGTAACCCATTCAACCTGAGCTAGTGAGGCAAAGTTCCCATTGGAAGGAAACAGATGTTTCAAAGTAAAATTCATCTGAACAGTACCTGCCTTAGGTTAAGAGGAAGTGTCCTTTCAGGCTAGTTTTTTGTCTGAGATGAGGAAGACTTTCGTACTGGGTCTGGGAGGACAGTGGTGAGTGAACCCCAGCCAACACCTGAACACCCACATAAGTCACCCACTTATCCCCCTCTCATGTGAAACAGGGAATAAATAGGCATCTGCGTAGGTATTGGCACTTGGCCAAGGTCAATCTGCCACATAAAGTGGGACTGACAAACTTTATATGTTGGTCAGTCTTGTACTAAAATCCTTTATTTCACCTACTTGTCAGGAGGACTTTGTATGTTGATCAACCTGTTGTATTAAAAGATTGCTAAACAATTGTTTATAAACCCTGGGAGCTATAAAAGCAATCTGAAATACTGCTGTAATTAAACATATTTTGCACTACGCATTTCTTCCATCAAGAACCAGAAAGAATCTAAAAAACGGCTCTTTCCCATGGAATTGTTAATGAGAAATCTTTACAGAACCAAGCGATAGGGTGTCAGATTTCATATTTTTAGTGGCAATATTTTGCCTGAGCTGACACACTTATCAAGAAATTAAAATTAAATTCCACATTTCCTGATACTGACAAGGAAGTAAGAGAAGTAAAAATGCTGATTTACTTACACACACACATGCACAAAAAAAAGTTCACTATGTTTAGTTGTCTAAACACTTTTCCTATTTGTTCCACTTAATTTCTTTGGTGATTTCAAGTGCAATAGTTTCTTCAATTTGTCTCCCTCTAGTGGATCACCCCTTTTGTGTGTCAGCAGATACTTTATTTTCAATTTTTAATTTTTCCATCACTGGTATAGTGTGGCTATAATGTTATTATAATAATTGAATAATCTATACACAGCAATTACTCTTTTTCATTCTTGATGACTGCATCTTTTAAGCTTATATTTGTTCCTATTGCCCCAGGTATCAGCTGTCTGGGCTACAATTCATGCAAAGTATTCTCAATCCTCTTCTCTAAAAAAAATACAATTATACTGTATTGCTTTTTGGTCATTTGTCTGTCTTCTAGATGAGTTCAGGGGCTGGATCAGTAGAGGCCTATGTAAAGCAGCCTTTTAAGTGGTCTAAATTAGGACCTGGTGAAACAAAATAAAGCTAGGCACAGTTAAATCATGTCACAAATATGGAAAGCCTTGTCTAAGCCTCCAGCAAGTATCATCTTTCAGCAACATAGATATATTCTATTGCTTGATGAATATAAGACAATGTGGTCTAGTCTTATTTTTCAAAGCATCCATATGTAATTTGGGAAAGAATATATTTAATTATAACAAACATAAAATCTGTCTTGGGCTTGTTTGTATCATCTGCCTTATGATCTTAGTGTTTCTGTGGTGGCTCAGAGCCCTTCTGAAAGGCTTATTTCCTGCCTCAAAGATCTTACACTACAAAAGGTAGGGCAGCCAAAAAGTGGACTTGGCAAAGAGAAATCGGGAATGGAAGAAGCAAATAAGAACTGATAGTTGAACTGTTGCTGAACATTATTAGTATTAGCACAGGCTGCAAAACATCTTTGTGACTGCTGTATCTTACAGGCAAAGAAAAGATTTCAGGTTTAAAAACATGGATCTGAAGAAGGAAAATCTCATGACCACTGGTACTGCTATGTCTGAAGGGGCACAACTCTTGATGCCTTGTAGGGGCTGAGCTGGAACAGAGGCTAGATAGAGTGAAAGGAGAAAGGGTAGGTATTTATTGAAAGGCCTTCACAGGGTACACCTTGGGCAGTGCAGGAGTCTCACAGAGACTACACCTGAGATGGACACAGTCACACTTTTTTCAGACAGATACAAGTTTTGTCTATTTGCATATCAGAGGTTAATTGTCCAATTACAGCTTCAGGCAGTGGAGTCCCATTCTCTCAGTTTGCTCCCCCTCTATTCACTTTTGTTTGCATTTCTCAGGGCCTGAGACAGTGAGGTGTCCTTGATTCTCAGGCCTAGAGAGGAATTGTCGTGTCTGACCAAAATGGGAAAAGCCGTTGCTAACACTCTACATGGAGTTCAGAGTTACACACTAAAGAATTGCAGGATTACAAACATATGAAAATATAAAAGCTAAAATTCTAAGGCATCACTTTTCCAGAGCAGAAGTTTCTTCCTGTGAATACATCCAAATTATACTGCTGATTTTCTTTACTTTTGTGCTCATCCCAGATAGCACTGATGTTCAAGTAGGACATAAAATAGGTTCTGTTGTAATTAAGCAATTAGCTGCACAATTAAATCTGAAGTCAGATAAGTGGTATAAGCTGCATTCCATAACTGCTTATGAAGTTACACCCCAGGTTTATTTGTTCCCTGCTCACCGGACTCCCACATTCCCTTCTTCAAATTCCTTCTAATACTTATGGGAATAATAATTAAGAACAATAGCAATAGATGTCACTATCAGGTTTTTGCATACAGAGATACTAAGCCACCACATTTTTACTTGGGCCCATTCCCTCACATGGCAGTGAACTGATTCATCTTGCACCAGCTTAGAGAGTGGAGAGTGGAGCTCATACCCATCCCCACTCCCCTTTTTATGTCTACTTGGGAAGGGATTTCAGGGGTTGATCTGGATTGAAAAATTGCGTAAGAGGGCATTAGTACCTTTCCTTCCTTACCTACTGTACTACCTGCTTCCACAGCACATAACATAGTGGTAATTAGATTGTCAGCCACTCTTTGTGCAGTAGAAAATACAGCCAAAGCACTCTCTCAAGTTTTAACAAAAAATCCTCCCTCCCGTGAACTTGCGTATTGTTCTGCTTGGACCGATTCTGCTAACGCCTACCCACTTGAATAACTGCACTCATTCTTTGAAATCAAATTATGACTGACTAGTTGCATGCAAACTAGGTTAAACCCTTAAATTCTGAGCTTTTGAAGACAAAACTGCATCTGACATGCTTTGTGCTGCTCTTGAACTACTTCAGCACACTATGAAGCAAGGAAAAGTAGAAATGGAGACAAGGCCTTTAAGATGTCCTTAAACTGACCTTCAGAAAGAACCAACAGTGAGCATTGAGAGAAAATATGTCAATGAAGAGGAATATTGTCACAAGTGTAAACAAAAGCTCCACAATCCCATTTAAGCATTCTTAGAACATTAATCCATTTAAGATATTAGGACAGAAAAGGACCATTGCTGAGGACAGCAAGTGAAAGTTGAGATGGGTTGGGTTACTCTGTTCAACTCAAACAGATATCATATTTCAATTCTGAAAATACATTCTGAGGAATTCGAGATCTTTTCTTATATAAGAGGCTCCACTGTGGACTTTAAAAGTGTTTATTTTATCATACAGCCTCTTGTAAAACAAAGGAAAAAAATCCACCTCCTAATGTATGAGCTAACCAGGCACAGGTAATCTCCTCATAATTACCATTTTCACATTTCTTTCACTTGTCATAAAATTGAATCTTCCCAGACAGACTGTCTGATAAAATTATATAGCTAGCTACAGTACATCAAAGAGAACAAGTGAAAGTAAATTTTATACTCACACACACTGAAATTCTGGTTGACCTAAAAAGAACGAGATTTTTGTATCTCCTGTCTCTTCTTTTGGAATCTATCCTTGGTTCATGCAGTTAATGTTTCTAATTTTTGGTTTGAACTGTTTCATCTGAAGGTAATGGAAAAGCAAAACAAAGAGCTGAAACAACAGTCAGATTGTAAAAGGTTTGTCTTTGCTTATTGTGTAAAAGACAATGCTGCTGTAGTAAAAACACTAAGAGAATTCTAGTGAAGCTGGAGTTTCCCCGGAGGACCTGGGTTAAATCGTCTTGTCCTGAGAAAGTAAAGATCGTACTTCACTTCAAATGTAGACTTTGGGAGATGAATGACAAACATTTTCAAGATCTTTTCTTTTAGAAAAAAAATCCTATCATGGCCTCATGACAGCTGGCTTTTTTTTTTTTTTTTTTTTTTTTAAATTTCTTACAAATTTTTAGGCTATTCTCTAAAAATAGGTTTAATTGATTTTCACTTAAAAATTACCAGAACAAAAGCAATCTCATTCATTTTAACTTATATTAAACACAAAAGATTATATTAACACAACTCTGTGGGATTTCAAATCTCAGGCCAGGTCATTTAGAGCTATTTTAAATCTGCATTTTCGTACATGTATAGCCTGTGAAGGTTTTCACTCAGTGCTCATGTAACGCTAATGCAGTCATGACATGCAGGCCACAATGCCTCTTCCCACAGATGACAGCACAGGAGGCACAATTTCATGTATTTTATTTACATTGACAAGGTCGAGGGGTCAGGTTGCTGACTGTGAACTCTCCTGTTAGACGGACCGAGAACATATGCCAGCAGGGAATTCACTGGCAGCTCCCTTAAGCAAGGAGTTGGGATATTAATGTCTAAATGGAACAGTTGGGTGCTCACCTCAGCTTTCCTTCTGGAGTAAATATTTCACTGTGTGCCACTCACAGCTCTACCCTGTGGCCAGCCAGATGTGTTGACAATATTACATAAAAGTAATGCCTACAGAGAAGTCAAAGGTTCAGGAATGAGGCAATAAGTATTTTCACCTTTTGGGAATATGTAAACCCCATAAAAGGCCTCAGGCTCTACTGCACCGATGTTCTAAGTTCTGCAGCTAGAGTATGGTAAAGCTGTATTCATTAACAGCAAACATGAGCTTGTAAGATTGCCTCACAGTTTATTGAAACTTGAATAACCTTTGTGATACATTCAATTAGCCTGTGCTTCACAGGGATGATGCTGAATTATAGGGGAGCAACATTAATCCCGTCTTCAGGAAAAATCTGGCATTTTACTGATGATGTTGGGTCAACAGCACATGCCACTAGTGACACTTTAGAGGTTATTCTGTGCATTCTGTAGACAGCAAAAGGCAGTCCATTGAGACATAATCATTAGGAAAAGCTGTGTTGTTTATAACTTAGGGAAAAAAGAAACCTACCATTTCAACATGGATAGGGATAAAGATTTCAGGTAATCTTTGATCAGATTTTGCTCAGCTCTTAATGTATTAACAGCTCTACTAACATTTTGTGGCTGTCTTTAAGCTGTGGGCTGCATCTGGAAAAGCTTTAGGATATAGGCACATAAGACTGGGATGGAACTAGTGTATTTTACCCAGATACTACCTGTCCATTCTACTAACCAGCTTTGCGTACAGTAGTATAACACTCCAGCTATAAAGTAAAACACGAAATACAAGCCAGTGAAGTTTATTTGGCAGATATTCTACATCAGCGTTGAGGTGGGTGAAGAGGATACCAGATTTGTTTAAGAGGATCATGACAACAATGAAGGACACAGGGAAGGACACCAGTGCCAGTGAGCATATGTCTGATGCAAGTACAGATAAATCAAGTAAAACACAAGTGAGCTGATACCCTACATTGATGATTAATGTGTATCAGAAATAGTGTGGCCAGCAAGACCAGGCAGTGATTGCCCCTTGTACTTGGCACTGGTGAGGCTGCACCTTGAATCCTGTGTTTAGCTTTGAGCATCTCACTACAAGAAGGACACTGAGGTGCTGGAGCGTGTCCAGAGAACAGCAACAAAGCTGGTGGAGGGTCTGGAGCACAAGTCTTATAAGGAGCAGCTGAAGAATATGGGGTTGTTCAGCTCGGAGAAAAGGAAGCTCAGGAGAGATCTTACTGCTCTCTACAACTGCTTGAGAGAAGGCTGTAGCCAGGTGGGGGTTGGACTCTTCTCTCAAGTAACCAGTGATAGGGTAAGAGGAAATAGCCTCAGGCTGAGTCAAAGGAGGTTTAGTCCGGATATTAGAAAAAATCTCTTCCAGAAAGAGCTGACAAGCATTCGAACAAACTGTTCAGGGAGGTAGAAGTATTCAAAAGACATGTAGGTGTGGTGCTTAAGGACATGGTTTAATGCTGGACTTGGCAGTGTTGGGTTAGCAGATAGATTCAATCTAAAGCTCTTTTCCAACCTAAATTACTCTATAATTCTTAAACATACACCCCTGAGTTCCTCAGATTGAAGTAGTCACTATCCAGGTACTGTCCTCTTCAGCAGGTGAGACAGCAGCAGGATCTCGATGTGTGGATTTTCTGTCTCTCTCTTCTTGAAGGGGTCATTGTCTTTGCTGAAGTGCTAACACCTGAAGTGTTAACACTTTGCTACGTATTCCCTAAACCCATTAGCTCATACGTGAGCATTGTCAATACATGCTAGGCTTTATCAATCTATGAATATCTGTGAAGCCAATGAAATCCCAGTGTCTGGTCATTTTACTAATTCTGTAAGAAAATTTTGTATCAATAGCAATGATAACAATATAGTTATATTTCATACTTATTGTTACATATCAACAATATTGTTATATTTCTTGTAACAGTACCATTTTGGTATTTAATTCTTGAACATTTGACTTCGTGCAGTTCTGAAATCACTAAACTGCTGTATTGGGTTACAGCAGCATTTTCAGTTCTTCTAGAGTTAAAAGAAATAAAAATTACAGGAATCAAATAAAAACAACCCTCCTGCCTCAAAGTCCAAGTAATGCATCATCAGGACAGCAGAGATTCCCCTACCACTCAGACAAACAGCATGAGTGAACCAGGTCGGTATATTTTCAGTGGATTTCACAACTATTTTTGTCAGCAGAAGAATACTGGGGATTCCAGTGGTGCTCAGGAGATGTAAAACATACTGGTCACGGTCCTTTCAGCCTCTGTCTTAACCTCATCCTTCGTTACTATTGAAAAACACCTGAAAGACAATGCAGTCATTGGTCACAGTCAGCATGGCTTCATGAGAGGAAAAGTCCCATTTATCAGACCTAATTTCCTTTTATGACAAGGTAACTCACCTGATCCATCAAGGGAAGCCAGCTGATGTAATCTTTTTGGATATCAGTACAGCTTTTGATGCCATCTCTCACATGATCCTGCTGGTTAAAATGTCCAGCTCACAGCTGGACACACACATCATGTAAAGGGTGAGCAACTGGCTCACAGGTTGGGCACAAAGGGTTGTAGTGAATGGGGTGACATCAGACTGGTGACCTGCCACTAGTGGGGTTCCACAGGGCTCCATCCTTGGCCCCGTGCTCTCCAACATCTTCACAAATGACTTGGACACAGGACTGGAAGGGATACTCAGCAAGTTCTCAGATGATACAAATCTGGNCTCAGATGATTCTGGGAAGAGCTGTTGACTCCCTTGAGGGCAGGGAGGCCCTGCAGAGATACCGAGACAAATCAGAGGGCTGGGCAATCACCACTCATATGGTGGAAGTTTAATGAGGGAAAGTGCTGGATTCTGCACCTGAGGTGGGGCAACCCTGGATGTATGGACAGACTGGGGAATGAGAGGCAGGAAAGCAGTACCGTGGAAAGGGACCTGGAGGTCTTGGTCTATGGCAAGCTGAACACAAGTCAGCAGTGCCCTGGCAGCCAGGAGGGCAAATCATGTCCTGGGGTGCATCAGGCACAGCATCACCAGCCAGGCAAGGGAGGGGATTGTCCTGCTCTGCTCTGCACTGGGGTGGCCTCACCTCAAGGGCTGTGTGCATTTTTGGGTTCCACAATGTAAGAAAGACATTAAGCTGTTAGAGAACATCCAAAAGAGGGCAATGACAATGGTGAAGGGCCTTGAGGTGAAGCCGTATGAGGAGCGGCTGTGGTCACTGGGTCTGATCAGCCTGGAGGAGACTGAGGGGAGACTTCACTGCAGTTACAGCTTCCTTGTGAGGGGAAGAGGAGGGGCAGGCACTGATCTCTTCTCTGTGGTGACAGTGACAGGACCTGAGGGAATGGCCTGAGGTTGTGTCAGGGGAGGTTTAGGTTGAATATCAGGAAAAGGTTCTTCACCCACAGGGTGGTTGGGCACTGGAACAGGCTCCCCATGAAGTGCTCACAGCACCAAGCCTGACAGAGTTCAGAAGCATTTGGACAATGCTCTCAGGCACATGGTGTGTTTCCCGCAGTGTCCTGTGCAGGACAGGTAGTTGGACTTGATGATCCTTGAGGGTTCTTTCCAACTTAGCTTATTTTGTGATTCTGAGATAACTTTTTCCTCTCACGCAACATCCATGTAATGTTTTCATGCTCCCCTGCCCCCTTCCACTTTGGGTTCCTTTTGCTTAATTCACCATTTTCTAACTGTGCCTACAGACTTGGCTCCTAATCCCTCTGCTCTGAAGAAGCACAGAAAGTACATCAGAGAGTGTCTTTGCAGTGCTCTCTGGCCATGAAGGAGAAATAAGAGGGGCAAGTCCGGCTCAACCAATGCAGTCTTCTTGTAGATCATCCTTCATATAAACAATATGTTGACCTACCTGTTAAACTAATTTATATTTTCTAGTTTTCAGAAGCTCATGATTCACACATACAAAAAAAAAGTGTGTCCTCAAAAAGCATCTTTCTGAAACCAGAATTACTCTCTTAGCAGAACTCTACTCCTCAACCTAAAGCTCATGTATGGTAAAGTACCTAATTTTAGAACTGTTTTCATGTGGGTAGAACCAGATACAGATTTATCAGCTAGGACAAAGGTTTCAATCTTTATTCTCCCCTCCACTCTCCAGTAACACCAGGGAAAGTAGTAAGCATTTCCTTCATGTGATGTGGCTGCTCAGCCATGCAGCCCTCCCAGTCACATAAGGGTTATAGTTGCTCCTGAGTAAAACATTCTCTTTTCTTTTTTGAAAAGTGGCTAAGCTATTTTTGTTCAAGTTTTCAAAAGAAGTGTTCTGCCTGCGGCAGAAATTCAGCATGAGAAATTTCTGCCCAAATTATTAAAGAATGCTGGAGTAACAAACTACTGAAAACAGATGGAGTTTGGCATAAGAAATTACAGATGCCATCACTCATGGCCTTTATACTCTCTACACATTTATACCGTAACACATATTCAAATGTGCAGTACCACTCAGCAGAGTTCTCCTTTCTCTTACCTTCTGCGTTCCTTAAAAAATACAAACCAAACAAAAAAACCAAAAACAACCCCAAGCTTTCTGGCTGTAATACTGATCTTCAAGAAATGTACTTCCAAGTAGCTAGAGGCTGTTAGGTCAACCTTCCACTCAGCAATCAGATGGCAAGAACCTTCTTACCTCGATGTCACTATTTCTTACAAAAATCAATAATGACTTTATCCCTACTCGCTGTTTTAGTTCAGTGTGACACTGCAAACAGCACAGAAAAACTCAGAGACAGAGGTGTCTAAATAGATACTAAGAAAGCTAATGGAGTGGAATTTATTAGAGTGGGTTTTAATTTCTAGAAGGAAGTTGTCATACAAAGAGATAGCAAAAGTCTTTCAATCCTTAACTAAAAAGGTAGCAATTATACATTCTGGGGTGGGAAATCTATTATAAACACCATTTGTAGAACAAAATATAGCACTGACTCTTGCTTATTTTATAACAGTGCAGAAGAAAGAGGTGGATATTCTAATAACCATTAGACACAGAGAAAGACATAATGAATGAAAGTCAGTTTAGCAAGAGCTAGGAGATAACACAGTTTACATTAGAACCTTCATATCTTATTGGTGGATCCATTTCTTTTTTTATATCAACTTGGGTTAAACTAGGGGACAAATTTAGAATTCAAGTCAACAAAGAAACAGCTGTGCATTTCCATTTTTATTTGATTTATATTGTTACAAAGCAATTTCATACAAGAGAAGCACCTTCTGGTATTACAAAGACTCATCATAGTGAATTAGAGTGGCTCCACAGAAATCAGTACTTATATTTGTTCAAAATTTATACACGGCAGAAGAAAACAAGTCTGACTCTCTCTACATCTACTATCTAAAGCAAGACATCAGTGGCTACAGCTAATTTGGGAAAACAACTCCAAGTTTTAATCCAAGGAAACTAATTTTGCCTAACTGAAAAGAAATGATACAGAAGTAACCTCTTGATCTCAGCAAAATTAATGGTAAGCAAGGCCTGCATCAACGGCTTGACTTTCTCTGTTAATATCACCAGATGGAACCCACACCACTAGGGAATTGTATGAATTCTAAGAGACTTTCTTTTTTTGTCTCTTCAAATTCTCTGGACATAGTTTCAAAGGAGTTTAATGTTAGACCTACCCTCTAGACAAAGCTTTAACAGCAAGTGAAGACTGACTTCCTCTGACTGTAGTTCAGCCAGACCATTTCAGTAAAATTCAGGCCTCAGTGCATTAAGTGGGAGATTTCCTATGAAGTTCAGATGAAGCCAGGATTTCATCTCAGCTTCTCTGTTCTTGTGTAGGAGAACTGACTAGAACTAGGCAGAGATGATGCATTGTTCTTTACACTCTGCACCTGTGGCTAATTTAGTCTTGCAGCTAGAGCTACATAGCAAAGTACTTGACAGCTACTAGAGAGAATAGTCTGGAAACTGTCAACTCAGAAGGATGCTTTTAGAGCTCTCACTCTTTGGAATAAGTTCTTTTCTGTTTAATCAAAGGGAAAGTATTTTTGTTAAGAAACTTGACATTCCAAATAAGAGTGCTGTTAAGTCAGGGAATGAAAACATGAAATCGCTGTTTGTTACCCGTGCTGTAAATCTTGCTGAAAGCCTTCACAAACACACCAGATGCAGACTGCTAAATCCTTCCACTTCATGACAGCACCGAACCACTGACGGAATCACGCTTTCCATAGAGAGGATTGAGCAAGTACCAGATATGTAAAGCCTATATGCATCAGTTACGATCAGCAAGTGAGGCGGATGCCATACTCAAGCAATAACTTAATATTGTACAGCCAGATAAAATTTCACACATACACAAAAAAAGAGCTTGATTCTATAAATTCACACTATTATATTAAATTTTGAGTGCTGCCAAGACTGAGAGTATAGCCTAAAAACAGCACGACATTCAAGTTGTGCATCTAAGTGTTTGTGTATACATGTATATATGCAACAAAATTACCATATCCATAATTATGCACAGAGATAACAATGTTTCCATTATATCTTTCACAGCAACAGTTTGAAAATCAGTAAGTACAGTTTTCTCTTGGTGCAGATGGAAAGTTGGAGGCTGAACTCCAGGCTGAATTTGAAGTTTTGGAAAAGTTGATTAATTTAGAATTTGAAGATAACGCTTTAAAAAGCAAAACATTTTACAGATACATGACTCAGAAAGGCCTGAAATTTAAAAAATTTAGCTTGACAGGTGCATATATATACACACACAGAGGTAAAAGGAGGCTTTGTATATTCACAGTGTGAAACTACTGTGAATCTGTACAAAATCAAAATATCTCCTTATTTTCAGGGTAGCATAAACCTATTCAGCATTCCGGTGATGCACTTAATCTCTAGCTTATCTGTTGCTATTTATTCTTTTTTTATATAGCTATGACAAAGAGGAAAAATGTAGTCTTCTAATTTAATATCCCAGATTGCTAAGATACATTCATAAACCATTCAATTTTTATTTTGCCTCACTGGCCTTCTAGTCTGTTCCAGCAGACCTTGCTGTTACTTAGCCTGTCTTTAGCCTCCAGCATTTATGATCTTCCGCTTACAAGAAATTAGGGCAATATCCATAAAAGGATGTTTCAATTTAGTTTATCCTGCCTTAGACCCAGAAAACAGGTTCACAGACCTATATTAGGTACTAAGAATAGAAATTATACCTAACCAACACCCTAGCCAACAAGAAATGCTGAAGATCGTGAAATCTCACCTCTCCTAAGTGTTTATTGCACCTAACACTGAGCTGCAGAAACGTCTAGGATGAGACCAACGTTCCTAGTCCGTAATATCTTATGGGAGCTTAGAAGTCTAGGTTGTCTATGTTTAAACTGATGCTTAGCTCCCACTTTAATGACTTTCCTTTGGGATAACTGTTCAATGCTGCAAACATGCAGGAAATGGGAGATTTGTGGGAGCAAAATCCTCCCGGCTGAGACATCCAAAACCTGAAGTATAGCTGATAAAGGTGGTGGCTTCACTCTAGCTTCACTTCCACAAAGGTCCCTCACCATCTTTCTGCTGGTGCTGAGATCCAAGTCTCAACTGGATTTTCCTTGGATTAGGCTTTGTTATCGTTGAAAGCGTCAGTCTTTCACAAATTATTCTAAAATTTACCCCAGAGCTTTTACATAAATCCAAGAGCATTACCTTTAGCTGGAATAAGCCAGTTTTGAAGTCTATTTCTGCAACATGACCTTTTACAAAAATCTCACATCTAAGCCAAACGTCACTCCGGAGCAACTCAAATTCCTCAAGTACGGAATGACTGAATGCCGAGAACGCAGGCGAGGGGCGGCACTGGGGCGGGAGGGCCGCATTTGAGAGATCGGAGGTAGGCAATACCTTCGGCGCACGAATCTACCTCAGCCGCCGCTGCCCGCGCCTGCCTCTCCGGGCTGTTTCAAACGCTTCCAGCTGTGGAGTTCAGCCCCCCCGATACAAAAAGAAAACACGCTGCCCCCAGCTGACTCCGCACCCTCCCCACGGGACGGCCCGGGCTGTGGGGCCATGCCCCGCTCCGGCAGGTCCCCGCACCCGGCGGCGCCGGCCCGCGCCCGCCCGGCCCTGGTTTCCGGCGGGACTTTGTGCGGCGGCGCTTCCCTTCCCCCGCACTCGGCCGGGCCGCGGTGATCCCCATCTCGCTGCCCGGGCTCTCCCGGTCTCCTCGCGGTCTCCATGCCGTCGCGGGTGCTGTGCCTGGGCGGCAGGGCCGGGGGTCCCGCTGCGCGCAGGGTCCGCCTGCTCCTGCGGCAGGTGGCGGGCGGCGGCGCGGCCGCGG
>VWPU01015193.1:0-21107 GCA_013398955.1 Callaeas wilsoni
CCGGGAGCGCCGCCGCTATGCGGGTTGCGGGGTGGGCGGGGCCGGCCGCGGTGCACGTCGGTCCGGCGGCGGACCCGGGCCCGGCGGGTAGCTCAGGTCGGTGTGGGGGATGGGGGGCGGCGATGGCGGCCGGGCCCGGGGAGCCGCCTCAGCCCCCGGGTACCGCGTGGGGGGAGCCCCCCGTGTCCCCCGCCACCCCCGGGCCCTGCCCTGCCCTCCCCGGTGCCCTCGCAGCCCGTACCCCGGTTTCCCCGGTCTATTGAGGGGACAGCGGTGCGAGGGCCGCCGCAGCAGCCCCGGGGTAGCGCACCGGAACCTCGGCCGGGTGCGGGGAGCGCGGGGCGAGGCGGCACCGAGCGGGCACGAAGCCGGGCTGCGCCCTGAGTGGCGGCGGGGATGGACGGGGCGGTTTGCCTTGTTCCTGGAAATCAAACGATAAAATATTTGGCTATCAGAGGTCGCTCATGAAGAACGCGCTGTAGCTCCTTTGAAAGATAACCTATCAGCAGAGAGTCTCTTTAGCAAAATGTTCTTGTGGGGGTGTGGAGGCTTTAGCATCATTTGCTTAGAGCCTGAAATTCTGTTCCTCAGAAGGCTGGGAATTAGTCAGGAAAGGGAGGAGAGAAGGAGGATGCTTCCGGGGATAACGCTCATTCCCTACCCCTGTCTCCTGCAGCACAGGACATGCTCAGCCTGTAGGTTCAGGATTTAAAGTACTTGAAAACCCTGCAGATCATTTGGAGGATGGGAAGGGCTTGAATGTGACATTTGTACTGACTCTAAGAAGAGTCTGTCAGTTCACTGGCGTGATAAGCTTTATTTCATATTTGGCTGTGGAATAGATTGTTATCCCTGCCTGCCATTGCTGTGAGAACGATGCGGCGTTGTCCATCTTAATCCTTTGTAACCTCAAAAGTCGTTTGAGCCATTCAAGCCTTTCCTAGTGTGTGCAAAAGTGGAGAAACTAAAGGACGAGGAGAAACTAAGGGGAGAAACTTAAATGGAATTGTTCTTTTCACTCGAAGCTTGCAGCAAAGACAACGACCGACGACCCCACAGGCCCCTGGCTCTGGGCCCCGGTGCTCCCCAGCAGGATCCATGTGTGAGGAGTCGGGGCAGGATGGAGAGCCTGGGGCTGCCAGCAGTGACCCTTGGGGACGGGAGCACGGCGTACCTGCAGCAGGCTGGCAGAGGTAACAGAGCCTCGGGCTGCCAGGGCTGGGAGTCTATTCCAGGAGTGCCCCTCACGGCGTGGGAGCTGCCGCACGTGCGTGGCCACTTCGCACGGGCAGCTGGCGACTGTTGGATTTGCACCGAAGTCTGATGTAAAATAAAATACAAATCAAACATGCCTCTGGTTTGGAAGTGAAGCTGTGGAGGTGGGAGAGTTGTTGCTGTAGAAAATAAAGGTGCTGTTAGGAGCCCTGTTCTCTCCGGGGTTGGTGTGGCCTGCAGGGCTCTGCTCCACCGAAACTTCCCCTGGGCTGAGCAGGTGGTTTTGCATCACTGGTGTGCACAGGGTTTGGTTCACAGCAGTGCTTTCCTCACTCAATGAGGTGCCAAATTCCACACCTGCCCTTACTCTGGTGTTTGTGAGGTGTCCCCTTCTCCACCGCAAACTGCTCCCAGGAAAAGGAGTGTGCTGTTTCCCAGCCTGCAGAACAGGATGGAGGAGTTGTGCAGCTCCGTGTCATGGGGGTTGCTCTCCTGCTTTATTTTCTGTGCAAACTCACTGCAAGTTTATTACACATGTGGAGCTGGACTGTCTTGGACAGGTTTTGTGACGCCCCCTCCCTCAAACCTTATGCTCCAGGTGAAACCAGCCTGGATTCTCCATGTTCAGTGGGATGGAGCAATGTCCTCTCTGCATCAAATCATTGGGTAACTAAGTCATTACTACAGGTTTGCACCGAGTCAGGCTTTGGAAGAGTTCAGTCCCTACAGCCCAACACTGGCAGCACTTTAGGCCCCTTGAGGTGCTGTAATTGTTTCCTAAGAGTTGATCCTCTGTCAGAGCAGAAGATAAATCTCCAGGCACTTGCTGGTGCCACTCAGCACACCCAGTTGTTTTTTTCCTCCAACACAAGTGTAACTGCTTTCTTTGTATGCTCTTTCTGTTTCTTGGCATGAGGAGCTGTGAGGGCACCTCCTCAACAAGCGATGCCTGTGGCTCTTTGTCACGTGTCCTGTCTAGAAAAGGGCAGTGCCAGCATTTTTGGGAAGTGAAGTGCCTCTGTGGGGGAAAGCTTTTCCATAACAGCCTAGAAGTGACAATTCCTCCCTTTTATGGGAGTGTGGGAAGCATGTGGGATAGAGGGACTGGGCTCAGCCACTGATGGCATGTTTTAACTGTTCCAGGTGAAAAGCTGATTGAAGGGCAAGTCATTGAACTCGAAGATGGGACCACAGCTTATATCCATCAGGTGACAGTTCAGAAAGGTGAGGAGCACTCTTTCTGTTTGGAAGGACACCGTAGATGTGGCTGCAGCTCTCAGTACTCCAGCATTTGGGCTCCTCTGTCAGTTCCAGCATGAAGCCTTGAAAACCTCATCATTGACATCAGAAGGGCTCAAACGGTGTCTTAAACCCTACAGCTGTGGTTGCCTTTCAGGGCAAGCAGGCAGCCCTGTGTCCTCTCCTGCCTGGCAGCCTGAACTGCCACAGTATTCCCCCCAGCCTGAGTCCTCCAGGAGGGTGTGTGGATGTATTTTTTTTCTTTTAGAGGCTGTGGCTTTTGAAGATGGGCAGCCAGTGGTGCTGGAAGATGGCACTATGGCCTTCATACACAGCACAGCTAAAGGTAAAGCACTCCCTGGCAGCTGGAGAGAAGCTGCTAAAGTGTCTCAGATTGCCGAGGCTGGGGTGCTGAAGCACTTTTTTTCTGCCTCACACTGAGTGTTTTTTCAGCTGAATTTTTTTCAGCTCTTTACCTGAATGTTTCCTCTTACAGAGAGTTATGAGCCCGGCACATTCCAGGCCATCCAGCTGGAGGATGGCTCCACTGCCTACATCCACCGTCCTGTCATTGTGGCACCTGGCAGCACCATCCTGGAAGTGCAGACAGAAACTGGGCTCGAGGAGTTGGCTGGGGAGGAAGATGACAGCTTTGACGTGGACACCATTAATGCCTTACAGCAGTACGGCAGGAAGGTGAGGGCACAGCATCTCTTGGCCTGAGTTTGTGCCCTCCCTTCAGCAGTGCTTGTGTGCATCTGTCTCAGCAGCACCAGCTTTGAGAGAAGCAACTGCACAGGGCTCCAGTGTGCGTGCCACTGCTGAGGGGCGCCTGGCAGCTGGGGGCCCAGAACGGGGCTGTTTGGTCCCGTAGAGTGCTGAGCCTGCCACCCTTCACCTGCTGCAGGCTCAGGTTTGGGAAAGGAGGAGAGCTGCTGTGATACAGCCTTTGGTGTGTCAGCAGTGGCTAAGCCATGGCTGCTGTCCTCACGGTGACAAAGGCCTCAAAAACCAAACCAGCTTCTGAGCCTGATGTGCTGTCACTGCAGCATCCCACCTCAGTATCCCGGGTGCTGCCATTTTCTCCCGTCTCCGTACTGGTGTGGAGAAGAGGCTGCCAGGAGTGTGCTGAGCTGGGCACAGACCTTCCTGCTGTGGCAGGCCCAGCCCCTGCTCTCTGGGGAAGGGCGGGGTGGCACTGTGGCTGTCACTGCCTTCCTGCTCCACACTGTACACAAACAGTGCCTGTGCTTCTTCACTCACAGGGGTCTGACAAGGAAGAGGAGGGAGTGACAGACACCTGCCATATGAAGAGTAAGGACTCCAGCAACATCCCTTCCCAGGTCTGAATTTTTCAGTGACTGGAACTAGGCCAAACTCCTCTTTGCCAGTAATTTTAAAAGTCTTGTGGCTTCTCTGCCAAGTTAGCAAATATTAACTGCATGTATTTCAAATGAGCTGAGAAAGGGAGTTCCGTGTCTGAGAACCCCCAGTGAGGTGGGAGGGGGAAATGCAGGTTCCTAGAGCCCTGTCAGCTGGTCTTCACCATGTGGGTACAAGCTGGTTTGTAGGAACATGTTTTTGGAGGATAACTGCAGGAGTGCATATGTATGGCAAGGAGGGAAATATTTGTGTGGGCTTGGTGAAGCTGTGGTGGCTTGCTGGATTGATTCCTGTACATGTCTCAGCAGGATTTGCAGGAGGAGGAGGTTCAAAACCACAGGAAGGGGCAGCAGGTCGGCAGCAGAGCTTTCCGCTGTGGCTACAAAGGCTGTGGCCGCCTCTACACCACTGCCCACCACCTCAAGGTAAAGCAGGTGACATGGCAGCGTGCAGGCCAGACCAGTCCCAGGTTACACTGCCAGAGCAGAATGCTCCATTGTGTGCAGCTGAGTTACGTGCTGAGCTCCCCAAGAGACCCAGATGTGTCAATTGGCCAAGGTGAAATCCAACAGGGAACTTCAGATTCTCTCCGCCAGCACTTTTCCACAGTTTTCCTTCTTCCTTGCCTTGGACCTCATTTTAGGGACCTGTTCGTTCTTTTCCAGGTACATGAACGTGCTCACACAGGCGACCGGCCATACACATGTGACTTCCCAAGCTGTGGGAAAGCATTTGCTACAGGTAACAATTTCTCTTTTGAGCAAATTTTGTTTTCTGTCCAACCCGACCCCTGTTGAGCTTCAGTCCTAACTCTGGTGCAGTAGAGCACAATGTCCAGAGCATCTAAAGCAAGGGAATCACAGCACAAGAGCCTGCTGGGACTTCATTGAGTGTGGGCAGATAATGGTGGAAGCAAGGTTGGAAGTGGTATTGGAGGCTGTTTGGTTATTTCTTCCCTTTCAAGCTTTGCAGACACAACAGACACTCAAGTACATGGACTGAGGGGTGGTACACAGCTTGTCACAGTGGTTCCTTCTCATTACAAAATTAATTGTGGTCTCTCTCCTGGACAGGGTACGGGCTGAAGAGCCACGTGAGAACACACACAGGTGAGAAACCGTACAAGTGTCCAGAAGACCTGTGTAGCAAAGCCTTCAAAACCTCCGGGGATCTGCAGAAACACATCCGCACGCACACGGGTGAGCGGCACGGGGGAAGAACTGCACAGGGGGACGACCCCGTGAAAGGGTCTCCAGGGCAGTCCAGGTGGCTGCACGGTGGCAGGTCTCACCCACACCGCTCTGTCAATGCAGGTGAGCGTCCCTTCAAGTGCCCCTTCGTGGGCTGCGGCCGCTCCTTTACCACGTCCAACATCCGCAAGGTTCACATCCGGACGCACACGGGCGAGCGGCCCTACATGTGCCCAGAGCCTGGCTGTGGCAGGGGCTTCACCAGCGCCACCAACTACAAGAACCACATGAGAATCCACACAGGTAGGAGGGGGCCAGCTCCCCCCAGCCAGCAGCAGGGAGATCTGCGGGGCTGGAATGGGCATTCCCAGGCTGCATCGCAGGGGTGGATCTGGGGGTGGCCAGGGAGTTGGAGGAAATAGTGGGAATTGCTTAATTGGATTGATTATTGTTCCAGCAGTCTGTCTCCAGCTGTTTGCTCTGGTGGGGAATCCCTCCCCAGAGCACGAGGAGGGTGAAGCTCAGCTCTGTGGCCTCTGCCCTAGGAGAGAAGCCGTACCTGTGCACCGTGCCAGGCTGTGGGAAGCGCTTCACAGAGTACTCCAGCCTGTACAAGCACCACGTGGTGCACACGCACTGCAAGCCCTACACGTGCAGCAGCTGCGGCAAGACCTACCGCCAGACCTCCACGCTGGCCATGCACAAGCGCAGCAGCCACGGCGAGCTGGAGGCCACCGAGGAGAGCGAGCAGGCCCTCTACGAGCAGCAGCAGCTGGAGGGTGAGCAGCCACTCACTGTCCCATCAAGGTGTGGCAAAGGGAACAGAGGTGACAGCAAGAGCAGCCACTCCCCTCTCAGACCCAAGGGTGTGCCATGGCCTCCTGCCTCCCCATCAAATCCAGATCTACTGGAAGGTCCTAAGTCACAGGTTGGGAACAGGCCCCTGCCCATTCTGTAGTACAGGTAAAGGCCCTTCTTCCCACACCATCACTGGGCTGATGTCATCATGACCTTGTGCTCTTTTGTGCTGGCCCTTGAGGCCACAGGCAGGTTCCGAGGCCAGGCATGTGCTTTCACACCCTGATAATGCTGCTCTTCCCTTTCTCTGATCCAGCTGCTGCAGCTGCTGACAGAGGCTCTCCACTGAAGAGTCAGCATATTGCTTTCCTGTCAGAGATGGAGGAAGATGAAGAGGAAGATGCTGTGCCTACACAGGTCTCACTTATCTCTCAGGATGGGACAGAGCAGGTATGGACACTGACAGCCTCCAGCATATCAGGGACAGCAGTTATTATCTGAAGTGAGATTCTGCCTCCACTCAGCTGTGATGTTCTTTCCAGGGCCTTTTTCCAGCATTTTTTCAGACCTTGGGGCTTTGTGGGCTCTTCCTGCCCTGAGGGCTCCCTCCTACAGCCTCACCCACTGCTGCAGTGCTAGTTTGGGGGAGTCTCTGGTCTCTGTGCTCCCCACTTGCTGATGGGGTCTCTGGGTGTTTGTGTGGTGACTAGCAGCCCTTGGCTCCCTGCAGCTCCCAAGCTCTGCTGACCCAGGCTGGATTTGGAGATGTTTTGTCATCACTTGTATACAGCAGTGCTTTTCTTGTACTTCCCTCCACCAGCTGCCCCTGTGCTGACTGGAAAAAGCTTCCTTCTGTGGCACGAGGCAAAGGAAACAGCTGCCATGAGTGACCTGTTTCCTCTTAGCCTGAGATGTTCCTGCTGCTGCCATGCACAAAGCTGTCCCCATCCAGTTTGGAGACAAGAGGCTGAATGGGGAGGGGAGATGTGGTAGAAGGGGGAGGGCTGAAGACCCAAGCTCCAACTTCTCTGTCATCAATTTTATCCATGGCCCTGGGCAAAGTCTTTGGAGTTCTCTGTGCCTTAAGTCTTGTGGAGACACTATTTCCTCCTTGCCCGGACGGATGCATTGCTAAACTCGGGAGTTGCCTAAGACTCCTTGAGCATCTGCTGTCATCCCCCAGGTCAGTCTGTCTCAGGAAGAGCTGCAGGCCCTGGGCAGTGCCATCAGCGTGGTGACGCAGAGCGGAGCCCTCGCCGTGCCCGAGGGAGAGCTGGCAGATGGTGACACTGGGACCATGGCTGTGGCCAACACCGATGGCACCGAGGCACAGGAGGTACAGACAAAGCTGGGACCGTCCCTGCTTCCTCTGCTAGAAAAGAACTGCATTTTATTTTAAAACATGATTACTGAACTTTTCCCAGGTGACCATAGTCGCTTCTGGGGCGGTGGTGTCGGAGGAATCGGACATGTCCCCGCTCTGTCATCAGCAGGTGGCATTGCTGGCCACCTCCCACGGCACCCACATCGCTGTGCAGGTACCACGTGGCTCTTGCCACTGTCCCCTTCACTCCCTGGCCACCCGCTGCCTGCAGCACTTGCTCCCTTGCCCTGCTGCATCGCTGCTTGCTCCTTAATTCCCAGATGCCCTGTGTGCAGAGGACAGCAGGGACATCGTCCTGGGATTGCAGAATGCTCCTTTGTAAACAGCCCTTCTACATCACAGCCCTGTCTGCCCTTCTGCTTCACACCTGTGTCACCCACCCCCTCATCCCTCCGTCCTGCTGCCCTGAGCTGCCTTTTGGGGGCTCAGCACTCACTCTCTTTCCCCCTTCCCTCCCCCAGCTGGAAGAGCAGCAGAGCCTGGAGGAAGCCCTCAGCATGGCCACAGCAGTCATCCACTACGAGCCAGCACCACCTGACACAGCCCTGCCTGAGAAGGGGAGCTGAGGCCTGTGGAGCCACAGGGGGAGAGGCAGCCCCAGCCTGCTGTGTGCAGCAGGAGTGGCAGGTGCTGCAGGCAGGACACGGGGCAGGGACAGTGTCTGAACCAGTGCCAGCACGTGCCCTGCGCCAGCCAGGACACGGACGGGGCAGCGCGGGGCTGCTGGGGTGACCCTGACTGAAGGGCTCTTCCCTCCAGGGAGGGAGGGCAAATACACTGGGCTGCTGCCTTCTCCTGGGCTCTGAGCAGCAGCCCTCTTTTGAGGGGCACTTCTGCCCTCACTCTCTAGGAATGGTCCGACAGCTCCCCTTTCTTGCCCACCCCTCCAGCTCAGAGGCAAGTGGGCAGCACATGCACAGAAGCAATAAAGGCCCATCAGAGCAAGCCCAGGCTGTCCTGAGCTCGGTATGGAGGGTGACCAGTTCCTGCCCTTGGAGCCAGCACTGGGATGGCTCCGACAGCAGTTCTCCCATCTCTTTGTCACACTCAATTCTTAAGCCAAAGCTTCCCTGGCAGACTCCTTGGCTGTGGAGCAGAGCAGCCAGCACTTGCCAGGAGCTGAGCTAGACCTGGATGTAAATGCTGAGTTGAAATAAAAACAAATTAAAAATTTTGTTTTTAAAAGGACCACCCCCTTCTCTTTGGTGGAAGCTGGGAGGGGGGGATCGATGTTGACGTTTAGCAGGTGTATGAAGTATGGACATTGAGAAGATTTGTGATTGACCAAACATGTCCTGCCAAAGCAGCGACTGTCCAGGGGGGGATCGATGTTGGTGTTTAGCGGATGTAAGAATTATGGACATTGAGAAGATTTGTGATTGACCAAACATGTCCTGCCAAAGCAGCGACTGTCCAGGGGGGGATCGATGTTGGTGTTTAGCGGATGTAAGAATTATGGACATTGAGAAGATTTGTGATTGACCAAACATGTCCTGCCAAAGCAGTAACTGTCCCGGAGGAGGGCTGGAAGGAGGATGAGCTGTACCCTCTGAGCCCTCAGTGTGTGGCTTGAAGAGGCTAAGTTGTGTCCCTGAAATCTCACATCAGGCCTCAGCTCTTTCAGGGACCCCTGCAAGCCTAGATTTAGGAATTGTGTCTGTGAACACATCCTACATCCTCCCCTGAGCTGGGGAGAGAGACCTGGGCTGGCGTCCTGCCCCACAGGTGCCTTCAGCCCCTCCACTGCCCCCGGGTGCTGGGTGGACAGAGCTGGAGAAGACCTTCGAGATCCTCGAGTCCAGCTGTAACCCTGAGCCTGGCGCAGGCTCCGGCAGTCGCGTGGGTCGTTTTTTGGACATCCCAGAGGAGTTTGCAGAGAAAGAGGTTTCCGCGGGCACGGAACGGGCACAGCCCGGGAGGATGCCTCAGGCCGAGTCTCCGCTCGCCCGGTGCGACCGATCCCTTCCAAAGGCAGCGCTCCCGCTGCGAGGGGAAGCTGCTGCTTGAGCCAGGGCGGGGATTTCTTTCCCCAAAACGCAAATTACGACGGAGCTTTTGATCTCCGGGCCGAGCTCAGCAGAGGCACGGTGAGCCGCGGCCGTGCGGGGAGCGGAGATGGGGCCCGGGGGGTTCCCGGAGCAGGCGGCGCTCCCGCCCCGCGTCCCGCCCGCCCGGGCGGCTCCAGGAACCGGATCCGCGGGCTCGGCAGAGCCGCCGCCGCCGCCGCCAGCCATGGACCTGCGAGCCGAGCTGCTCAAGTCCATCTGGTACGCCTTCACCGCCCTGGACGTGGAGAAGAGCGGCAAGGTCTCCAAATCCCAGCTCAAAGTGAGTCCCCGGGGAGCTCGGGCGGCCGCGGCGCACGGATGGAGGGTGGGCAGCGAGGGGCAGAGCAGGTCCGGGGCTGCGTTGCATCCCCGCGGGTTTCCACGGAGAAATTGTTAAATATTAAGATTAATAAGACCTTGTTGTTGCCTCCACGCTGCTTCTGGTGAAGTTCTCAGGCTCTGTGGCGTCTCCCTTTAAAAAAAAGGGGAGAGGGAGGTG
The DNA here is from genome assembly GCA_013398955.1 of Callaeas wilsoni. Lineage (NCBI taxonomy): Eukaryota > Metazoa > Chordata > Aves > Passeriformes > Callaeidae > Callaeas > Callaeas wilsoni. Next base: position 9,757 of record VWPU01015193.1, read on the forward strand.
GAAATTCACACTCAAATATGTTTTCTAGGTGAAAATTATAAGAAATCTAATTTTTAGTTTTTATCAGTTTCTTATGCTTTTTCTGGCCAGCTAAAAGCCCAAACTCTGTTTACATTTTCTTGCTTGCCGGAGCACCTGTTTCTCCTTCTTGCTGAGCCAGTGGGTCGGAAGGTGGGGACAGGTTGTTTTTAAACCAAAACTCCACATTGATGTGGCCAGAAATAAAACAGCACTTTTAAAAACTCTGCTTTCCCCTCTCTCCACTCTTAGCAGCTCTCAGAGGGCTTATGCCCTCAGCCCTTCATCAAACCTATCATAGCTTTAAAAACCTTTTTGTCTGCCCCCAGGCCAGGGTTGCTGGAACCCACCAGAGAGCCCCTTGGCTCTGAGAAGAATTGATTTTTTAACCTTTGCACACGGTGGGAAGGTGTTTTTTTGGTCCGTTTTGGTTCTTAGCCTGGCACTGGGGTTGGAATTGTTGGTTGGTACCAGGGTCTGAGATGAGAGAAGAGACCTGAGCAGGAACACGCTGAGCACAGGGAGGTGTTGCGTCAGGACTTGGCAGCTGCTCCCAGTCTGCGAGACCAGTTTTGAACCACTGAAAAAAGACCCACTTTTCCTCTATTCACTCTGTTTTATAGGGCTTCCCCAGGACAGACTGCAGGGAGGGTGCTGGGCTTTGGATCTAGAGTGTGTTTTGCCCCAGAATTAAGAGTTTTGTTTGCAGGGATCTGAAGGAGAAGCAGCGGGAGGCAGATTCTTCCTGCTCAGCCTTTGCGGCTGAGAGCCTTCAGCTATGCCCCAGAACTCGTGGCCTGTGCCCCGCAAGCCACGCTCACCTGCTAAATCTGTAGAAATAGCTGAAGGAATTAAGGAAATCCTAAAGTAGGCCAGAGCTTAATTCGGCTTGTTAATCCCTGAGAGGGGCTGCTGTGCCCCCTTCACAGCATCTCCTGCACCCATGCTCTGGGTCCAGAGCCTGGCCCAGGCATGTGATGGACCCAAAAGCACTGGCAGTGCTTGTCTGGAGAGATCTTTATCACCAGTGACAATGCTGAGGACACAGAGACGCTGATTTTAATGGCAGTTTCATGGAGAGTTCACGCAGGGTCTGCAAACCGTGGTGTAGGGGCCATGGCGATGCTGGGGATGGCACCTCCACAGCGGCTTTACCCAGGGGACATTTCAGAGGGAAAGGGACGTTCTCCCATGCACCTTCGGTGATGGGATGGGTTGGCGGCAGGTCGCTGAACAGCAAAGCTCAGCTCTGGGTGACTTTCCACCTCCCTCCAGGCCAGGGAGAGCTTGTTTCCACCCCCAAAACACTCAAGTTTGTCCCAGCCTACACAGGCCAGCCGCGGTTCAGTGAGGAAGGAATCCGGGGTCTCGCAGCTCTGAGCAATAAAGTGTTAAAGCCACGATGGCCGAGCCTTCTCCAAACTCCTGCAGGGCTGCCGAGCCCTGAGCCGGGCTGTGCTCTGCTCCCTCACCCGGGCGTGTTGCTGCACGAAGGGTCTTGAACAGGGGTGGGAGAGACACCGGGTTTGCACCTACAGGACGGAACCAGCCCCAGAGCTGGGTGGGAGCGCGCTGGCAGAGTGGGAGCCGGGGGCTGAGCTCCGGCCACGCTCCAGGCACTTGCCGTGAACGTGTCGAGGTTTCCAGCGTGAAGGCGCAGCTGTGGGAAGCCGTTGGGCTCCTCGCAGGGGCACTTCTGCGCAGGCAGGCGTGTGCAGATGTTGCTGTGAGTGGAGGTGTGCATGTGCACAGGAAGGAAGGACAGCTTGCGGTCGGGTGCTGTGGGCCCAGCGATGTCGGGTAGTTTTGTTCCCAGCACAGGCACACACCAGCCCTGCTCTTGGAAAGCGCTCGTGCTCTCACTGCCGTTGCATTCCCTCCCTGGCCGAGCTGGCGGGGCTGTGGATGCGGGATGGGCTGTGGTCCTTCAGTGTGGCCATGCATGGCTGGGGCAGGAGGCAGGAAATACCAAGCGCTGCCCTGGTGCTTTTGGGCACCTCTGCTCATGGGTGAAGGGTGTGACAGCGGTGGGAGAGGGTGGAGAACAGAAACAAGGCTGGTGCTCAGAGGAATCCAGGGCACTAGGAGGAGTCAGGACCCTCCTGGCCATCCCCTGCATGCCACAGGGGAAACGTGCCAGCAAACTGCTTTGGTACCATCCCTTTCCCCTGCTGTTATTCTTCTCCTCCTGTCACTGTTTCAGAGCCTGCAAGGGTTTCCCACCCCTCCTGTCTCCAGTCACCCCACCATCGACCAGGCCAGGGCTTTCCTCCCCGTTTGTCAGCCCTGTGAGAGGAGGTGCTGCGGGTCACAGGGTGCCAGGATGGATGGAGGGGCTCAGGGTGTCCCCCACGGCCAGGTCACAAGTGACACCTCAAAGGGCTTTTTAGGGGTGCTCTGGGAAGAGGGGTGAAGGATGGAGACAAGGGCCCATGTTGGAAACAGAGAATGAGATACGATTCCCAAACTTTGAATTCATCCTGATGGATTTGTTACCAACCTGGAGGATGTCCATGATGTTCCCAGGCCTTTCCACCCATGTGTGGACCCTGGGGCTGCACTGAGCCCCAAAAGGCACAGCCGTAGCAGCAGTGCTCGGGGCTACAGCCCTGTCGTGTGAGCACAGGGTGGAGTCCTGCTGATCCCATTGGTCCAGAGGGTGGAAAAGAGAAAGAAAATCTGGTCGAGCAAGAACTGTCTCCAGCTGCAGCAGCCATCATGGCCTCCGGCGGCTCCTCTCCTACTGGGAGGAAATTTCCAGCCCTGCACAGAGGAGTAGGGATGCTGTTCCATCTCCTCCAGCCCCTCTCTCGAACCCTTGGCAAGCTGCGTCGGCAGATCCTGGTGCAGTGGGGACATGTCAGTCTGGGACATCTCCTGCTTCTGGGACCTAAAGGCAAGGAGAGCACCACCTGCCCAGCATCACAAGCTAGAGATGGTGGTGGTGCTCATGGGCAGCCTTGCTCCAGGCTTTCCAGCACGTGGGAAATCTGTGAGCTTGTAAACATGCTTTATTTGGGAGGATTTGCACAAAACAGGCTGTTGGCGAGTCTTGCTGAGTATTTCTGGGGATGGTGCATCTCCAGACCTCCATTGCCTGCTTCCATTCCAGATAAAACCGTTGCTTAGTTTCTCACCAGTCTTTCCTATTTTCATGTTTCCATCTCTCTGTGCCCCTGGCAGACAGTGGCTGCCGCCAGGCTGGGCTGTGGTTGTGCCAAATGCACAGCTTGGGGTAGCTTATCAGCTTTTCTAGATCAGAGCGAGTCCTGTTTGCTCTGAAAGGTTTGAAACAGCCCTTTCAAGAAAGAAGTTCCTCATGTGCCAAGAAAAGAAACTAATGTGGAAAAATCCTCTACTTTTGCTTGATTCTAAATGATTCTCTAAGGTTTACATTTGGAAATTATGCCAAACTCAAACCTTGACTCGTTGCTGTGGCTGCCGGGAGGTGATGCCATGCAGGGCACAGTCCCAGGGGGGTGAGTGAGGGGCTGGCACCTTGGAGATGTGCTGGGGCAGAGCTGGAGGTTGCTCACCTTCTCACCACCCCTTGTGCTTGGCCAGGTGCTGTCTCACAACCTGTACACAGTGCTGTGCATCCCCCACGACCCCGTGGCACTGGAAGAGCATTTCCGCGACGACGATGACGGGCCAGTGTCCAGCCAGGGCTACATGCCCTACCTCAACAAGTACATCCTGGACAAGGTGAGTTCCCTGGTCATCCCCCACACCTGCTATTCCTCAAGTGAGGACACTGAGGTTCTCGGGAGCTCCCCTTAGCTCTTGGAAATCACATGCCTTGGTGGGTGGAAAGAGGGTGCAGAGGGATGGGGACTGCTCAGGTGAATGCCAAAATGAGTGAAAAATATTTAATACTCAGCCTCTCCCTGGCAAGGATGAAGTCATCCCTTTATGTCACAGCTCTGGATGGAGCAGCATCTCTGCCCACGTTTCCTGAAGGGCTCAGAGAGAGAAATCAGCCCCTTTTTTCCTCTCCAGCCATGTTCAGATTTGAGGTATGACCTCATTTGGCAAAGAGGAGAGGGAGGAGGATGAGGTGCAAGCAGGAGCAGAGTTGAGGTGGGCAGGGGCTTTCTCCCTTTTTTCCACGGTTCAAAGACACCTTTGTCTGGCACAGCCAGAGGTTGGTCTGTGGGTGCTGTTTCCTCCAGGCATGTGAGGAGAGGAAGAATGACTGACAGCTTTCTTCCACTGTGTGCTCACAGAAAAGGGCCTGAGCTGGGTGCAGTAACCCTTTGCTCCCTGGCCCTCCTGGTGTTCTTGTCCCTGTGCCAGTCCCCATGCCAGTCCCTGTGCCAGTCCCATCCCTGTACCCATCTTTGCCTTGCCCAGAGCTGGTCAGCAGCTGCCCAGCCTAGTCCAGCAATGCTGATCTTGGCTGCAGGGATTTGGTCTGCAGCAAGCAAGGGCAAAGCCTTCCCCAGCTCCCTCGGCCCAGAGCAGGAGCTGCCCAAGGTCAGCCCAGCCCAATCTCCCCATCACAGAGTGGCCAAAATTCTTCCAGTTGCCCACGTGGTACTTTGGGAGGTGATTTTAAACCCACCTCTTCTGGTTTCACCATGATTCACAGAATCCCAGAGACAGCCTGAAAAGGGGGAAGTGGGTTTTCCTAGTGAGAGAAGCTTTTAGCTTTCGTCACCCGAAGGTTTTCCTCCAGCTCTGCTGCTACAGGGCACAGTTTGCTCCTGTGCTGGCAGTGTGTGGCTCACACAGCTGGGATGGAGCCTCCAGGGACAGCCAGAGCCCCTCTGATCCCCATCACAGTTCACCCATCTGCACCAAACTTGCTGCCTGGGGCAGCTCACAGTGCCAGGACACGATTAGAGACCCGTGACAGCAGCAGGGCCGAGGCTGGTGGCAGCGCCATTCCTGCTGGCTGCCTTTGGGCCTGCACTTCCCTTCACTCCTCAGTTCCTCTTTGTGCTTGAATGGGATAACAAGAAACCCAAAACCATGGAGGCACTGGGGAGGGTGGGCTTGGAGAGCTCCACATCATCCTGCACGTGCTGCACCCCAGGGTTCCTGCTGGTGCTGCCAATGACCCCATGCTTCTCACTGGACACATTTTAGGAGTGAGGGTTTCTTCTCTCCAGCACGTCCTCCCCCAGAACTCCTCTCTGTAGCTCTTCAGCTCCCCACTCATCCCCTGACTCCTGCCTGCAGGTGGAGGAAGGGGCTTTTGTCAAAGAAAACTTCGACGAGCTCTGCTGGACCCTGACGGCAAAGAAGAACTACAAACCCGACCGGAATGGGAATAGCGTTGTATCCCACCAGGATGCTTTCAAACTCTGGTGTCTCTTCAACTTTCTGTCTGAAGACAAATACCCTCTCGTCATGGTGCCGGACGAGGTAGGACCTTCCTCTTCCCCCATCCCTGTCCTCTCAGGGCTCCATGCGCTGGCAGAGCCCCATTTGTGGGTGACACATCCCACTATCGCTTCCTGGCATGTCCCACTGCATCCTGCAGGATGTGGTGCTCCAGGGGATGAGAGAGAGGAGGCTGGGGGTGAGACAAGGGGGCTGTCTGCCCCGGGCACCCCCGCTGTGCCCACAGCCACCCCCGCTGCCCAGGGAGAAGAGGGGGACTTTAGAGGGGAGACGTCTCCAAAGTGCTGCAGCCTCTCCTGCCTAGAGGGCAGTGGCAGAGCAGACCTGGCTGTCCCTCTCCGTGGCCACTACCCCTGCCCAGCATGCAGAGTGTTAAGGGTGAGGTGCCAGCCAAAGAAAAGCCTCTGGCGGTAATCTCCAAATCTCCAAATTCCACAGCATTTAGGGGGGAAGGTTCTCCCTTTCTCTGGGGTCAGATTAAACCCCCCTGAGAAAGGGGGCAGATCTGGGGAGAGCGCACAAGTGCAGAAGCCAAGGGTGGCCTCAGCAGAAGGAACTTGGCTGGGCAAATGGCTGCTGTTGCCTTCTACCCCGTCCACCTCCTGAGATCAGCAGAAAAGTCAAAATTAAAAAAAGGGGGAGAAAAAAGACATGAAACACCATGCTGCGCAGATGTAGGAGGGCGACCGCACTTCCTGTGCCCTGAGAGAGGTGTTTCCTGTTCTCCAGACCATGAAAAACTGAATCATCCTGAGCAACTGCATTCAGTTCTTGCCCTTCTCACAATTAAATGACATAAAAAATCCAGCTGGGTGTAGGGACCCTGCTGTGTGTCACCTTCCTGCATGGCTTCGTGCAGTCACCCACAGGTCTCAGTCCCCAGATCGTGGGCAGAGGAGAGCTGGCAGCAAAACTTGAGCTGGAATAAGTCTTCCCCACATCATGTCAGCCACCTTGACTCTTTTTAAAAGCACTTTATTTGCAGTTTTAAAACGATGCTCATCTCCATAGGAACCTGTCTCCCTGCTCCTCCTGAATGATTTTTGGAAAGCAGTGGTGCTGAGCTCACCGTGGCTCTGAGACATCAGTGCTGAGTGGGGTTCAGCAGTGCTGGCCTGTACTCCCTCAGGCTCTTGACTGCTACAGAGTTTTCTTACCCTGCAGACAAACCAGCTAAAACATCCCAGCCTTGGGGTTAAAAGGAAAAACCTCCCAGTAGTGGTCAAACTCTAACCCAGTTCCAGCCTCCTGAGCCAGCCTGCTGCCTGGAATGCCTCAGCCATCACAAGGGGTGATCCCTCCGGGATCAGGGTCCCGCATCTCCAGGTTGGAGAGAGATGTGGCCTTGGGCTCTCCAAAACGGGTCAATGGGGTGGGGACAGCTCTGGCTTCTTCCTGTCACTGAGTGTCCCCATCCCCACAGGTGGAGTACCTGCTGAAGAAGATCTGCACAGCCATGAACGTGGAGCTGAACTCCTGCGAGCTGGATGATTACCTGTCCCAGGAGCCGCAGGGGCAGCGCGGGCTCACGGTCTGGCAGTTCCTGGACATGGTGAACTCGGGGCGGTTCCTGAGAGGCATCGAGCAGGAGGCCATCAGCATGGCCGTGGAGGAGGTGTACCAGGAGGTCATCGAAGACGTGCTCAAACAGGCAAGGAGCCCACATGTCCTGGGGTACAAGCTCCGTCCTGCCCCCAGGTTTTGATCTCTGTGTCTCTCGGGCGCAGGGCTACCTCTGGAAGAAGGGCCAGCTGAGGAGGAACTGGTCGGAGCGGTGGTTCATGCTGAAGCCCAGTGTCCTGTCCTACTACATGAGTGAGGAACGGAAGGAGAAGAAAGGGAGCATCGCCCTGGACAAGCACTGCTGCGTGGAGGTACAGCCCAGGCCACGCTCAGCAGACCCTTCAGACCCCTGGAAGGGAGACACAGGAACACACAGCTTCACATCCATTAGCATGGGGAGCCAGTCCTGTGGCTGAAGACGGGGGGATAGGGTGGGGTACGGGGGGTAACGCTGTGCTGTGTCCTCTCCCTGCAGGTGTTGCCAGACAGGGACGGGAAGAGGTGCATGTTCTGTGTGAAGACTTTGTCCCGCACCTACGAGATGAGCGCCTCTGACACCCGGCAGCGCCAGGAGTGGACGCTCGGTCCGTGCCCACCCCACGCCCCTTCCCCAGCTTCTCTGTGGCCCCTGCATGTCCCCACTGACCGTGCCCTCCCTCTCCAGCCATCCAGACAGCCATCCGGCTGCAGGCTGAGGGAAAGAAGTCCCTGCACAAGGACCTGAAGCAGAAGCGACGGGAGCAGCGGGAGCAGCGGGAGCAGCGCAAGGCGGCCAAGGAGGAGGAGACGCAGCGGCTCAAGCAGCTGCAGGAGGAGAAGGAGAGGAAGCTGCAGGAGCTGGAGCTGCTCAAGGAGGCCCAGAGGCAGGCAGAGATCCTGCTGCAGGAGGAGGAGCAGCGGCGGAGGCAGCAGCACGAGGAGATGCAGAGGACCCTGGAGATCCAGCTGCGGGAGGCTGAGCAGGTGCGTGTGTCCTGCCATGGGCTGTGGTGCTCGCAGGGTGGGTGCTTCCTTCTCCTTCCCTTGCCCAGGGCAGCCCAGGGGTTTGGATCTGCAGTGCTGCTGCCACCCACCACCTCTGCGCTCTCTTGTGCCTGAGGTCCCTTTGAGCAGAAGATGAGGACAACCTCATGGGTCTTTAGCTGGGGTACAGTGAGAGGCAAGTGCTGGTGCCAGGCTGGACAGGAAGCCCATTTCTGACCTCACAGCCAGCACTGGCTCCAAATGCCACAGCCTGTGTCCTGAGCAGGGAAACAGCTTTGCTTTGGACCTGTCACTATGGGCTGTCCCTGGTCTGGCCCGCTCCACCTGGTGTGCCTAAGTGGGTTCTGGGGACACTGGTGGTGGCCCAGCCAGCTGATGGCTCCCGTCCCCGCCGCAGGCTCGCGCCTCCATGCAGGCAGAGATGGTCCTGAAGGAGGCAGAGGCAGAGCGACAGCGCAAGCGCATCGTGGAGCTGGAGGACATGCAGGAGAGGCTCCAGGAGGCCCTGCAGCAGGAGGTGAAAGCACGGCAGGACGAGGAGGCTGTGAGATATGCGCAGGCCAGGTAGGACCAGGGCATCCCTCCCCTCCTTGAGAAGCCCCACTCCCAGGGCAGCCGGTGGGCATGGGGATGTGCTCCCAGGGCAGCTCAGTGCTCCCAGGTACTGGGATGTGCTGGTGACTTCCCAGTATGCAGTCTGGGACAGGGAAAGCTGGTGGAAGAAGTGGCAGAGGGACATCCTCACCTCTTCCTCTTCATTGTCAAGGCTACTGGCTGAGGAAGAGGAGAAGCTGAAACAGCTGATGCAGCTGAAGGAGGAGCAAGAAGAATATATCATCAAAACTCAGAGGGAGAAGCAAGTCCTCAAGCAGGAGATGGAGAACAAGAACAGGTGCCTGGAAGAGGCGCAGAAGCAGCTGGAAGAAGTGAGAGTGAACAGGCAGCGGGTGGACCAAGATGTCATGGTGAGCATCACGTCAGTGCCACATCTCTTCACATGGCAAACCCAGGGGACTTTCCAGCCCTCCCAGAGTCACCCCCATACTGGGGAGGACCAAGCTGGAATTGCCTTGGGGGTTTCTGAGCTGTGCCACGTGCAGGCACAGGGTGATGCAGTGGCTGAGACAGGACAAGCGTGTCCTGCCCTGGGGACAAAGCGCTGGTGTCCAAAGTGATGTTGACAGTGGGAATGTGTGAAGGGGGAGGGTTGGAGGGAGAGCAGAAGGTCTAGAGGAGGGTGAACTGGGTCTCCATCCCAGAGGGAACCTCCAATCCAGGCTTACTCAGCGAAGGGAAACCTGTGCCCACGGTCCTGGATCAGGGGCAGTGGGGCACCAGCTCACCCCTTTCCTCCATGCCCTGCCAGGCGGCCCAGCGGAAGCTGCGACAGGCCAGCACCAACGTCAAGCACTGGAACATCCAGATGAACCGACTGATGCACCCCATCGGGCCAGGAGGTAGGAGAGCAGCTGACCCAGCTGACCGCCCTTCCCTGGACCTCCCGAGCGCAGCCATGCTGGGGCACGAGCCCACACCACCACCCATCTTCCCCTTTTTGGGGGCATCTGGTGGCTGGAAGGACTCTCAGAGAAGCTATCCCAACGCCTCTTGCAAGGAGGGACTCCACAAACCTTTTTCTCAGTTTGGGCTCCAGGTAAACAACTCTCTTTTTCTGTCCACCCCCAGACAAGCGAACAAACGTGAGTGGAGGAGTCTTTGCTGGCTACCAGCCCCTTCTGTCACGGAGAGATTCCTCCCTCAAACTCAAGCAGAGGGTGGAGGATAAAGGCAGTGACCCCACGAGGGAAAACAGCAAGGAGAACGTGAGCAACGGTGGGAACAGCAGCGTGCTGCCATCTCCAGATGCGGACACCATGGCCACAGAGCCCACCAATTAGCCCACGAGGATGGCAGAGCCTAGCTGGGAATGGCAGGGCTCAGCTTGTCCCTCTGAGTGGATGGTCAGCGTGGCCATCTCTGGATGGAGCTGAAGTGGGGACCAGCACAGAGCCTACAGGGGACTGCATAAGGTAGAGGTGCTCCCATTTCCATCAGTAAAGGGCTGCAGCTGCCACGTGCCAGGAGCCTCAGGCAGCCCAGTGCTGGGGAGAGGGCAGTGGGACCTTCTCCCTGGACTGCTGGACTCAATTCCTTGCGCTCCGTTTTACAACCTGTACTAAAAAAGAGCCACTGATGGGTCGGGACCCTGTGGCCCAGGGCTGCAGTTCCCCCTTGGTTTCTACAACAGCTCTTCTGCATCACCCACTCTGGTCCAGGGTGTGGGGCCTTGCCACCAGCCAAGGACACCTGGACTGACCGAGCGAGGCCTCCTTGTCACCCCCACACCACGCCAGCGTGTCCCTAACTACAGCTACCACTGTGTTCCCTGGCAGTGGTCGTTAGTGCTGGAGTCACTTAGGTAGCAGAAACTAACGGGCAATAAAGCTTTTGGACCCTCTGGCCACAGACCTCCTGCCTCACACACTAGTGCTCCTGCAGACAACCAGCCCTCTTTCCTTGGCAGCGTGGAGTTTGGATTCCCCCTGTGTGACAGAGTCCTTTGAAAGGAATCAGCCACTAGCTGTGGAAAGTGGCTCCACCAGGAGATTTTGGGTTGGTGTGTGGAGGGCCAAGAGGGACACAGAACAAAACAAAAATCCCCAATAACACACCATCATTTGGGTTAGTTTTTCAAGCACCTCTGTATAAATCCAGTCCCAGTCACCTGTGCCTTTGGGGTCTTTATTGTCTGCGGCATAGAGCCAGGATCTGAGAGCAAGCTCTGCACCGACTCTGTCTCTGCGCAGTTGCTCGGAGATGAGCAGAGTTCGTTAGGGAGATTATAATCTGTTTCCTCCCGGGCCTCGCACTGCGCTGCCCCGGTCTCACAGTGTTTCTCTCTCCGTTTTTTTCCACCGTGGCCGAAGGCTCGGCGGGGCCCGGGACAAAGCGCTCAGTGTGCCCGGGGTGCGGGGTGGCCCCGGGCCAGTCCCACGCAGCCGCGCTGACGCACAGCGGGGGCACGGGCAGCGCAGGGGCTGCAGGTCAAATGCATCACCTCTCCCCCGTTCCCTCTGCGACGGGGCGCGGCGGGGCGGCCTGCAGCCCTGGGTCCTCCCCTCGCGGGGTCCCTGCCTGCTCCGCACCATCCCGGCCCGACCACTGGCACACGGGATTCCGCCGCTCTGCGCGGGTTTTTGGGCAGAATGAGCGCTTCCCAGCTCTGCACGGAGGCAGGGCTGTTGTCTTCTGTCGAGGCGCGAGGGGGCCGCGCTGCGAATTCCTGGGGCCGAGGGGTCACTGGCGCCGCTCAGGCTCCTCGGGCGCGGAGCCAACCGCGCGGACGCGACACCGCCGCCATACCGGGCCGCCCTCAGGCCGCCCTGGCCCCGGCCCGCCCCGGCCCCAGCCGCGGCCTCGGTACGCCCCGGCCCCAG
>VWPU01015195.1:0-10208 GCA_013398955.1 Callaeas wilsoni
TATATAAAAATATATATATTATGTCTAAATATAATTTTAATGCTTTAAATATATTGAAAAATACATTTCCCCAAATAGGCATGCTGTTCGATATTCAAATATCATTTTTACATGAGAACAATCCCCCCACTAAAATAATTCTAATGTGTACTCATACACATATTTATGACGTGCTTCTGTTATTTCTGTTAGACATTTCTGCTTCTGTGGTTTCTATTAGGCCTTGAGAATATATCAATTTATTTTATTTGCACATTATTAATGGGTATTTGTATAAATATCATCCAGATTTATAAAAATAATATCCTCAACAGAATCCTACACAGATTTTTAGAGCCAGTGTTTATAGCTGCTGGGAACTTGTGAAGGATGCAGTTTGTAATGCTTTTGTGACACTGCCTCAGCTGTCAGAGCACAAACAGTGCTGCTAAAATTCCTCTCCTTTGGACAGTGATACCTGGCAGAGAGAAAAAAATCGAGGAGAACAACCAGGAATACAGGAGTGAGATTTAAAAAAAAAAAAAAATCACAAGCTACAGTCTCTTAGCCAAAAAAAAAAAAAAAAAAAAAAAGAGGAGGTGAAGTGAGTTAATCCTTCTGAGAATAATTTATAGCTCCAATACCCAGCTCCTCTTCAGGCAGAAAAAAGAAGATAAATTTGCCAACATCCTGGGGAAAAAAGCGTGGATCAATGGTGAGGATGATGCTGCATGATTGTAGTGCCAGAGGGATGGAGAGCAGAGCTTGGAGCGGGAGAATCAGGGAGAAGCTGGCAGGAGCAGGGATTGTCACCGTGAGGAGCGGTGACAGCTGGGAGCGCCGGCTTGGCACCCCGAGAAACGCTGAGCCAGGATCCACCAGGCAGAGACAGCCACAAAAGAGCAAGGAAAAGGAGGCTGGCGGGGATTAAACAGATGATTCAGCGAGCAGCACGAACGTGGATTGCGGGAGTAAACGGACTCCGCACGATCCAATATGAATCCAGCAGGAGCCCCTTTATTGCCCCCAAGCACCCTTATTATACACTGTGCTCCCCCTGTCCAGGCATCCACACATCACATGATTGGCAAAGCAATACACACACATAAAACATGTAATGATTTATGTAAATTTGGTTGGTAAAACAATATACACACATAAAACATGGAATAATTTATGTAAATTTGGTTGGTAAAGCAATACACACACATAAAACATGCAATGATTTATGTAAATTTGGTTGGTAAAGCAATACACACACATAAAACATGGAATGATTTAATTGGATCTCTCGCTCTGTTCGCCCGGCTACCGTGCACCTACACACACAAATCATCAGACAGTTTTCTATCTTTGTTTATGTTTTTCTTCGGCTGCTGTCCCTGTCCTCGAAGCATCAGCATTCTCTCGCTGTGTGCGTTTTCTCCATGCTCTCTTCACTTGTCCTTATGGCTGGTGCACCACTTGTCCATTTTCTTGCAAAAACTCTGTCTCCACAGTGGATGGAGTTAAACCTGAGATAAAACCGAAACCTGCCCCTCCTGAGGCACCTCCTTCCCAGGTCAGCCTTGGGACAACTCCCGGGCTTGGTAAGGCAGGAAAACATAAATTAGCTTTATGAATTGTCTTTCACCAGTTTGTGGGAACTCAAAGACAAGCAGGTGTTGCTTTCAGGACTATTTACTAGCAGGACGTTTTGGGTTGATTCTTGGAACAGCAGATTGTGCTAATCTTTCAAACAGTCGTGACAAAAAATTCCAGGCCTTTATAGAATGCAGCAGTAGGTACAAGACCAGGTTTATCAGCACTCCAGCATTCCCCTACTACTAAAACTATAATTTCTTACTAATATTGAGCAAAAACCTACACAAAACTCAGGATTACGTTGGGTTTTTGCAAGTTAAAACTTAGTTAGACCTAAAAAACGCTTCCCAAGTAACAATTGCTTTGAAGAAATTCACTTCTCATAAACACAAATGCTGTTTCAAATGTGAACAGCCTTTTGTAGTAAGAAAAGAATAAATATTGAGTGAATATTTTTCATAAACGTCTCCCTTCTACTACATGGATCAAATTTTCCCACAGAATCTTATCAAAGAGCACCCTCAAAATTCCTGCATCTTTATTGTTCTTAGGAAATTTGATTTTGGTTACTAAAAAGGATCTTTTGCTCATTATTGTGCAGAAATTCTTCTATTTTGCAGCTGCTGATGCAGTTTTCAAACTTGTCTGACAAATAGGAGAGAGTCAAAACGTAACAGGGAACTAAACTCAAGAACAGGTTTAGCAGCGTTGTAATTTTAATTTGGTTGTGATTTCAGACTTGCCATTGTTAAGGAAATATAAATAATATTTGATCTGATCTTTCTGCCCAGAGGAGATTCCTTTTGGCTGTGATTTTGGTGCAGAATCACCTAAATTTGAACTGAGTTCACTCATTACACAATTAACACTTAGAGACAAGCGAGGAGCCCGCAACCTTCAGTTCATTTAGAACATGACTAAATCTGCTTTGCAGGCACCTGCAAATATTGGCAATCTGATTTTGCCACAGTTTTGAATATTTCTGTTTGAATTAAGGCAGCTCGGCCCACACACAGCACTTGGGGTGGAAGTGGCTGTGTTACCACTCGAGTGAGAGCTCGAACAGATTTGCCTCCCTAAAGCCTGTCTAGAATGACTTGATGCTGATTATTATTTTTATTATTCTTAGGCTGTATTGCTGGACGTTTTCCACTGACACATCTCTGTGAGTGCAAACAGAAACATGTAAAATGTTTAACCTTCTCTCCAAGCAAAATTCCGGGGTTGTCCATTCCATCCCCAGCTCTCGCTGCTCTCCCAGCCTGTCCTTCACACCTAAACCATCTGTTTGTCATCTCTTGGCTCTGCCCGTGCCTCTCCCACAAACCAACCATCTGCTGGGAGCCTTTCAACTTCTATTTACAGCCCAGGCTCTTTTATCTATCTTACAACTCCTTGCATATGTCAAAATTTTAATTACACAGCCACGCATTAGGGTGTCGTGGGCTCAGGGGGCTTTTTCTAACAGTGATGGGCTGGAAGGCTTTGAAAATGTGGTTTATGGCTTGTTGATAGATGGTGTTCCTGAAGAGTGCAACTGGTTTGGAAGGGAAGGAATAGATGATGCATGAAGTCAATAATTGTTCCAAGACACCTCCAAGTAATTGATGTCTGCATAATTCCATAAATGCTGTGGCTTTATTAAAATACAATAACAATATTAATTTATATGAAAATTCACTCTGGCTAACAGCTAATGCATTTAAATTTCAGATAATTTAATGCAGTCCTATCTCCTGTTAGGGTGGGAGGAAAAAAAAGAGGGGTCTCAGTAGAAATTCACTTCATGCCTCAGATCTCATAAAATATAAGGTCTGAATGACTTTTATAAATGCTATAAATATGATTAAGATATCCCCCTCCCAAGGCAGGAGGGTGAAACGGATCTTGCTGAACAAAAAGCAGCCAAGAACATTAAAAATTACCATTTCAATTATGAACACTGTACATAATACACAGATAAAAACAAAGCCTTTCCTCTCTCCTGCCAGCTAGAGCGACAGAAGATGAATCCACAACTTTTATCCACAATTTTGATGCAAATTACTGAGGAGTGTTCCCTGTTTTTCAGGATGAGTTTGCTGAGTTGATACCATTTTAGGACACAGCTTGTTTTGCATGGAGATCAGGGATGGAAGGAAATTTTAATAACACGAGGTGACAGAGGAGAAAGAAGCAGCAGGGCTTTTGCCACATGGCCCACAAAACAAAATAAAGGAATTACTGAGGATTAGCAGAATCAGATCCCCTTTCCCTGGAGTTCCAGGGCTTTGCTGTGTCTCTCTTTTCTGCCTTTTCTGGTCAACTTCTCTGTAAAAAGGAAGGATTTCCCCCACTGAAATCTAAGAACACATGGAAAGCAGATTGGTGGCGAAGGGTTGCAATCTCTGGCTTTGAAAAAAAACCCAAACAAAACAATTTTGAGAGTGCTCCAAAGAGGTTCAACACCATCAGCAGGGCCTCACTGAAGCACTGGTGATGAGTCTGGTCCAGACTGGTGCTGGTTGGAAGGGCTGGTTTGGGACACTCTGGGACTGAAACACTGGTGGTGAGTCTGTTCCACCAGACTGGTGCTCGTTTGAGGGGGTAGTTTGGGACACCCCAGCACTGAAGCACTGATGATGAGTCTGTTCCCCCAGACTGGTGCTGGTTGGAAGGGGTGGTTTGGGACGCCCTGGGACTGAAGCACTGGTGCTGAGTCTGGTCCAGACTGGTGCTGATTTGAAGGGTGGTTTGGAACACCTCGGCACTGAAGCACTGGTACTGAGTCTGGGCCAGACTGGTGCTGGTTTGGAGGGGTGGTTTGGGATGCCCTGGGACTGAAGCACTGGTGCTGAGTCTGGTCCAGACTGGTGCTGATTTGAGGGGTGGTTTGGGATGCCCTGGGACTGAAGCACTGGTGCTGAGTCTGGTCCAGACTGGTGCTGGTTTGGGACACCCCGGCCCAGCTGCACTGAGCTTTTCCGTGAGCCAGGCTGTGCTGCAGACACCTGTGAGCCCCGTCCGCCTCGGGGAGTAGATCCCAATCAAAGTATGTGGGGTACAGCAGCAGCCACCAGCGTGGAAATGAAAACCCTCGGAGATGGCTTCATTCCCTGTGAGCAGCACGCCGGGGAAGGGGCGCTGGAATTCCGCTGCTCGGGGCGGCTCCAGCTGAGCAGGCCTCCCACTCCGGGCAGGTGCTGCTCCGTGCAGGTGGCACAGGGACAGCCAGGGATGGCTGAACACCCACAGGAGCCCAGCTGGGGACAGCAGGACCGTCGGAATGGCTGTTCCTCAGGGGGGATGCTAAGAGGAAGCCACTTCCCCAGTAAACCTGAGTCAGAGTTTAAATAAGCCCTTCCTTAGGCCTGCCTGGCTGATGGCCGGGCTGACACAGCCGGGGTGTGGCACCAGGGACCATTCCATGTGTCCTGGGCTGCAGGGTGGCTGGAGATGGGATTCTGGAGAGAGAAGAGTCAACAGCACAATTCAATCCCATTGGGGAAGGTCCATCTCTTCCCTTTCCATTTTCCCCTTGGCCCTTTGCTGCAAAGCCTTTCCTGATTTTACACCCCAGAATTTCTGAGAGCGGGCAGAGCTTGGCTCAAAGCAGGGAGAGAAATGAAGCATTTTGATACTTCTTTGCCTTCATCCAGCTCTGCACACAGTGGGATGCATTTTTTTCTGTGAAATTTTATTATCTTGGTTAGAATGAGCAGCTGTCCTAAGTCTGAAATTATACAGAGTATTGGAGCAATTCCAAAAGATCTGTTGGAAAATCCCACCTTTTTTCTTTTTCTTTAAAAATTTATTAAGGTAAACAGCTAAAGCCTGGAACAACTTGAAAGAAGCCCCTTCCCTTTTAATTAAGGCTCTTTTTAACAATGTAGGTTTTGAAATCATCATCACAACACTGCTAGAAACTTTACTGTGTCCACCTGATGCTGTTGTGGCACATACCTGCACCGACAGCTTCTTTACAGAAATCAAGGTATCCAAGTTCCTGACAATATTTTTAAAAATCCTATAAAAGATTAGCTCTCATGATCCCTCAATTTACCAACTGATCTTCTGCTACCAAAGCAGGGCTGCACAAATTAGGAACAGCTTTAAGTCATCTCCAGGCTCTGCGATTGCTCCTCTCCACCTCTTGCAGCAGTGGGGATTATGCTCATAATGCAGGTCAATACTGGCTGCTTTAATACTCTCTTTTCAGTTGCTTTCAAATCCTCAAATTTAATCATGCAGCCTGAACGAGCAGCTTCGTTGTTTTGGAGAAATTTCAATGGTTTTAAAAAGACATTCGATTTGGAAACAGGCTTGAGGAACACAACATCACATTCTTCATGTAAAAGTTCTTGGAAACTTTCAGCTGAAGGGCTTTAACGTGGCTGTGGTTTAAATGATTGAGCTGGAACTCCTTTTCTGCTTTTCACACGTTGATAAAGAATAGGAGACAGCAAATTTAATTTCATTCAAGGTGGAATTGTATGTTACAGATCCAAATGGAGAAAACTCATTAGACAATAATTCTTCCTGTGGTGTCAAAATCAGTTACCCAGAGCTTTTTGTGCTGTTCCAGTCCCAGCCAAACAGTTTAGAATCGATTGATCTATATTTTCTCACCAAAGATGACACAAAAATATGATCTGCTGTGATATATCTGCTGTTCTCCTTTTGCTGTGTGTATACAATGAATTCATACATATTTTATGGAATCCTTTCACCAAAAGCTCCTGCAACCCTATAAAAATGCTGGTTTCTAGTGGCTGCTGAGGTGCAGGAAGATTGATATTTGGGAAAATGACTGACTTCAAAAGAACTTTGGGTTCTCTGAGCTGCTTCCCTAATTCAGGGAGCTGTAAAACAGGGAGGGGGGAAATTCCAAGGAAGGGAAAGTGGAGGAATGATCATGGCAGGAGCACGACCTGCTAAGCCTGGTGAGAGAACACATCAGCCCCACCTGCCTTAGAACAAACAAATCTCTGCTTTAAAAGCCTCTGTCCCCTGTTTTCTGACTATTCCCATCATAATTTAATCGTTTTCCTGCTCTCCAGCACTCTGTGATCAGAGAATCGTTGTTATGAATGTTTTTTCCCCAGCCATTCTGGTTGCCACAATAGCTCCATCATCACCAGGCTTGAAGGAGGAACAATTAGATCATGATTTTCTTTAAGCCTGTCCCAGCCATCACAAAAATCCAGCTGTGTGAACAAAGTACAGAATCCTCTTGGAGAGCAAATGCTGTTTGCAATCTCACAATTTGCAGACTAAAAATTAAAGGACTATTTTTATCCTCCCTTTTCTGCCAGACATTAGCTAAATTTGTCAACGTTAGCATGCTTAGGATTAAAGTTTTCTTGACTTTTTTTTTAAATTTATTTTAAGGCAAACTTAAAATATGGCCCATGAAGTTTTCATAGCTGCATTAGAAGTCTTCCTGGCCCAGATTCCACCTTCCAGTTCTGCTGCCAGGAGCTCCTGATCCCAATCCAGGTGACTGTTTCAATCTGTTGCTACCTGGCTCACAGCTTGGACACAGCACCCAAATTTGGGCTCAGAAAAAAAGGGGAAGTGTGAGAGATGGAGCGTGAGAGAAACTTCTGTGGGAAAGGGGAAGATCCAGGGGTGGAAATCATCCACAGGTTAATGGGAATAGGCCTCAGGAATCACTGTTACAGCACGGAGAACAGGTTGTAATCGTGAAGGAAAATTGGTTTATTCACCATTCACTCTGAAAGCCTCCCGTCAGGTTATTTTATGCTGCAGTCTTGTTTTTATTCCTAGGTTTGAGACATGAATTAAGGCCTTTTTCTGTGTTTCCATTACCTCTGTCTCTCATTTCTGTGAGTTGTCTTCCACCCCTCCTTAGCATTTGCCACATGCAAATCCACAGCTTTGAGGTGAGAGGAAAAGCAGAATTATTTTAGGAACTGCTCTTTTCACAAATTCCCTTGCTAAACTGCTTTCTGAGGTCATCACCCACGCATGTCTTTGAGCTTCTGATCACATTTTCTTTTATTCAAGAGAGTCCCCTGGTCTTCAGTTAACCAGACTGAACCAGGCACAAATTTTGAGGTGGCTTTCTAGACAGCTCATTGATGTTTCACTACCTGAAATATTCCTTGGGCTACCAATAAAGGCTTGGATACCTATTTTAGTAATGTAAAAATTAATAGATTCTCTAATATTTTCATTTATTTATAATTAAAGTGATAGGATAGTTTGGGTTGGAAGGGACCTTTGAAGGCCGTGAGCAGGGACACCTTCCACTAGACCAGGCTGCTTAGAACCTGCTCCAGTTCTGTGGTGAAGGGGTAGAATTTAAGTTGCAACATTTTACCTGTGTTCCAGGAGATGAAGGAAGAGGGTTTGGACTCTTGTATCGTGTATTTCACTGAACGCAGCTGAATCCCTGAAAATTTCTGGGAATTTAATTGTGTGGGATCCGTAGCCATAGCTGCTGAGAGGTGAAGAGGAACATGATCGGTTTAGGGTGTTATTCGGGAAAGACAGGAGCAATTCTTGGGGCTGGCCTGTGCAGGGCCAGGAGCTGGGCTGGGATGATCCCTGTGGGGCTCAGAGTACTGGGAATCCTCGGTGATTTTGTGACTTTCAGGGCGATCCAGAGAGAGGCACCAATGTGCAGCATCTGCTGAGCCGTCAGCTCCACCTACAGCAAAGGCTGTTTATGGCTCTTGCAAAACACCCGAAATGCCAGCACTGGCTGTGGATGCTCGAGTTCAGAGCCGTTGCACTCCTATAAAGAGCCACAAACAAGCAGCAGATTGAAGAGGACGGCAGGGAATTACCCAGGCCTCCGCGGAGATGAATTTTTCACAACAGGAGCAAATCACCACCAGGAGGTACATTATTGTGCGGAGCAGGAGGACACGATTTACAGGTCTCCTTCCTGAAGCAATCAGGATTGTTCATATTTCTGTTGCTAATTGAAACGAAGATAAACCGAACCCCACAGTCTGCCCACAGCCGAGCCTCAAAAAACTCCATCTCGCGAGGGCCGGGGATAATCCGCGGTGCCGGTTTTGCTGGGCTGGGAAAGGAGATTCCCATGGAATGATCCCAAGCCTCCATCTCGAATCCTGCATTTACCTCTTGGTTTAGCTGGAAGTGGAGCAGGCAGCTCTCTCCTGCAGTCACAACATGTCATGTGCACATTCTCACACACAAAGCCCGTGGTGGAGCGTGTTTGATTTCCTGGCTGCCTTATTTGTTTACAACAATGCTCTTAAAATTGTCTCTCCCATCTGTGTGGTTCCTACTTGTTTGAATGAGAATGAGATATTAAAATGCCATCCAGATGTCTAGATGCATATCAGCATTAACATATTATGCAAATTGTCACCAGGATGGGGTTTTTTTCCTCCTTAAACAAAACAATATTTGGAGGTGGAATGTAAAGAAGGGAAGCTGTGAAGGATGACAAGTGAAAAAAAAAAATGCACTGAGCATATTCAGCTGAACTTTTCAATCACTTTGGATGAAAGGGTTATGTACAAAGTGTCCTCAGTTGTTTTTCACTGTAAATCTAGAGAAGGACAATTGGATGAAAACAATCTTGAAAAGCAAAACACACAATAAGCAAGGAAGCAACACCGAGCCTGAAGAGCTCATCAAATTAATTCAACAAAGGAAAATATAAAAGTTGCCTCTGATCTCATGAGAACGGACTTCATAAACAACAGCAACAAATATTTCTTGGCTACTGGGCATCTAATTTAAAGAAACCTGTGGCTCTGCCTCTGCAGATGGAGTTAAGTCCATAGAATTAACAGTGCAAGATCATACCTGAGCCTTCATTGCTCTAAAAATAAGAAAATTAAGATCAATATCTTTAATTGAGGTTGGGGTTGGGGGGATCTTTACAACAATAAACACGATCTCTCTTGAGTTTCCCCTAAAAAAACCACAAAAATTTTAGATTTGTTATTTGATTTCAGATATTTAATTACTCTAAGATTAAGCTGGATGTCAGGACAAAAATAAAAATGGAGTCATATAAAGCAAGGATATTGGAGAAAGGGATTTTATGAAGTCAGCCACATTATTTCTATCTCAAGATAACATAAACCAGACTTAAACTGTGTCTGGCAGGTGCCTGCTTAACCTGTCCTTCCACAGATCCTACAGAATTAACTCCAGTACCTATCTGGCCTTTAGGCTGGATGTTTCCCTAGCCTTTAACCTAAATTTCCCTTAAAATTTCATCATGGAAATTCTCCTGCTCCTTCACTGATGGCAGGGAGTCCAGGACACTTCCCAGCCTTCTTCCCACAGAGGACAGAGCTGGAACTGATGCCATGGAGGTTCTAAAGGAGCCTCCCACTTATGTGAAGCCATTTCCCGTCCCTCACCCTCCCCCCTTAGATGAACCCAGCTCCTTCCTGCCAGGTTCTTCATGCTACACTTTTTCTGCAATTTTGGCCATGTTCCCCCCAGAATTCCCTTCAGTTCTTCCATACCTATGGAAATATTGGGTCCCAGACAAGCCAGATATTCCAGTTGTAGAGTTACTGAGGAGTAGCCTTGAAGAATTGCTCCACATTGAAAATGTGCTGTTCCTGCTCATTTATCCTGATTTTCTCTCTGTTTCTCTTTGTTAATAACCCACTACAGCTCCTCTCCTGCACACCCCTTCCCCC
>VWPU01015197.1:0-12938 GCA_013398955.1 Callaeas wilsoni
CCTCCCGGGAGCAGCCGGCTGGCAGGCCGCGTGCCCCGGAATGTTCCGGGCTGCCGGGGCCTGCCCGCGCCGCAGGAATCCGCGCAGGCCGTGGCACGCCGGCCTGGCCGCCGGCTGCGCTCAGCCCCTCCAGGTGCAGGCAGCTGCTGATGCTGCGCTCACAATTTAGTGTGACATTTTTCTCGTTATTGTTATTTCTTGCTGGCCTTCTTATCTCCTTGCTGTGGTTTTTTTTTTTATTTTTTTTTAAAGTTTTTTTTCCCTGATACTGTTTTGCCGCCACGGTCTCCGCCAGGCTTCCCGGGGCAGGCGCTCCTACGGGCAAGAGCACATTGTCAAAAAACCCCAGAGCTGTATTTTCCATCATTCCCTCACCGTGGCAAAACCTCCTTTTCCAAGGGAGTTGTTTCCTCCTGTTCTCTTCCCCCAGGTATTCCGTGGAATTGATTTCTCCTCTTCTTTTACAGATGAGATATTCCAGGAACAATCGAACTCATACTGCTTCTGTCAAACTTAATCTAGGATACATTCATCTGGAATATAGCAGGGAACCAGATCCAGAAAATCTGAGCTTCCTTTTTTATCGGGGAGCTCATAAAGCAGAAGGGTGATGACAGGCTACTGAAATTTAAGCAACCAAGAACAGGAAAGATATTTTATTCCGTAGCTGGGATAAAACTTCATGTTCCAGAGATTTCAAGGAGCACAAACAGGGGAGATGAAGGAAGACTGATTTTCTCTTTCCTAAGTAGATGGACGGCTCTGGGGGTGGTTTTTCGGTTGTCTCTGTGCTTATCAGAGGCACGTACACATTTCCTCTCCTAAAGCCAGACAGGAAAAGGGTGACTCCTCGAACAGCTGGGGTCACAACCCTTCACCAGGCAGGGCTGGGGCATCTCTGCTCCTCCTCACCGAGACAGGGCTGCTCCAAAGGGCTCTGTGGGACCAGCTTAGGTGTCTGCCTCAGGAGGAGATGAATCACACCTTGCAAGTGCTGATTTCTCTCTCTTATCTCTCAGAGGAGCCTAAGGTGCCTAGTTCAGATCCAGACGTTTACATAGATGAATCACACCCTCAAGGCCATGGAGAAAATAATGAAAATCTGCAAGCCTAGGCCCAAATCTCTCGAGTCATCTTGAATAATTCTATTATTTTACTGAATAGAATGATCCACTGTCTTTAAATTGCTCCATGCTTTACTGGTAGCAAATGAAGATAAATAAATTCTCTCCCAGAACAAAACCCTCACTTTATTTTCTCCTGAGACAGCACAGGCAGTGGTGTTCCTTTCTGTATGTCCCTTCCTTAGATGTCCTCTTTTTCCTAAATAAGCAGAGAATTCACCTCTGTGTGCAGCCTCCAAGCTCCTCCTGCCTTCCTCTGAGCAGGAATCCCCGAGATTACCAGATCAGAGGCACTTTTAAACTATCCGTGCTTCATTCAGCGTTTCCAAGGGTGTTGATGTTTCTCAAGCCCTCAATGGCTTCTTCAGATTCTCCTGTCCTTTGAAATGCTCGTGTTCAAGAGGGAAATTCTTACCCAGAGAGCTCTCCTCCCTGTGTGATTCAATGATCCAGGTAATGCCATGACAGGGAAAGCCTCACTCTTCCAGCAGGTCAGCCTCAGTGTGTTATCCCCATGGGAATTAAAATCCACACTGCTGGATGTCTCCTTCCACATCCCGTATTTTAAGCAGTTCATGGTGGAGTCATTTAGAAATGGGGAAAAGAGGGTACAAAATGAGAGTATGGAAAATGTGAGTTTGAGAGCAGGTCAGGATTGATGCAGCCCTTCCCATTTCCTCTTTGGTTATTCCTTTGCTTGCTGCCTGTAACTGAATCACCCTGGAAGTGCCTCCTGATCTCTCCAAGCAGGGACCATCCGTTTTTTTTAGTGGAGTGTTTTGCACAGAAAGTCCAGCTCTGATCGAGTGCTGCACTGGCTGCCGTAACAATAAATTCCCATTACCAGAAGCAAGACATATTTTCTTACGCATCCCCTTTGCAGAAAGGCATAAGCTGAATTTTGACTTCAAAGGAGACATCTTTGTTCAAAATGTAACCCTCAGAAATATTCTGCAGTCAATTATTTGCAATTAGAATGAAAAGAGAAACCCCCTTCCCCAAACCGCCGGTAATTACAAACGATCCTTTCATGAAGTATAAATCCAGTCATTAAGGAGTTTCAAAAGTTTTAATTCAGTGGGCAATTAAAAAGAAGAATGTCGAGTGTCGAGACAGGGAACAATGCCGTGGAGTGCTTGGGGTCCTGAGGTATCAATGGGACTTTTAGCGGAAAGATTTTCCTATTGATCGCGGTGGTTTTAGGAGGCAATTCCTCAGCGTGGGATCGTTACCAGCCCTGTAGGACATCTCTGCGGAGCCACCGCTGCCACTGGGGTCGATAGGAGCAAACCGAGGGTCAGCCTTGGCCTGGCAGCCCCAAAATCTCCTCCCCAAAGAGCCGCTGTCACCAGCGCCCAGCCGGGTCCCAGCCATGGGCACAGGGCAGGGAAATCCTCGTTCTCCCGCAGGATGGGCCTGAGGGAGGTGATGCCAGAGCTTCCCAGGTGGAGGTTCAGCTAACAAGGCCTGAGTTACCGAAGTGAGACGTTCCAAGAGCAACATCCCCGTGTTTCCATCAGTGTCAATCCCTGCCCTTTTCCCAGGAAGTGCATAACAACAGCTAAGGGGTGCCTGTAATCCAGGCTCCCCGGAGGAATCATTTTCACTTTTGGACACATCCTCGGGATGGAGCCAGAATGGAAACTGTAGATCTTAATCCTCTCTCTCAGTTTGTGAAGTTGGGAGGAGGAAGGGAGTTTTTGGAATGCTCCTATTTTGAAATTGGGACTCAAATTTATTGCCTTCATTGCTTAAGGGAGGCCTGTTCCTTTCTAGATATTTATTGTCTTTGGTGATGCCGTACGTGTGAGTTCCCCGGCAGCTGCTTTGGGAGGAGGTGTGAGGTGGATCCATAAGGTTCACAGATTTTTCCCACCCATGTGATAGGTATTTGTTGTTTGGCTGCGTGGTTCGGAATCCTGCATCCTGTATTCCTGACAATCTGTGCCCTGCATATGTTCCTGGTGGTGTGGAGAGGTGCCACTCGCGAGGGGTGAACCGGAGAGCTGCATTGCAACTTTCTGGGGGCAGAAATGTGCTCGGAGGAGTGATGGTTTTAATTGAAAATGTGGAAAATCAAATCCCACTGAACGAACATCCAGCGGGGATCTGCTCCCACTGAGAGGGAGGGAATTGCACCAGTAGAAAAAGGAGCCAGCAGCTTCAAAATCCTTTTTGGGGTCCTGTGCCACTGTATAAGGGGGTGATGGATGCCAGGTCTGAAAAAATGCATGAATGAAAAGAGGGAGAACAGAGCTCTGCGGAGTTTGCATTTCAGCCACCTGATGGAAACACTTAACGCTGCTTTTTATTTGATTCAGTCACAGATCGAGTCTGATAAGCCAAATCCAGGCGTACTCAGGTGTGTGGCCATGGAGGAGGAGCTGTAATTTTTCTGCCCTGAGATCATGCTCCTGCACCTTTCTGCAGGCACAGCACTAAAAAAAATACTGTTTTTTATTTGCCATTTCAGTGTCATTCAAGGTTTTATTTTTAGATGCTCCTTCAACCAGAAAGAGCCACACAGAGTTCCCTCAGTGGTAACTGCGTGTTTTCCCCAGGGCAGGGAATATCTGTGTGTCTCCAACAGGCACAGAGTGTCACCTAGCTCCAAATGTGAGGACAGCATTGGAATCTTATTGTCAGGGGTACTGGACAATCCAGGTTTGCAGAGCTTCCATCGGAGCTGCCCCTTCTCAGAGTACCTGGACACTGGGACACGCTCCTTTTCCTGCCTGGTGTGCTCACTGCTGCCTAAAATCGGGGTGTCCGGTGCCTCCTGACTCTGTTCCTGGGAAAGCTTCCCTTAAGGTGCTTGACTCTGAATTGGAGGAAAGTGCCCTAATGGGGCTTTGTTCGAGGAGCACATGGAAAGCCCGGGATCTTGTGGAAAATCTCGGTCTTTTCCCCATTTCCCTATTTGGCAATGCAGTTTTCCCAGGTTTTCTCCTTTCCACCCTCCCCCACTGCCTCTCCCCTTCCCTAGCACAGGTAACCACACATTTTGATGGAGGTTTAATCTCCTTCCTTCCTTCCTTTGCAAACCCACCTCCTCCCTTGCCCCGGGCGCTCTGTCAACTCAAACGCATCGCAAATCAGCCTGACAGTGGAGATCTCCCCTTGAGCAACAGCGCTGGGAGTTTGCTGCTGCTGATCCTCAGATAGGGAGGGTGGGGTGCATTTTCCACATAAACCCCAGTGGCAGCTAAATGGAAGTAAATTTCCATTCCCCATTCCCTTTGTTTCCAGCTTGGGCTGTCAGCTCAGTGGATCCACAACCCCAGGAGGATGCACAGGGTGGGGGATGCAGCCAGGTTAGAGCTGCAGGGACAGTCCTGGTCTGTGCTTGTCACCTTCCCAGGCATTTGTCTGGGCTGTCGGGCTGAGGAACTTGGGCTGCTTCAAACAGTTGAACTAAACTGCACAGACCAACCATTACTTGTGATGCCCAAATGGAACCTGAGAGCGATTACACTTCAAGAAAGGGGAAAAAACTGTTCAAGAGAACAACCTAAGAAGTCGTGTAATTTTCTTTTTTACTCCTTTCTCCATGTTAGAAATCACAAATGTGCCACTGAGTCCTGCCAGAAACACAAACCAGGGCAGCTCTCTGGTCCTGTAGGACCTAAATCAGCAGCTGCACTGACCTGGGACAGAAGGCTTGTCCTCTGTTAAAGAAAACACCCCACATCTCCCTAAATTTTATAGGTACAATATTAGGACTATTGCAAGGGAAAAGCTGAAAACTGGCCCTAGCTTGTGCTGCTTTTCCAGGACTTTTCAGGCTGGTGGGAGGAGGCAGCTCCTGGATTCTCATGAGAACAGAGCAGACACACCAGGAAAATGTAAGCATCGACTTCCTGTCCTTAGAAGCCTGGCTTTTACCCTTCAGTGGCTGAGAGTCTTTGCAGATCTGTTTGCTAACTCAGCTGAAGTCAGAGAAACCCCTCTGACTTTGGATTCGAGAACACAAAATGGTTTGTTTTCCAAGACAGGGTTTGTTTTCCAGAACGTATCGCCAGCAATGCACGGCTTCAGAAGAAATCGCTGTCGGTAGCAGCAAAACAGTTCAGAGACAGAAACAAGAGAGAGACAGAAAGGGAGAAGAGGCTGCTCTGGACCAGCCTCTGGTGATAAACAGCTCTGTGTCACTCTCTGAGCTGCGGACAGCCCGAGCAGGCATTGCAAAATCTGCGGCTGATTCCGTGACTTTGGGAGGCAGGGCGACTCCAAGTGCATAACCCCGCTGCCACTCGGGGAAGGGAGCTGCTCCTGTACCCTGGATTCAGCCAGGAGCTGAGCACTTACCGTGTTTGATTTATTAGTTTTATAAAATGTGGAGTCTTTAATGTTCAGTGCTTGGAGCACACTGTAATTTTAGCTGCATTATTACAGTTGTTGACCAATGCATGAATTATCTTCAAAGGCTTGGAGTTCCTCTGAGCAAGCTTTCCCATTCCAAAGAGCAAGTCAAAGGAATCCAGGAAGATCTGCTCTTTCAAGGAAAATGTGTCACAGGTCGAATGTGCAGGAATGTTCTGGAAACACATTGAGCAGCAGCCCTGGAGAAAGCACAGGGGTTATCTGCTCGCTCAGAACTGTGATCAGTACAACCCACAACGCATCATTTTAATGCCTTAGAAAGGAGTTAGCCTCAAAATCCTGGAGTGGAAGCTGCTGGAAGAGCATCCACCACCAGAGCCTTTGCTAAGCTCACAGGGCTGTGTGGGCTGAACGGGCAGCCTGGTGCAGGGCTCTGTCTGAGCCAGCACGGGGACATTTGTGCTCCTTGTCCCTGCCTGGCCTCTCCTCCAGCACACTTCGCCTCCAGGAAGTGTCACAAGGAAAGCTATTCCCACCAGAATTACATGCATTTAAACTCATTTTGGAAATTGTCTGGGCACAGCCTCCCGTAGAAATGAGATGGCACAGAACTGATTAAATAATGTTTATGCAAATACAAAAGTTGTCAGGGCGTTGTTTTCTGAGCCTTCAAGATCCAGCTTGTCAAAGGCTCCTGGCACAGTGTCAGGTTTCCTGAGCTCGGCTGAGCCAGTAGGAGCTTGATTTGGGGTGGGCAAATGCCAGAGCCCTGCAGAAACCCTTCCCCAGCGAAGAGAGCCTCTTCCTCCGACCTCGGCCGTCGTGGGGCCTCCAGGCTCCCTCCCACACCTCCTGCTGCCGCCTCCTCAGGAGTGTCCCGGTGACATCCTCCCCTCCTCCTCTCACCTGCCTGCCCCGGAGCCCCGGGCTGTCCAGGCAGGAACTCCTGCCCCACTTTGGTGTCACAGCAGTTCGGTCCATCCCGTGCTCAGGCTGAGCTGCTGGAGGAATATTGGCGTTGTTGGAGCTGGGATAATCAGGAACTTACTGACAGGTGTTTGCAAGAGCCCTGGGATGCAGAGATTCCTGCAGAGAGGGCTTCAGACGCTTTTGGATAAATGGGGCAGTACCAGGAATAGCTTCCAGAGATATTACAGTGAATTTCCAACCAGGTGAAATACGTTGGGTTGAATCTTAGTAGAAATATTAACAAATCCTGCCAGAACAGCTCTGTCACAGCCCCGTGCTTTTCCCCATTCCCTGTTCTTTGGTGCGTTCTGGACGTGCAGGCAGGTGACTCCCAGTTCACAAACAGCACCAGAGCCACGGGTGCCATTACTCATCAGAGGAAATATTTGTGCAACTGCTCAGACCTGAGCATGTATTTGCCTGTGTGTTTGTGATGCTTTGTCTGGATACTCTTTTCAACACGAGTCCGTTTGTGCAAGGGCTCCAGGAGAGGTTCGGGAGACGCTGGGACTCGTGGGGGCCACTGGAACCCCTTCCAAGCCTTCGCTTGAACAAACGTTTGCAGATCCTTTCCTGCAGTGTTTACCCAGTCCTGACCTCAGCTTCATTAGCTCAGCAGATTCATTTCCCTGCTCCAATACCTCGCTGGCCAGCTGGAACCACAGGATATTTTTGTGTGGCGTTTTCCAGGGGACCCTGGGGAAAGTCAGTCACTGGCTGATAAGAAACAGAGAGTGTGAAAATCTCCTGGTGTTGTGTGTGCTGATGAGCCCCTCACAGGGGGTGACTTCTGGTGCTTCTGCCAAGAGCAGCTTGGCTCCTTTTGAAATGCAATTTGAATTTACAGGACTGAGTCAACTTCTGTAGGTTTATATAGATTTTATTTTACATCTAATCCATTGCCGGTGGTGTAACAGACCTGGAGTGACATCAGTGTGATCAGAGAGGCACTGGAAATGTCACAATGACAAATGGGAGGGTTTGTACAACTCGGAGGGATAAAAAGCAGCTCCTGCCAGTGAGGGGGCCCTTGGGGAGCACCCTGTGGGGCCATAAAGGGAATTAAACAGCAGAGAGCTCTGAGCCTGCATTGTCCAGAGATCAGAGTTGGGTATTTCTGGTGCCACCTGGAAAACACGAATCGAGGATCACCTCCAGAGCTGCTTTTTGCCATTTTTCAGTGGCTTTGCCTGAGGTGGCCACTGGGGAGGCAGAACGGCCCAGGGCTGGGAGCTGAACTCACCACACTTCGCTGGCACAAGTCCAGAGTGTTTTGGATGAGCAAATCCAAGACCTGCAGTGCTGATGCTGGGTCCGGGTTTGCCGTGCTGAGGATGAGATCAGAACACTCCTGGTGCCGGAGCAGAGATGACACGGAACGGAGTCTGGGCCTACCGAGGCTCTGCTGGACGGGCCCACCCACAAACCCCCAAATATCCCTTCCACGAGTGGATCTCCTGTAAGGCCATTTAGCAGCACAGGAGTGGGACTGATCTGCTCAGTCTTTGTATGTTTTTAGTGCTCTGAGTAGCCCTTCGGTGATGGCAGGAGCATTTGGTCACACAATTTTTCTATGAAATGAAAAACGTGCATTTCAGGTGGATATTTGAATTAATTTAGAAGTGGATAAATCAGGAAAGTGGAGCGTAGTTTGCATTGTCATTTATATTCTTTTTTTTCACGAATAATTGTGGTTTTGGCCAGTAGTGGAAACAGAAATAAATTCCAGAATGTGTGATTTTTGTGCAGGTTTAACTCCTCAGTAGGAATCAGAGTTCAGGATTTAGCTGGGATGGTGCTGAACCTCTGCCTGCATTTGAATCTCCCGTCGTCTCTTCCCACTAAATGCTGGGTTCAGATTTAGGCTTCCGGCTTTGGCCCCTGAGTGCCTTCCAAAAGCCCTTTCATCTCCTGGAACCGGGAGCCCGATCGCTCCGGGTGCTTTAATTAAGCGAAATGAAAGGCGATGATTTCCATAAATAGAAGAACTTCCAAGAGCAGCCCCGGGCCCAGCCCGGCCACCCACCCCGAGGTGCCCCGAGAAGCCACCCGGCACATCCCGCTTCTGCAGCTGGAGCCAAGCGGGGCTTGAACTTTATCCGCGGAGATGCTGCCGATAGGGAAATGGGAGCCGGGGCGTCCGGAGCCCTGCCGGGGTGACGGGGACAGCGGGGCTGGGGAGCTCCCCCCGGAGCCGGGACCGAGGCTTCCCCAGGCCGGCTCCGGCGGCTCCCGGGCGGTGATGCTGAGCGGAGACAGACCCCTAGTGGAGCGCCGGGAGCTCCCCGAGCCTCGCTCCTCTCCCTTCATATTCACCTATTTGGTTATTTTAAGGAAGAGAAAGCAGGATCTGAGCGCCGATCCTTATCTGCCCGCTGCTTTCCTTTGGTCCTGACTCGCCTCGAGCTGTTCTGGAGCTTCATCGTGGGAACACTGCGCTGAAATTCGGGGCTATTTCCATAGGAATACAGATTCCCCTTCTGGAAACCTGCTGGAACTCAGCATTGCCACTGAAATCCAGCTGTGCAAACTCACAACTTCATCTGTGCTGAGGAAGAGAGGTTGAGAATTGCTAAAAACACAGAGAAATGGCAGCTGGGAGACAACAGAACTGTGAGATAATTCCAGAGGGAGTGCTCACCTGGAACTGTCCAGCAAAAGGCAACGGGGAAGTTTCTTGTTCAGTTTGGTTGCCCCTGGTTCTGTCCTATCCAGCACATCTGTCCCCAGAAATGGACACCGAGATTTCTCTGCTCTCATAAGTGGAAAAATCCAATTTTCACATCAGTAATCCCAGCGTGAGGGTGGGATTTTGGGCAGCCAGCAGAGCATCCCTGGCTTCTTCCAAGCTGCCAAATTAAACTGTGCCACCTCTGCCACCCCAGACCCACCCTGGCTGTCCTTGGCACAGCAGAGCTCGCCCCCAGAGCCCCGAATCCAGAACCCTTTGCTGATGGTGCTGAAGGCCACAACTGAATCTGGCAAGGGGCGCTCCATCCTCATAACGCAGAATCCCAGATTCTTTCGCCCCCGTGCTGTAGGATGTTTTCTAAGCTGGCATCTGGTTTGAACAGGGAGAGCTCCTGGATCTGGAGGGATTCACTGAGGTTGTCTCAGGGAAAGGGAGAAAAGCATTCACAGGATAAATCAAACCCAGTGATGTGAAATCAGGGCTGCAATTAAAGCATCGTGGTAGCATCAAAATTCTGAGCTTATGACAAAATCAAAGCAGTTGGTAGCACAATTCCGGGACATTTATTTTGTTGCCAGTGGTTATTCCTTGGTGCATTTTTCTTCAGTGAATTGAATCACAACTAATTGCACAGTAATCACCCAGGCCCCAAGTTCAGATAATGTTGCCTTCCTAATACTTTGTAGAAATGCGGAATCCATTAACTATCTTCAAATGAGATTATTTTTTTTAATTAGCAGGATCTTAGCAAGCCATTACAGACACCGTTCATGCTGCCACACGGAACTTTCCTGGGTGCTTAACACTGCAAGGGGAAAATTATTTTCAATCAATTCCAGTGCTGATAGGGTTCGCAGTTTGCTTTCAAAGTCTGCAAACAAACAGAATTTTCTGACAGGTGAGCAGGCCTGTCTTTGCTCAAGTCGTAATTCCCTTTCTGGTGTTTTTAGGAGGCACCAAGTCTGCTGCTATTGATCGATCTCAGTGAGCTTTAGGTGCAGGGAAACCCTTTCATTGCAGACCTGCCTCGGCTTTCCCTTGGTGCCTTTGCCCAAGAGCCAGCGTGGCACCAATCACCTGGACTTTATTTCCTCCTGAAAATCCCTCTCTTTCCGAATTCCTGGTGAGGCACACCAGCATTTCCTTCGGGTGGCACCAATTGCAGGGCTCAGCCCATCGGCCAGCCAGGACGTGAGCCCTGCCCTCCGCAGCCCACCCCAGGGAGAGAGGCTGGAATTCATCTCTATGGCAACCCCAAACTGCTGGTGAGGTAGCCAAAAACCAGGAATGGGGAGCTGCAGGCTGGGTGGAATCAGTGGATGAGGAATAAACAAAATATTGTGCTGATGTGCTCTAGAAGAATGGATTTATCGGTTATGACATTCCTAAAATATCTTTATTTAATAATGAAAACTTCATTATCCAGCCCTCTGCCGAAGCGTTGCCATGGGCCTCCTGCAGTCCCTGGGAAGATCTTTCATCTTGACAGAAGTTCTAAATTACAGCATTAGAGCTCTGATGGAGAGGAAGTTAGGGCCTGCCCTGCCTGTCCAGGGAAATGAGGCACCCGCTGCTGGCAGAGGGTTATTGAAACCTAATCATTGACAGTATTAAAAACCAAGGAGCACAGAAGTTTTTTTTTCTGTCTGAGCATTGGGGATAAATTAAGTGATAAACCTTGAGTGTTTACCAGAGTTTTATTATTTTATTAAAAAAAAGTAATTCATCTTTATTACAGCCGAGACTATTACATTTGACATCATTAAGGAAGCGACGTGTGGAGACCCTAAAGCCAATGTTGAGATCCAGCTGTCAGAACACGGTGTTTTGTTTGTACCACAGGTGTTGTAGCATCTCTGTGCGTGCTGACCTCCAGAAAGGTTTTGTCTGGGAGCTTTCAGAGCTGCTGAGGTAAATGCGGGCTGTGCTCAGCTCGCAGCTCTGTGTGCTGGGGCTCCTGCCTTGGTGTCCATCCTGAGGTCCAGGGGGGTCCAGGCTGTCGTTTGGGTCAGACCCCTGCTCCCAGGCAGGGAGGGGCAATCCCGGCTGGTTCCTCCTCTCCAACCGCTCAAAACCAGTGGTTAAATCACTGAGAGGGAATTCCCAGCTGGATTCCAGCAAACCAGACACGCAGCGTGGCTGGGAAAATCCGTGTATTCCCTAATTCCTGTGGCTTTGTAAGAGTCCTCCTGCCACAGGCTGGGCTTGGCTTTGCATTTTGGGGTCAGGCAGAGCCAAACCCGCAGTCCCACCCCGATCCCACGGCAGCACGAGCTGCTCTGCAGGGAGCTGCAGGAAACCCGGCCAGACGTGGATTTGTGGGTGTGCAGAACCACCCAGAGCTCAGCAAGCTCCTTTTAGGGGCCTGTGCAGGAAGGGAGGACAGGAGATGTTCAGGGGGATGATTTAAGAGCAAATCTGTTGGCTCTGGGGCTTGTGTACACTCAGGTAAATGAGCTTCAGCCAATTTACTTAAAACTATCCAGGTAAAACTGCTTGTGTAAATGGCTGAAATTAATTTAATATCACTTGAACGTATTAATATAAATATTAGTACGTTAAATATTATAGTATATTAACTTTATCCCTACTCAGCTTCTGAATGTAAAACAAATACTTTTTAATCCACTTTGAGAATGTCCAGGCTGAGAATTTCAGCTCTATTAAACCACAGCAGTGGTACCAAAGCAAATGCCAGGATAATTCCGTTGACTTTCTTCACTATTATTAAGTTATTCCCATTTCTGACAACCCTGCTTAGAAGCAAATTTGGACGTCCAGAGAAAGAGCCAGGTGTGTCCTGGGGAACCGGGCCAGGACACCCTGGGGGTGTTTGATGTGAGATCACTTCTGTCCCCCCAGAAACACCAGTGGCAGTGGGGCTCAGCCTCAGAAGCAGCGGCGCAGTCGGTGCAGCCCGAGAGAAAGGAACTGCCAGGAATGCCCCGCTCAGGCTTTTCAAACACACAACAATATCCCTACAATGAAATACAAACGCAGAGAAAGGAACAGGCTGCTCCAGTGTCTGCTTAATCAATGGGCTGTGAAGAGACTGAGGTGATAAACTGACTGTGCTCAGGGCTAATTTTATGCAATATAATATGTTCATAGGATTAGTCTATTTAAAAATAATTTTAATCAAACTTTTTAAAATGCAAAGCCGTTCTGCACTACTCATTTTCAATATATGCCTTAAAACAGATGAGGAAGGCAGAACCAGATCCTTATTATCCATGCATAATTTAAACAATATCATCAACCCAGTATTGATTGCTGACTAATGTGCTTATTAATTAATAGATATCTTTGTGTTAAATACATTTTTCAGAGCTGTTCTGGGACCATTTAATAAGATAGATGGGGAGTTGCAGCACAGTACTTTGTCATTAAACGGGGAAGTTTTATCAGCAAGGCCTGGAAAGCCCTGCCCGGGGTGGCTCTTGCTGGAAGGAGCCACGCGATGGCCACATCCCAAAAGGGCAGGTGCAGTGCTGGAATTGTGTTTCACACATCAGCTTCCACTTAGAAGGAGAGAGAAGCGCTCTCTGTTTTCCGAATTAGTGCAGGGAAGGTCCTGGTGAGGAGGGGAGCTGGGGAGGAGCTGGCTCTGCTCCTCGGGTGTAAGGAGATCCCAGAGTCACAGGCGCTGCAGACCCGCTGCACAGGGGGCACGAGCAGCCAAATCGGGGACACCTCGAGCCCCCGGCTCCTGCCCTGCGGCTTTTGTGTCTCTGGGCTGTCCGAGCGTCCTGCTGACAGCCCGGCCCTGCCCAAAGCCCCTCTGCCCTGCCCACACTCCCTGCCCTGCCCAAAGCCCCTCTGCCCTGCCC
>VWPU01015200.1:0-44433 GCA_013398955.1 Callaeas wilsoni
AAAGCGTGTTTTTCACAGTGGTGTCTCCTGTTGCTTGCAAAATCATCATTTATGGCCTTGACCATTTCAAATCTGATTTCTGAAGGACTTCCTTTTTCCAAGAAGTTCTCATTCCACTTATTTTAGTTGCTAAAGCCATATGTTTGGCTTTTTTTTCCAAGACATTTTAGCTATTTAAAGCAATATGGTTGGGTTTCCTGTGTTACCTACTGTAAAAGGATACTAAAATTCTTATTTCCCTAGACAAGGTCTTCTTTCCCTAGGTCTTCTAGACCCAGACAAAAGATCATAGCTCTCCATATTTGAATAGCAGTAAAATAGGATCCTCTTCTGTGAGATTCTTTAGAAACCTCAATAGTGAGGTAAAAAAAATAGAAAGCAAGATACCAAGGTAAGACAAATACATAACAGATAAAGTATAGCACTTTGTGGAAAACAAACACTTACAAAGATGCTCAGAAAGACAGGTCTCACTGACAAACAGACAAACAGAAATATAGTAAATTCCAGCATGAAAAAAACAAACAAGAGCATTTAGAAATCCAGTATTTGTAACTTAAGAATTTCTCAAAATAAGAAACTGAATTAGTTTAGGTGACCACCCTGGTTTCAGATGATAAGATTTAAGAAACATCCGGATATAAACAACATTGCCTATGACCATTGCTGCAAAGTTGTGACGTCTCATTGCAGAGACAGGGCAAAGTACAATGTACAATCCTGAGCTGCATATGAGACCAAGTTCTGGAAAAACAGGAGTTCTAGAAGGCGAATGAATAAAATTATTCCAGATTTGAGACTGTTTCAGTAATCAGTCACGAAGAAACACCGGTTCTATAATGATATCCTGGTAAAGCAAAGATTTTACACCTTTTTCAACGCCTAAAACAGAAAATCAAATATGCTCTATATAGCCCACAGAGAGTAACCTGCACTTACTTTCAGCTAAATGTGGGACCAGATTTTCAAATAATGCAGATAAAGCTAAAATATATTACAAAGACACACATTAGGTTTATAGCAGGAGCTAATTTTTAAAGATAATGTCCAGCAGCCTGTAGCTAATCTGACACCTTCACAGACTATTACATAGAACCATGGACTTCTCTCATTCTTTCTCTATATACCTAAAGTCAGAACCTTAGATAATTTCTAAAATATTCTGCAATTACTGTAGCTAGATCAAAGGTAAAACTTTCAAGAGAGAAAACTGGACACCAGAAGGAGCGTTCCAATGTGCATAAAATGATGAAATGAAACCCTAAACAAGGAAAGAGGAAATCAGTTGCAACCAGGTTTTGACTGTGGGGCAGGAAATAAAGCTATTCAAAGAATTTGAAAGTGTTCCAGTCAGACTAGAAGATAAATATGACGAGAACTAATTAAGATAAAACTTTAAATCACATCTGGAAATACTAGCTAGCTATGAATCTCATCATAGGTCATCACTTCCCCTGACCACTACCTGCCCCTTTGCCTTTTCTTGGGGTGGCTACTGTAACTGAGCTGCCTTTTAGACACCCATTCCTTCTTTCATCTGTCAAAAACATTTGAAAAAAAAATTGCAATTTAAGACATCATTAAATTGAAGAGGGATTATTCTTGTGTGAAAGACCAGAATTATTTAAATTTGTTTTATAGATTCTGATAACCTTAAGGAGTGTCATCAGAGCTAGCAATCTGCTGAAATTGTTGTTCAACATACAATATAAACAACTGGCAATGCTGTTACATATGGTTAAGCCCACGCTCACACACATCAGTCCATGTTTATAAATCTCTCCTTAAACTACTGAGTCCTCGAAGGAATATCTCAAATAAATAATACAGGGAGTGTAAGTTAGCGATTACTTTTATTGTGAAGTTAGATGGATAAACTTAGAAAACTAAGCACTCCAGCACTTTAAAGGAAATAGGCTTATTATGAGCATAGATCATGCTAATTTGAACACAACCGCACACACACGCAAAAGCTCAAGAAGACTGGCTGATAAAAAGAGCTAAATTATAAGCAAAACAAAGCCAGCCATTTCAGTCAGACATCTTCAGATGTTATTAGATGTTATGGTTAAAACACAGTGTTGTATTTCACTTAGTTCCCTTTTTATAAATACAACAAACAATGTTACTGATAAACAAGGTTTATTATGAAACTATTTTGCAATAACTTTATGGGAGCTGTTATCCCTAATATGATCAAAGCATGATTTTATCAGCATTTTTTTTTCACCTCTTTATGCCTTTTCTCAGCTTGTGCTTCTCACATGCAAAACACTGTAAGGAAAAAAAACCAAACCACCAAACTGTTTTCTGCAAACTGAATTTTCTTTTCAGCTAAAAGATGGCTGAGAGCAACTAATAGTCCTCTAACAATATAGCAATCATTATTATTGTATTGCAAATGTAAATTTAAATACAGCAATCTTGTAGATTGTACTCACAATTGTTCTTTAATATCATTATCTACAAGCAAAATAATGCAATGTATTTTGCAAAACTGTTTTCCTTGTGTTCTGCAGTCTTTTGCACCACAAAAAAACCTTTGCTTTTCATGCTAAAGCAAAAAATGAAATGCATTTGCATTGTAGCTACATTTCCAACTATTTGCAGTGTTAATTAAAAAAAATTGTAACGGTGACACAAGACTGGAATTCAGGTGCTATACTGAAAAACTGACGTAAGGAATTATGCTGAAAATGAATATTAGTTATATCTGCATTAAGTGTCAGAGTTTCCTATCTTCACTAAAGGATAAGGATTATTTAGGAAGAAATTGCTGGTTTCAGATTTGAAGCTCCTTTGTGTTCTCACATTTCCAGATTCATACAGAAGAGTACCTCACACTACTTTTCAATATTGAGACCTAATGGAGGTACTTAATCTAACATAAATTATACTCCAAGCTTTATAAAACATAACACAGCATAATAAACATCTGGTTTTAACCCAGCCAAGGACAGTGGGTTGTGGATACTCACAAAATGTCATAAGGAAACATGAGGAGGAATGATCATAAAATCATTCAAGAACCACCTGAGAAAACTCCCATGTTGGTCTTATGTCTTCACAGCCAGACACTGTATTTTCTTTCCTCTGTTAAATAGGTTGAATTTGTGCAGCAGAAGCATTAGGGATGAAATCACAGCCCACTCTAGCTAAATGATTTTGCAAAGAGTCTGCGCCATTTCTGCAGAAAAAGGGTCCCAGTTATGTGTGAGCAGCCACGGGCACACAGAGAACTGTGTTCTATTACCTTCTATCTTATCATCTGCTTTCATTATGAAACTGTAATAGCAGAGTTACTGTGCTTCAATTAGTCACCTCCACGTATGTGGTGAAAGGGAAGAAAAAGGCAAGTAATGCTTTTTGTTGCTTTTCCCAATTACTAACATATTTCTTATGCCATGTGACTAAAAGAAGGATATCAGAAGTTATCTCACTTTTCTCTTGAAACTCAAACTCCAGTTTTCAAGACAAAAACAATTTCTAAACGGAACATGGGTAATTAGAGGACAATCCAATTAAAAGAAAAAGGGATCAGGGAAAAAATCATACACATTGCTCCTTCTGTCCACTGCCAATTTACAGTTATATTCATGTTGGAGAGGGAGGTCATTCAGCTTTTCTGGTTTGTTCACTGCATTAACTTTAACCATCAAAATGTGTCACTGAAGTAACCTAACAATGGGCAAATATATTTTTCAGTATATTTCAAAATCCTTTCCAGAGTTCACAGTCCAAAAATACTGTTTGGAATAGTTCCCATTATCACTCTTCTCTCCAACTGTGTTACAAACCACTTTGTAAATACTAGCTCACCCCAGCAGCAAGTAACCCTTACTGGACTCCCATCCTTAGGCCAGCTAAGGGGATAATGGCTCTCCATTACAGCTGCTGTACTGAAAATAGCTTTTTTACAACTAAAAATGCAGAATACATAAAACCAAACCCATCATGAGCATATCTATTTTAGGTGTCACATTCTATTACAGATCACAAGTTTTTTTCAACACAGAGTACAATACAAAGTATTTTCCCCAGAAAATGAGACTATCTATGGAATTTATGTGAAAATTTATTTCCTTTACAGATAGTCACACACTGTTTTACTGTTGCAGTACTGTAAATAACATCATTTTTTTCCAACAACATTTCCAGCAGGAAATGACACATAAACAATCTTCCTCCCAAAAGGTTTATAGTCATCTACCTCCTGTTTTTTCAGGACTCTTACATTGGGTGCCACAAAGGAAATTCTGAAAAAAGTTTGTGTAACACTAACATGCCAAAAACATATACAGAAAAACATCTTCAGTGATTCTGCAAGTGGAAAAGAAAAACCAAAAAAGAGCATCATCACACTGCATTTACAAATTTTTCACTGGAAGGAGAACACTTCAGGTCTTCTTTCCAACATCCTAACACAAATCATTAACTTTGAGTTAACTTTTTCTGCAGTCACTCTCCAGCAGGACTTGTGTGACAAATGTGGTTAAGAATTAATAACCTAAAGTTTCCATTAGGGAACACCTCACATGTACAGAATGCTTACCAAAATATGAAACCTTGCTGCTATGCTAACACATTTTATCACACTCCCTACTGGTCCCCCACATCTTTCATAGAGAGATCAGTCATATCTTTCATTTGCTTTAGGCAGAGGTCTGATAGTAAAACCTTTCTGGCTTCACAGAAATGTATTACTGCAAAATCTTTTGTTAGAGATGGTTTAATGGGTGTCTTGGGGGCATGGGGGTGTGAGTGAGCGTGTGCTTGTTTGTCTGTTTTAGAACAGAAAAAAGTGTCTTCATCGTTTTGAAAACCACATATATTCATGCCAGAAATGGACTGACATAATACTTGCAAAAATGCTGATCTTCTTCTCCATTGTAGCTAAAATGTTCATTAAGAAGAGAGTAAGAGCAGATAACCAAAAATGAAAGAAATCTCTGTTCTGTGATTCGGTCACTGCAGTTTGAGGAACACCTATACAGTTCCTTATGTCACCACAAATCTACTGGTGACCTTTGACACTGGTCATTTTCAGTTATGATGACAAAACTGAAGGACAAAGCAAGAAGGCACTAAACAGAGATTTGGGCCTCCAAAGTATCCCTGAAAATAGTTTTAAAGCTTACACTAATGCTAGCATATAAGGCAGTATTTGCAGGCACTCATTCCAGCCTTGTTCTGCTTGCATAGACACTGCAACAATATATTTAAAAAATAACATCAGCATCAACAGGCACTGTGTGCAAATACAGATAGGCCTCTAGATGCATCATGATACCCTTTGGCCATCACTGGACTAGCTCCCAAAGTTCTGATAAACTCAAGCTCATGCAAGGGTTTCTCCTAAATTCAAACTACCTCCAGGAATGTGAGACTTCTCGGTTTGTTTCCTTTCCCTGTCTTTACTTGTTCCTCTCTTCTCCTTGTGTAGTGGGTCTTTTTCTTTCTGGCTTCTCGTCTGGAAGTGAGAGGAAAGTGATATTCACAGAAATAAGATTAAAGCATAGCTTAGGTCAACAAAGTTCCTCCCTCTTCTGTGTCCAAGATGTTCCAAAAGAATGCTAAGAGCAGTCTCTCTCTCTCAAAACAAACCAAAACAACTCTTTGAATTTAAGAGAAAAAAAAATACAGGACACAGTAAAAAATGCAAACCTTCCTTAAAATCTTGTATTTCAAATACTTTAGCAGTTTCCCTCATTTCTGTATTTTAATAGAAAGCTTTAAGAAGCAATTATTTGACAGATGCAAGTATCTGAAAACCCAAACCCTGTATGACTGCTTAGTGCTTTTCAGTGAGAGGCTGACACTAATACAACTGAATTTCTGAGCTCATTTAGTTGACAGAATTAAGACACTTAGAAAAAAAAAATAGACTTTTGCTGTGTATTAAGGAAAGCATTGTTTAAATACACAAGAAATCTGTCAATTATCATCAGAAATTAATTGGACTTGTCTAACAGTAGAAAGCTCTACAATGCTTTGTAGTGTACTGACCTCCTGGAGATACTTTCACAGTACATTTACAGCAGCTGGCATGAGCCTAACTCATACATTCTCTCTTGGTCAGTTTGTCTGACGGTATTTAACAAAACAATGGATTTGACATTTTCTTATGCACCCTGTTAGGTAGTTCTCCCTATGCTTTAATATGCACTTCCAAGGCCAGCTCTAATGATCTCCCTGACCATCACATTATCATGATTGCCACCAGGAGTTTTGGGACTGGAGTGAGAACAAAGCAATGCCACTAGTTTTCAAATCAGATACTGAAGAACTCTGAGATGCAGCCACAGGGCACCTCAAAGTAAAGATGAGAATATACGACACGATCAATTGTGGAAATGGATTCAGGAACCACTTTTCTGAAAGTTGTTAAGATGGTATCTTGAATACCCTAACAGCCTCTCCTTGTCCCCCTTCCAATAAGTTCTCAGATATTGAAGCTAGCCAGCACCGTTGTGACAATTTTCCTTCACTTTCTTACATATTTGACAACGCTTTATGCGGAAATTCCTGAAAAAAGACAATAAATTCTAATTAAGTCACATATTTTGAAAAGACTCTAAATCATAAAAGATATGGAGAAAAAAAGCTCGCAAATGTATAACAGGTGTTCAACAGATCTATTTCAACAGATAATTGCCTTAATTACTAAGCGCTGTGCCTTGCTTCCAGTCTAAATTAGTCTTGTTTCAATTTTTGTTTGCTTTTGTTTCTTGTGATGCTTTTAGGATTGAAGAGTGTTCACCGAACAAAAATATCCTACCCATGCAAGACTTGCAGTATTTGCAGAAAAGGGACCAGGAATGCCTGAGAAATGCAAGACGAAGGCACTTTTGTGTATATCCTGTGCTTCCATCCAGAATGACTTAAAATTTGTGTCTTTTAACACATTATTTATCTATACATAAACCAAATTATGCTGGACATTCTGAAAGTAGGAAGAACCAGTGAATGGTTAAAAGAAGGGAAAGGAATTTCTTCTGTACACAAGATGTGTTCAACATTCTGTTTCATTGTTCATGGCTTATGTATTTCTAATTCTCTCTTGTGAGTATACAATTGACAGTTATTTGGAGGAGACCTGGGTATACCTTATGTTATCATTTAACTGCTCCTTTCTTTACTATAGTCTTCTTTACTATACAGAACAGTAATTTGAAAAGCAGAGAATCAGTCTGACTTGAATGCTCCAGGAGCCTACTAAGACAGCTCTAAAGAGAGCTCAGAACCAATCAAACCTATAAAGCGATTACTTGGAGAAAGTGCAACACATTTCCAATTTTATCAAAGAGCAAGATTGATAGTTGATTCAGACAATATTTTGGCCTGTGTTTTACCATCTTCTGAAGTAATATAAGGAAACAAGCCTCCATGTTTTAAAATCAGAAAAAAAAATTAAAATTTGATTACTATAAAACCCCTGCAACTGTCCCTGGGTTTCACAAGACCTTAAATCAGACCCTATACACTGCTAAACATAAAAGATGTATATAAAATGTTGTATCAGAAAATATCTAAGTTATTAAGACAAGAACATACAGAATGGCCACAACCTGTGAGAAGATCAAATGCAGATGGGAGTGCAACCATGCAACCATGAAACCTCCAAAGTGAACAAAGCTGCTTCTGTTTGAATATAACTGCCTGAGGCCAGCAGCCAAAATAAGCAAATAGTCTTACTGTGCTTTTACAGTAAATTACGTAATTTCACATTTGTAGATCCTATTACCAGATGACATCATATTTTTGAGTTAATGCTTGAAAATTCTGGCTGAAATCTACAATTGTGAGCTTACTGCGCAAAAGTCTAGCTAGCTGTCCTGAAGTCTAGCTGTCCTGAAATCTTATACTATGTTTTACAATGTGTCAGAAAATGCACAGGCCGCCATAAAATGGTAAATATAGTCATATAAAGGCTCATTTTTACTCAGAAAGTTAAGTATTAGAGTCAAGGATATGCTACCTAGAAAATAAAAATAAATAAATCACCATAAACACAGTGCTTGCTGCATATACTAGCTGGGAGATGACAGAAAAAACAACTGCTTTTTAAAAAAGAATCTGC
The DNA here is from genome assembly GCA_013398955.1 of Callaeas wilsoni. NCBI lineage: Eukaryota > Metazoa > Chordata > Aves > Passeriformes > Callaeidae > Callaeas > Callaeas wilsoni. The sequence continues at coordinate 8,081 of VWPU01015200.1, forward strand.
AGTATAATTATAACAAAACAGGACTATACTAATGAAATGCATGGAATATATTCATCAGGTAATATCTCACTAGGAAAGTGTGAATCAAAAGATAACCTCCAGTCATCATACAAACAGACTACCAGGGGTTACACAAGGTGATCACAAGAACAAACTCTAACACAGTAGCCATTGAAAGGTTCCCTCTAAAAAACAATTTTTTAGTAAGTGTTTATGCAACTCATGTTATACCAGAGGAATAATTTCTGTTCATAAGTACACTACATACAGTATTCACTGGGAGTCACAGAAATTACACATACCATAATCTCTCACCAGTGGCTGTACAGCAGTAATCATAACTCACTGAACTCAGAAAACAGTGTACTATGGGACTATTTGTGTCTACATGTTTAAGAAGATACAACTGATTCACCTAAAAAGAATATTTTATAAGTTTTTGCCTTTGACTTGACTCTTACAAATGGAAGTGGAGAACACTAAAATTTCTGAGAGTTTAACATGAGAAAAGGTTGGAAGAATTGAAGAAGTCATGATGATCAGAAGAGACAAAGACAAAGAAATAAAGGATTAAGAAAAAGACGGTAAGAGTGTATGATACTAAACCCATACATATTACAGTAAAGAAGATATTAAGGTCTTAAGCTTGTATACAAGGAAGTCTCCACAAAAAAAACCAAGGATGGCAAAATAAACAGGCTCATTAAAAATATATTCTGGAAAGGAGTGAAAGCGCTGTCATACTATTCAGCTTATTTCAATTTCTAAGGCAGTTTGCAAGATTGAAGGCAAATCTATCATTCTTGGTTACACTGTTTATAAACAGAACAAGAGTATTTAGGGCAACATCTGCCTGAATTTACCACCAAATGCTCTTTCTATCCCCAATTTGTAAATAAATCTCCTTAGCTTTAAAAATTAAGATAATTGACCTCTTCCAGATCAAGCTTTCAATGATGTCAGTTTCTAACAAGCACAAAAGTGTAAATGTATTTTAGCACACGCTTCAAAGTATTTTGTTTCTTTTCCAGAATCTGTATCATTAAATAAACAAATATCACATTCCCCCTCCTTAATTCTTACTTTAGTTTTCTGTACTGATTACTTTTCAGTCCTATTAAAAATCATCACTACTTTGACTCTTTCATCCAGATTTGCTTCAAGGGAATCTAATCTTTATGTAATCTTTCTCTGTGTTGGTTAGATTTCAGACTCTAAAAGACTAGGCTATATCCTAACATTTTATCTTCCTAACCTTTAGACCTTACCACACAGTTCCAGTCTACTAAAAAGTGCTTGACTATAACAATGCAGCCAGTGTGCTAAGAAGGCACAGAGAAAGAGCTGCAGATTTCATGGTAGTATCATTAGACACCAGAGTTTCAAATCTCAAAGGAGAAAAAAATAATACACATAACCACTCTCTTACACTACTCCTCTTCCAGAGACAAGAGCTCCCAGAATACTAAATATATAAACATAAATATAGGACTTCTGCAATTACAGTACTTTAGCCATAAGATTACAATACAATTACAATTGTGTGCATGTATATATATACATATATGTATATATACACATGTATACACACACACACATCCCTATTATATATAGCATTACTGTAAGAGGAACCAGATTGATTCTGCTGTCCTTTTTTGTCCAATCCATGGATAATCACATCTACTTTGCTATCAAATGCACATGATGAACACAATAACAACCAAAATAAAAAATCAATTACTTTACAAGTAGATGATCTAGGCAAACAGCAGTTTCATAAAAACAGAAAGCACTCAGTATCTGAGGCATATACAGTTGCCCCAGATAATTTCCTATGCAACAGATAAGCAGCAGCTTATCCCAGGTGTTTTTCACTTCTCCACTCTGAGGTACAAAGTAGTTGGTTTCAGAGCTTGGAGCAGAAATTCGCACAGACCACTGAAGTGATTTAAAGAGCATATAACATCCTCTGACCCTACACACCCTGTATCTATGGCAGTAAATACATCTGCCAACTGTATGTCTCAGGATAGGACCTGCTTAGTTAGACTGCTGTAACACTACTGTTACTCTGCTTTTTCAAGCATCTGCCACTCACCATTTGATTCATCCTGGCAGGCAGCTCTGCAGGAATGACCAGCAGCTGCTGTCTGCAGATCCTGACAGTGGATGACAACATGCTTGAACAACACATGCTGGAGATGCAAGTGCTGCCTATTTCAGTATGCTTTTTACAGGATTCTAAGAAAAATGCAGTCAGGACATGGAAGTTTCAATTATTTAAAGGAGCTAAAATAACAAACTAGACAAATTAAGTCTCACTCTGCCTTCCAGCAGAGACAAAGAACTTCCAGTGCAAAGCAGAGGTCCAACTCTTTTAAGAGCAGAGAGCTCAATAAATCAGGCTGCACTTATTAACAGTTAACTTATTAAAAACACCTAAAAGTATAATAAAAATAGGCTTACAGAGGGCATTATAGATAGTAATGAGCTCTGATAGGATTATTAGCAATAATGTTGGGGGAGAAAGTCATAATAATACACATCCCAAAGCCAGTAGTATGGTGGTAACTGCAAACATATTTACTCGAAGAAAGCATGAAGCCCTCTAAATCAACTTATAATCTGTGTGCTGTGGAAAAACAAGTTGATCAGTTTTTAAGCTCAGAATAAAACATATCTTCATAAACAGAAAAGGATTTCCTTTCCCTCACATAAAGGCTGCACATACTTGCATTGTGCTGTAAAGGAAAAAAAAAAACAAAAAACCAAAAACCACCTAAAAGGAAATTCCACACAGTTTGCAGTCTTCTTTCCACCATAAAATCATAGTGCGTTGGCTCCAAAGCTGGGATCTTACACAACCCAGTAGAGTCTGTCTTCTGGGATTATGCGATGTCTGTGTCTCAGAGTTGGCAGAGGGCTGTGCTGTGCCGTGTGCCTGTGGTGGCCTGTACTGGCAGTCCCAACCACTTCCAGCAGATCCACAGCTGGTGGTGACTCTGTGAAAGCATGTTTAAGGGCAGGCAAAAAACACTGGACAGAAAGGGAAAGAGGGAACCAGAAGAGTTAGAAGCAGCAGGGAGAGCATGAAGCTCAGAGAAGGAGGTGCCTTTTTAATCGGCAGTAAATGAAATTAATTTCCCCCAAGCTGAGTTTATTTTGTTCATGATGACAACTGGTAAGTGATCTCACAGTCTTGGTCTTTTCTCCCCCTACTCACTGAGGCAGCGCATGAGCAAGCAGCTGGGTGGGATTTTGGTCCTCAGCCAAGGCTAACCCACTACACTTGGTCAAATGCTAACAAACACTTCCTGGTTTTACAAGAGCAACTACCAGAACAATAGCGTCCAAACATTTTTTGGCATAAAATGTTTCTACATTCCAGACACAACAATGTATTTCATCACAAAGCCTGTTCATGGCCTAATTTTCTAATTTTGTCTGTAGAGAGCTGCCAGGATATGCATCCCCAAGAACACTGGGTCAGTTAGCTAAGGGTAAGTTTGACTTGAAAACTCCAGATTGGGCTAGCACAATACTCATTGTAAACATACTGGGTTTACTAAACTACATAAGACTCTGATCAATAGGTATATCTGAACAAAGATTTAAATTTCTCCCAGTTTATTTAAACCAAAGTGCAATCCACTGAGTATCTGGTTGAAACGATAAGCTTGGTAAACAAATGATGATGCAACACTCATTTTAGATGCAAGAATAAATTTAATCTAAGTTAGTTAAAAATTTAACTGATATAGGCAGTCTGTATCTTTTTCAATATGCCTTGAGTGATGGCTGACTTCCTCATCTTGAAAATACGCAAATCTATAGAGCATTCAGACACAAAATTCAGCAACAGGAAAAGGCATAGATAAAAAATGAACAGTTGTTCTTTAATTCTTTAAAGAACAGTTTTTCACTCAGCCAAGCTTTGGAAGTATTGGTATTTTAACATGTCAAAACCAGAAGAAAGCAAAAATCCTTTAATAGTTATTTGCATTCAGTGCTCTAGACCCCGTAAAACAACTCTTGCATAATGGCCATCAAAAGTCTTTTAAAAACCTCACAAAACCAAACCACCCCTAAAACAAGCCCTACTCTTTCATTTCCAAAACATGGTAGCTGTATGTTGTCTGGAGATAATCTGACCATAGAGTATGAGAGAATATCAAGAAGAAATGTAGATTTTGGGATCAGTGAGTTGTACATAGATTTAATCTTTTTTTTTTTTTTTTTCAAAATGAGCCTAAAACAGAGAGCAGATATGTCCAAAAATCAGCTTTCACCTTTATTCTCAAGATGTTGTAGTTAAGGTACATCAGAAAGCATGAAGGAAGTCACTTAGGCCAGTGGGAACAGAATGATGACAACAGCCTTTGTATCTGTTGAAAACTGAAAGCTCTAACAAGAATGAAAATGGGAAGAATAGTAGACATTAATCAGAGCAGAAGATGGAGAAACAGAACAGGTTACACAGACGTGGAATCAAAAGAAGAAGAAATGCCAATACATAACATGAGCTCTACACAATATCATGATTCTTTCTCACTACGAAAACTCAGTGTTTAATCTTTTCTTATAGTGGTAAGGGAAGAAGAGAGCAACAAGCAATTTGGTGATCTAGGTGTAATCAATTACTCTGCATAATACTGATCATACTGTTTTCCAACAAATCATTCAAAAGTCTGAATGAGAGAGAGTAGAAAACAATTTCTACAGAAACCACGATCAGAAATCCTAGTTGAGATGCAATACTTAAATCTAATCCTTTTCACTATTTGAGAAAAAACTGAGGAGAAACATGCTGTTGGATGCAAAATGATGTTCCTTGTCTCCACAGCAGATTGGGTATTAATATTAAACTGTAGCATGAGAGACGCAGCAAGAAAAAAGGCAGTAAAAAGAACTTGGGTTAATACTGAAATAGACTTCTGTCTTGGGGTGACTCTATGACAATTCTGTATTCCCCATCGCCTGCTTGATCTCTGTAGAATGCAGTCTGTACCTTTAAACTGCAACGAGAGAGAGAAACCAGGGGAACTCTTCAGAGCGGCTTGCTTGAGCTAGCAGTCAGATGTTTACATACTTTTTCTCTGGGCTGGCAGTTTCCGTGAGTTAGGAGGGAAGGGCTTTTTCTCTCTAGCTCTTCGGCTTTCAGCTGACAGGGACTGTGATCTGCATCAGCAGCTTCTGCTCCTTTTTGGACTGTTTTTAGGCTTGCTTCTTTATCCAAGACCAGTTTATCATCTCCAAGACGCTCAGAGGGACTCTCTAGGGAGAATCATCAGACCCTGTCCAGCTTAGGACTGCGGGAGCAGCTAAGATTTACAGACAGAAGGGACAATATAAAATCCACCAGCCTCTTTAGGAGACAGGTGGGGGTTCAAATCCTTTTCTGCCCCGTGCCTGCAAGGGACTCTGTTTGTTAAATAAACAGCTTTTTTGACTTTCATTAGAGAAATTATTTCTCAAACTCATGGGGAGAGGGGCTGCCAGGGCCTGCTTGCCTGGCAGGCAGGAGAGAGAGAGAGAGAGAGAGAGATGCCCCTTTCAGATTGTTTCCTCCTGGATTTGTGTCCAAACCAGCACAACTTCCTAATAAGGTTATGGGATGTCCTTCACAGGAGGTTTCTAAACAGAACTCGAGCAAAAATTTATCTGAAATAACATAGGAATTGATCCTGAAAGCATGAACTAAGTGATCTTTTGAGGTTTGTACAGGCCTGATTTTTCCAAGCATTAATGTTGAGAGCTTCCACTATCAAAGCTAACAGCAGTCAATATAGGTGATCATCTTCCTCATGGAAACGATAATACATACACAGAATCCTCGTTATTTAGATAGGAAATAGACAAAAGTTGTTTTGGGTTTTTCTTAATATAGCCGAATCGTAGCCAAAATTGTTGTTGTTTTTACACATGTAGCTTTCAGAAGACAGACCACATGTGGTATGATGGCTGTCATGTTTAGATATAGCTAAAGAGCTCTAAGGATCGAAAAAAACCATTCTGAAACATATTCTGTTTGATGACACCTGAACTTGAATGTTATCTTCAGGTTTGGACATAATCTTTTCAAGGAAACTATCAACTGTCTACAGATGTTGGGGAAAGCAAAAACCCAGCTCATGCTGGAAACACAGTCCTGAAGAAAACAGGAATTATGAAGAGAAAAATGAGTGAAAAATTAGAAGCAAACTTCCAGCATTCAAGAAAACCACTATGAGGAATGCGGCTATGAGCTTTTCCTCATATTTACTGGGCCTCCAGGGAAAGACTATGAGGAATGGGATTCAGTCTGCAGCCAGGCTATTTTGCTCACATATTAGAAAGAGGCCTTTCAAATATACATACAGTGGAAAAATTATATGATGTCATTAAAGAGCATATGCTAAGACTGTTCTAACCAGGAGACTTTTAAGAACATATTTCCATGTTCTTAAATTTACAGACAAGGTGGTCTAAGTAGATTTAAGAAGGCCTCAGTGAACTGAATCCTTTAAGGTCAAATGACCTTCACACAGCTGTCTCTCTGTGTCTTAAATGCAGCCATTTAAAATTTATGTAGCCATATTAAAAGGAAAATTCAGAAATTAAATATATTTTAATAGTGAACTAGGTTAAAAAATCATCCTTTTTAAAATGTCTGAGAGTTCATCACATAATAATTTATATATAGAAATGTCTACTTTTATACAGATATGGTTTAATAAAAACTTCTGAATTTTAAGTAGTATCAACAGTAATAAAAAAAGAAGATGATCAAACCAATCAAACCAAACCAAGCCAAATCCCCTCAACCTGTGAATAAGTGGTATAGGACCATTACTATCTGGAAAAACCCCATATTCCTTCTGGAGGACTTCCAGTAACCTTGGAGTTTTTTAAACTGCTCAAACCCAAAAGTCAGCAATAAAAAACTGGTTCTAACTCAAAGGCTATATTTGTTTGACTCTAAAATACAAAGATAGGTCAAAACATTCATGGTTTCCCAGAGGAATGCCTTTCATGTACTAAGAAGTTCTGTATCTACTCTTGAAGTAATCAAAGCTTTTACACATCAGCCAGAACAAAGTCTCCCTCTCCCTTAAATTTGTCCTCCTGAAGACCACGACAAAACTCTTCTCAGAGGCACTAAACTTTGTTTTCTAACTCCCATTGCTTTTTTGGTTCTGTTTACTAGCTCTTTTTTAAAGGGGAGAAATCCAAAGTTTCCTTTTGAAATGATCCCAAGGACAGAAAACATGTTGCACTTCACCGACAAGAGCTCAAGCTCTCCAGCATGTGGACAACAGCCATACTATCCAACACATCCTGCCAGTAAGACATGAGAGGTCTAAGGTGAACCAGTATGATATCAAGGGCAAGCAGCAGCCTGCCAGGTGTTGAGACTACACCCGTCTGAGCTCTTCTTGCAGTTCATGTTCACAGCGGGACCATTAAATTCATCTTAAGGGGGCATAGGCCAGGGTGGGAAAAGTCCACTTCAGCAGGGATACCTGGAAATCACACTTATGAACTCATCACTATAATCTCCCCATTTCACCAATTTTTCCACACTTCGCAGGTGCTAATGCCACTCTCACTCAGGGTTCATAATGACACACTATTCTGAGTTTCTTCCATTCAGTTCTTTTATAAACAGACTGCCAGTGAATAAAAATTTCAGCCATTTTATCCACATTTTCAGGGTGATGTAAAAACGTCACAATGTGAATGTCATCATGTAACACAGAGCACTCAAATCATACAGCAAAGAGCCTTCATGCACTTTGGCGTGTTCCAAATCAATGACCAACAATTGCAAGTAAGGTCTGGACATTTTATAGGTACTCCAGTAAAACGTTCAGCTCAGGTAGGTAGAATCTAGATTTATATCTAACTAATACATTTCTTTTGCTGGCCTGGTTATTGTCAGAGGGCACATTTCTTGGCTCATTCATCTAACACAGGAATGGATTCAGACTGCATTATACACATTCCACTTTATTAAGAAAGCAGATGCTCTCTGTAAAAGTCAATTTTAACAGTTTGGCGAAAGTGCTAAAAATACCAGCAGGAATTCAGCCTATCCAAACACATTCCTTATTAACAGAGGCTATTGAAACTGAACTTCACTACAACCAAAATAAACATTCAGAAAGAAACTTCCACAGGCTTAACTCAACTTAAACCACGTTAATTATGAACACCAATAGGCCTCAGATTTCTTACCCTTTCATCATTTCAGCACACTTTGAATGTATATAAACACTGAACTTTAACAGCAAATCAGGTCTGCACTGCGCAAGTAAAAGTCACAGCTATAGAAAAGGGCCACATTCTAGAAAGAAACCAGACCTTGCCTTTCTTTAGGTCTAAGAGAACCTTTGTGAAACAGCATCAATAAATTTTGCAGGATTGCCATATTTTTCTAACATAGTATGGTTTGAACAGCAGTTAAATGGCATTTTGCCACCCCTGTACTGTGAGTTTAGACCAAGTTATAAAAGTCTGTATAGATCCCACTGATGGGCACAATCCTTTACATAAGCATTCACCAAATATTTTCAGGAAACATGATTCCTCTAAATTAGATGATGTTTCAATCATCTGTTACAAAGTTGTCCATGTGATAACACAATGCAAGAGACTTTAAGAGGTCCCACAGAACAGAGATGTTGGTACAGCAAAGCCTGTCTTTGTGAAGACCCCACACCAGCAATCCCCAGGCTGAAATGGGAGGCAGCAGAACCAGAAGCAGTTACAAGGAAGGGTATGGGCCTGCCAGTGACACACTACCGGCATCCAATTCCTTGTCATCCTTGACTGAACCAATACCAAGACAGATTATAACTTGTACAGTGGGTAGAACAGGAGTAGAAGGAAGCAGAAAAGCATCTCTTGAAGACAAGCATTTTGAATTGCCTAAACCAAGAACCTAATTTAGCCTCCTTCTCTGAATCACCTTCACAAATACGGAGGCATCTTCTTCCACTCAGTATAGTGTGAGTCCAAGAAGATGAGCTGATAAGGCTGATGCACAGCAACCTAATATGCAGACTCACAAGTATGTGACCACAAAATTCCCACCTGTACCTTCCCATCTTTGAAGATGTTCTCCTTTGCTTATTAAACCTATTCTCTTGCACTTTTGTAAGAAAATAACCATTGTTTGAAAGTGCTCACCTAAAAGATCACGCTACTTAAAACTTGCACTACACCATTAATCATCTGATTTATTTGGCGTCCAGTATTATCCCACTTTTAAACCTTCCTGATAAGATACACAAGCAGACAAATATTTGAATACTAATAGACAGCTTGCATGCAACAGTTAAAGACACCATATTTAAATGTCATCCCTTGAAAGAAAAAAAGCTATCATAAAGACCTCAAATATTGAAAGCAATTCAATATTGATACAAAAATTAGTTGAATCTTAATAAAGATTAGATTCTCAAGGTCACATATGAAGACACAAAATTATTCTGGAACTGTTCACAGGCAAATAACATTGTCTGACTACTGTCTGACTGAGGTACTGCTTCAGTGAAAGAGATTAGGAAGATGGTGCAGGAAAAAATATTACAAAGAGCAGCTGAGACGCCACATTTTGTGTGTCCCAGGAACATCTTTTTGGCTTGCAGAGAACAGGAAATTAAACACGCCAATGAATCAGATAAAACTGAGAACCACTGGGATAAAGTAAGTATCACTTTAAAACAGTGTTTTATTTGCTGTGTTCCATTTTGCATCACTAATAGAAAGAATTTTTACTGTTCTCTGTGGATCTCAAAATGCAAAATATAAAAGATTCATTGTTTCTTTAAAAATTGAATATTTTAATACGAGAGGTGGTATTCAAGGAAGGGCTACTGTAAACCAGTCTGACTCTAGTATATTCTGCTGAAGAAAAGAAGTAGACTATGCACTGCGTATTGCAACAATTTATAGTTTTTAATGTCATTTGAAACTCTTCCTAGCACTTATTTTCAAGCTTCCTTCCAGCCTTCTCCCCCTTGCCCCACTGCCATTATAGCAAAACACTTAAATATGCTATTAATAAACTAGCAGTGAATTTTTAGGAGTTCCACCCAAACTCACTGAGACTGAAATGTAGCTTTTGTTTGGGGCAATTTAGGTACGGCTGTAACTACTATGTTGTCTTTTGCAAGCAATTGCTCCCAAACTTTGAGAGGAATGAATTCAAAAAGATTTTGATCCTTTGAACTTCATTTGGTAGCTCTGTTTTTCTTCGTATGTTACTATGAGCTGCAGAAAGAGTGAACTGGCTCGACCTGAGCGCAAAAATAGCAGTTCCCGCTTTCCACATCTAGGATCAAACAAAGCTAAAATGAAATCAATGACCATCAGTCTGATGTCACCACTAAATTCACACTAAGTGAGAATTCGTTTTAAGGATAAACAGCTCCCATTAGGGTTAATGAATAAAACAGCTACTTAGGAAAGGATATTAGGAATAGTGTTCAGCTTAGGTAATAGCGAGAACTGGTCAAACTCTGGATAGGCCATTTGGTCATAGGAACCTGTTCCTAGCTCTTTATTACCTGCAACAGGATTGCTTGCTCCTCCGAGAACATCGGTCCTCTATGTGCATTAACAGTGAAGGCTGAGGATATTGTTCCTTCGTTTTCATTCTGTTCAGCATACAAATCTCTCTAATCCAGCAAGAAAGATGTCTGCAACAATATTTCATGCAAGAACTTGCCAAAGGAGATCTACACGCATAGTGAATACACAAAATGCAACCCATTTTCTGTTTCCTGCCATGCTGAGTATTGCACTGCAGAGAAGTTTTACATTAGGCAGAAAACAGGCAGATGGAGGCAAACAATTTGTGTCACACTCTGCTGCTGATAAACTTGGGGATTTCTTTTTATTTTTGTTTGCTTGTTCATTTTCCCCCGATGAGTGTCTTGCATAGAAGTGCTTCCATGGCTTTGGCATTTCAGTTGAAAACTTTTTCAAGTCTTACTTCTGGAGGACAACGTGTTTGTTAGGGGTTTAGGTCTTTTTATTTTTATTTTTTTTTTAAATGAAAGAACATCTGTAGTGAACCACTGGGAAGTTGCAGCTAAATTTTATCCTAAACAAGCAGTTGTTGAACTAAAGCCGAAGCCGCCATCAAGCAACAGACCTTGCAGAAGAGGGTCAGTGTCTTTTTTAATGCCAGTCTCTTTTCCACACTGTGAGCCACCACTGCACAGCCACAAAATTCAGAGTTTACTCAGAAAGTCTGTCCAAGCACATCCAGACAGACAGACAGATACTCATCCCCTTCTCTCAACACCACCAGACTTCCAGAATCCTCTCCTATCTTTTTTTCTGTTTTTCTCCTGGCAATTTTCTTCTCATAAGGTGATTATACAGCCCAGAACATCTATATACCTTTTTCCAGGCCATTATGGTTTGTTTCCAGTTACGTTTTCAAAGCAGTTGTTCTAATAAAGTTTGTTGCTTTATTGGTTATTTAGCACCAATTTGCTTTAGTCCACCCAAACGATCTGTGAACAATGAACCTTCCTGAGAGGCAGGTTACATCTAACTTACATCTAACTTACTTCTTTGAAATATATGGAGCATGTGATAACACTTGGTTGATATACCACCAAAATTCCACAGTGTGGTATCACAAAATTTGAGTGTGGGAAAAAACCCCTACACAATCCCAAAAAATTAACTAATTGAAAAAAAGGAAAAAAAAAAACAACAAACCTTCTATGTCAAGAATACAAAGTACCCAGGCATTCTGTGCATGGTCACCTTCTAAAATACAACAGTATATTTGGGAAATTAGAAATATTTTTTTCTGGATGAAGAGCGACAGGGATATACATAGTTTTAGAGTGATGTTTTGTGCTGAAATTTTGACTACGTATTTTAGTTACTCATTTTTTTCCCCTAGTAAAAATTAACTCTAAATATCTAAATCTACAGATTTCTGCACTTGTTCTTGCACAGAACAACAGGACTTATTCATGAGGACGACAATAAAAAATAAAACAATTTTCATTTCCAATCCACAGTCCTGTTACTCAAAGAGCTGCACTCTTACGTCTCTAGATGCCGAAGGAGGCAGAGAGAGAGTCACACTTCTCTGGCCTGCTGCTACTTGGCTTCTGCACAGCTGAAGGAGGAGGCTCAGTGCTGTGCTCAAGACACTGAAGCAATTCCGCTGACAGATCTCTGGTTCTGCACCACAGCTACACCCACCTGCTGCTGATGTGCTTTGCTACTGGCTGCAGCATTACACCAGCTAAAATCCAGAGAGGTGTCTTAGCAGGCAAACTCACACTATGGAGCCACTAAGCATAACCTAACTCATTTTCTTCAAGCTTTCAGTCAACTGCAGGAAAAGCCTGCAGCAACTGCACAGAGCTATCCAGCTGAAAATTACTCAACATAAAGCTCTGTATTTGCTGTGTGTGTATACTGGCCAATATATTATATTAGATTTAAAGCTTTTCAGACCTAAAAAATAATATGCCATGATTTGGCATGGTAGTTAGAATATATTAAGTCAGGAGGGCAATGATGCAATAGGTAGCTGTGACTGGAAGACTCACTTTAAAAGCACTCTTTCCACAATTAAAATGCTGACTGGATGGGAACAAGGGTATGTTTTTAAATGCTAAATATCAGTGGTTTGTTATTAATTATAGACACGTAATCAAGATTTGTGACCACAGAAGGGGTTTTCCTGTTAAGGAAACTTCCCAGTCTAACCATTGACAAGACTCTTGACAGTCACAGTCTCAGTGTCAGAGATTGTCGCTGTTGGGACCACAGCCCCTTTGCAAGTGCGGCTGCACTGAGCCCAAGGCAGCCCCGCTTGAGTCACTCCACTCTCACCGTCAGACGAGGCTTCCCAGGGCAGGGTCTCAGATGTCTCATCCCACATCCCCATTTATTCACGGTGCAGTAACACAGAAACAGCCCGAGCTGGTGCCTCCGAGGAGGATCCTGAGCAAAGGAACCCCTGGGCTTTTATACCCTCACAGTCCAAGCCACGTGCAAGTCCCAAGTCTTCCAAATCTTGCTCTTCCTCCAGAGCCCTCTGCTCCTGCTGTGCCTCCCAGTGTCCATTCCCCTGGCCGGCGCCACCGCCCTTCGTGCGCTTTGCTATGCAAAGGGTCGGCAGCTCATGGCCTCTTGTCTCTGTGGGCTCTCACCCAGAACTCAGTCTGCATCTCAGTCTGTATCCTGTACTGCAGCCTGCAAAGCGAGCTACCTGCACCAGGTGTATTGCTCAACATTTCACAAAGTTTTAGGTTTGACGTAGGTCTTCCAGGCTTCCAGGTCTCACAGACCGAACACATGTACTAAAATCACAATGACTCTTTATAACTATTGAAGACATTAAATAAATCTAGGTCTATTTAACTAAAATATCATTATTATACAATAGTATTTCTGTCATACTAAACACAAAATGTGGTAAGAAAATCAAAGTAAGTTGTGTGTGTTTTTTGAAAGCTTGGAGGAATTACTTTTAATCTCTAAATGCAATAAAGAGAATTCCCTCAAAGGGTGAAAAATATTATTATTTTAGTATATATTTACAGTTTAATCAGTTATTTTTGCTTATTTTTTTACAGAGCTGGTATCATCACTGCCTTCTATAGAATTAATAGCTAGAAAAACTGGGTTACACTGCCAAGCCTCCAAAACCTTAATCTAGAGACAGGACGAGTCTCTCAATAATATGCCAACCACATGGATATGCTGAATTACAGGCTGCAACAAAGTGCAGAACATAATGAGGGGAAAATCTGGTCTTTGCTTCCATACACAGAAAGCTGAATTGATCCCGTGGTGGCTTCTAGAGGTGTAGAGCTCAGCTGAAAGTTTTGTGGCTGGTACAGGTGTAGGTGCCCGTCCACAGGCACACTTGGGCAGCCTGGGAGAACGCTACCTCCCAAGAGAAGAGCAGTGTGGGCTCGTTGTTATCAAGACTCTGCTGTGTGGTGCCCAGGTGAATAAATTTTAAAACCTGTGTAACAATAGCCTCCTCTATAGGCTAGGACATGTTTTCACAGCAAACAGCACTCCATCTCAGAAGCAGTTCTCAGGAATAACTTCGTCAATCCCAAGCTTGCAGAGATGGGCTGTGTCAGATCAGGCTGAATCCCAAGAGCCATGGAGAAGACAGCCACAACAAGCTTCGCATGGCATCTATCAGTTTGGTGCATAATGTAAGTTAGTAATGACTCTGTTAGAATCTAACAATTTTTCTATTCTAAAACATGTAACAGCTATTTCCATCTGGTTAGTGGGTTTTTTTGACACTGAATAAATTACATCATTCCTGTTTTGTGTAAGAGCACTCCCTTAAACTCCCCCTGCACCACGCTGTCACTGGATGTCAATGCTAAGGCAGAATAAAAATTAATGATTTTAACAAGCTGTATAACGTCCTACTGTGGATGGGCTCCCCTATACCTAATGCCAGAGTTTTGCACTGCTACAGTTAAAGCACACTTCCAGTGCTCTGTGAGGCTGCAGCGAGCATATGCCACCAATTATTTTTAATGAAATCAAATTAAATTCAATGCCAAAATAGCCACACAAAACCTAAAAATTTTCTGGAACAATCTTCCAACCAATATCCAGACCAGGTGTCCTCCCCCTAAAATCATCCACAGACATAATCCAGCTCTATGAGGGTCATTTGGGCTGATGCTGCATGAAAGTGCTAGTTTAAAAACAAAATTGGTCAAACAAATTTTCCATATGAAGAAGCTGAAGAGTTTTTGAGAGCCTGTTGGGCAATGTAATGTAAAGATGTAATGTCATTTAAAAGAAAAAAAAAACTTCATTCCATCCAGAAAATATGCATTACATTGATGTTTCTAAAAACCCAGAAGTTTTTTTTTTCAAAAAATACAAACCTACAAGCTGGAGGGTTTGACTATTGTTTGAGCTAAAGCAACAGTAAAATATTACAGTATTCAGTTTACAATAGTTGTAAAATCATCTTACAGGAAAATGAAATAAATAGGAATCTATTTATTTGATAATAAGTTTGGACTTTTTGGACTGGCATGTTTATGTTGACAGACAACATAGGTGTCAGCAGCAGACTTACGTATTTATGTATCAGCAAATATTTACATATAGGAATGAAACTGTATTTCACCATAATGAATTCCACTTAAATATATCTAAAGATATTAACTTCAGCAATTAATTGTAGTGTCATCTTGCACTAGTTCCTATTATATTCATTAGATGTGCTCTCACCTAATTGGATTCTCTCTACGCTCACCAGTTGTTTTTCCTGTCCTGAGGCTACTCTCTCAGCTTCAAATTTTTGCTTCAGATTTCTTCTTGTTCTCTGCACCCTTGACTACTTTCACTGTTATTTCTACCTAGTCGGATTCTATTGCTGATATTTAACTTTACTAGATTTTACTCTATTAAGACAGGTACCTGACAAACCATTAGTTCTTCCATTTATTTCTACCCACTCACATTTTTGCTTCTTTATATGCATACTCCTTTTTTTCCTTTTCTGTTAATAGTACAGATATGATTAAAACTGAAATATCAGGGGCAAAAAAAGAGTAAAAAATGAAAGAATCAATTGAATACTGTTGCTATAAACACCAGTCATGTCCCTGCCCAACACCCACAAGTCACAGGCGAGACACCCACATGGAATTGTGAGAGAACATTGTTTGGCATCAGTGTTATAATGAAGAAATTGTATGTTAGATGGTCCATATCACATCAATTCCCATTGCAAGTCTGAAAATCTGCAAGTGTAGCTATTGCATGCAGCACTGCTTTCAGTTGCTCCTAAAACAGAGAATTCTTTGTTGTTTGTTTGATCTCCAGTCTTTTCATGCTGTGCTGAGCCAGTGTGTATTTTGGCCAGTACAGTCTCTTCAAGCATCACTACAGCTGCTGCAAATCCCCTAAAATTTAGTAACTTCATTTATGGTGGAGGAAGAGAAAATATATTTTCATATATGAACATAGATTTTATTAAGGTAACGAAAAGTACCCAAACTAAAATTTTTTTTTTCTTAATTCAGATTTGACACTTGATAGTTCTACTGCTTGAAAATATTTTTAAATCCTATATAAAAGTTATTTGCAATATATTATTTTTAATCCATGGTTCCAATATTCTCATAGACTGAGATTGATTTTTGAACGTTTGTTGCATTTATTTACTGTGAATTTTCTCTCATAAAGTGTTTTCAACACAGAAGACAATCACATTAGACCGCCATTCAGAAATAATAAATAGAAACACCTTATTAAAATTGTGACATAAACATAAAATGGAAGTGTAAAAAAGGATTTCCTTAAGAATTATTCCACTTGGGTGATGTCTACCTTCCTGAGATTGTACAAGGATTTTACGCCATGAAAGAAATTGTATTTAACCCTATATATTTTAGAAGCTTGTACATTCTGCTTTACTGGCAGATGACGCCAGAAAACAAACCATCTGAAATCATGAAGACTGTTTATTCAAAAAAGTTATTTTGAATGCAGCAAAACTCATAAGTCTTATTTAAACATATATATAAGTGCATCATTGCCTAAACTAGATCCGCATTAGAATAAAGCAATAATGACAAAATCCCTGATTCTCAATTATGAAGAATAAGCGCTTTCAATATTTTACCCATAAAAACATTACAGCAAGGTTTGATTAAAGCAACACATTGACTGTCCTAGATGAGTATGAAAAAAAAAAAGCAAAAGAAGTAACCAAAAGCAATTGGGAAAGTCTAACACTTAGATTCAGGGTTTGTGGGTTATTGGATGGTCGAGTTGGGTTTCATCTGAAGTTCTAAAATAACTAAAATAAACAGAGATTTAAAAAATTATAGAAGCGTATCTAACTAACAGTCACATGTTAATAATCAGGTGAGTAAAAATTAAGTCGTATGTAACTTTTCATGTCTGTTCCCATGTAATACAGCAGTCCTGGACTTTACTAAACACAGTACTTGTGTTTACTAAAGGTATAGTTCTGTCTATAAATTTCTTCTGTATTTTTTTCCTGAAATACTTCACCGAACAAAAAGAGAAGAGAAAAAGGAAAAAAAAAAAAAAAAAAAAAAAAAAAAAAAAAAAAAGAAAAAAAGAGACAAGTTTTTTCCAGGTCTTCTGCTACAGAGTGTTAAAAGTCAAATTCTCATCTATTTTGTTACCAGAAGAGTAGTTTATCTTAATCTGGTAGTTTTGCAGCTTAAAATTTCATATTGTTCTAGCACAAAATCACTAAACAGGCAAATGTTAGTGAATACCCAAAATGAGTTGGGTGTAATGCAGGGAAACAGAGACCTGTCCTAGGCTGTAAAATTGGTACCTGCATGTTTAAAGTCTAATTGCACAGAACTTATGCAGAAGGAAGTCACAGAGGAAATAAGATAAAAACTAAAGAAATATTTGAGTTTTAAGAGAATTTATTTTTATATGGCAAATAAGATTAAAGAATTTGATGTCTTTTTCCTTAATTAATACACAGTTTACAGGTGTCTTAGAACAATTACAAGTGACCAAAATGTACTGAAGAGTAAAATATCACAATACTACAGGAAGCTGGGGAACACAGAAGGGAATTAAAGGGATAGATTGCAATCCTGAAGTATAAACATAATTGTTCTTTTATTATAATTTTTAAAAATAGAACAGTGCCCAAATTCATATTTCTTTTCATATCTGACTTTACAAAAAGTTTGTCTTAACATAACCTTCTGTCTCTGCATTTCTTTCTCATCTGGCTATTCAGAATTGCTTCCAACAGCACACAGGCGGGTGTGTTTCAGGATTTCCCCCCACCCAGTTCCTCCAACACATTACTTCCTTGAAAAAAGAAGGGCACAAAGATGAGATCCACTATTTGAGTAAGTTTGACAGTGAGGATAAGACATATAAGGTCCATACACGGAAATACCTTTTCCTCACCATGTGCAGAAAACTAGACAGTACTAATAGGAGACAGCTACTAACAATAAAATGCCTATGGATTGTATGCATTTAAATAATTTGGGACATACAACATGAAATGAAATTTTTGTACTGGATTGGAATATAAAAATCTATAAATTATATAAAATCGAGTTCTTACGTAGTCATGTGAAGTCGACATGTAAACTACTGGATCTGACTAACCCTGGAAAGTGGTTTCTCTTTCACATCTGGCAGCAAGCTTCTGCAGAGAAGAGCACCATCTACTTGGCCTCACAAGGAAACAAGACTGTGTTTGCAGACATTTAATTTAGCTTTAATTAAATATGTAATAAGGTTTTATGGTTAGTTATATTAAGATATAAGTAGACATTTACTACTGCTCAACTTGAAAGCGTTATGGGGAAGCTGCTTTATTTGTGAAGAAAGTAGGCTAAGATATGAGATACTGAATAAATACTGAATTTTCAGCCCCAGCTGTAATCATTCCCAGTCTTCTGTTGATGCTTACTGACAAAAATGTTCAAGATAACATAATTCATAGATTATGGCAAAATTAATAACATAATCCTTATAACAAGATAAGTATTCAAATATGAAATTAACCCTAGTACCAGATGATAGGAGAGCAAAGAAAAGAATCCACAAGGAAGTAACTGAAGAGGTCACAGGTTATGGTAACTGAGGAAACACAAAATACCATATAAAACAACTGATTAATTCCACAACATCAGTGGAAAGCAGCAAGAGAATGACACTGATCTGAGTTTCCAGAATGCTGGGAAAGTAAGCTTACAGGTAAACAATTTCACAGAATCATAGTATAGTCAGAGATCATCTAGTCTGGAGATCATCTGGTCCAACACAACTGCCAATTTAGGGTCATCTGGAACAGGTGATGCAGGAACATGTCCAGATGGGTTTTGAATGTCTCCAGAGAGGGAGACTCCATGACCTCTCTGTTCCACTGCTCTGACACTCTCAATGCAAAGAAGTTGAGGTGGAGCTTCTTGTGGTTTGGTTTATGGCTGCTGCTCCTCATCCTGTCACTGGGCACCACTGAAAAGAGTCTGGCACCATCCTCTTGGCACCCACCTTTGAGATATTTATATTCACTAATGAGATGCCTGCTCAGTCTTCTCTCCTCTGGACTAAACAACCCAAAAGTCAACTCACACCTCCACAAGCAAACAAACAGCAAAATCAAACCAAACCCCCACCACTGTTCATGTTTCATGTTCCTGTTCCAAACTCATTATAATTTATCTTCTAGTAAAACATCATCTTCAAGTAGTAAGACTGCCAACTGCACTCAAATGTTGATAACCTGGAAACTAGGGCTGCCATGCTTTACAGTATATCAGTAATGTTCATGCATTTTACTTACTGAGGGACACTTTACAAAGGTAGATGAACACTGGTTGAGTACTTACAGTTACATTCAGGGTCTACTTATGCTACTGTACACCTTACAAATGAAACTCAAATCATATTTCACATGTACCAAATAATAGTGAGTTTTTGAAAAAAAGCAATAAAACCAGATAAAAAGTGCCACAAACCAAAAACCAACAGTAGAGGTTATGTCCCAGTGTAAGTTATAAAAGACGCCTGAGATATTGTCAAGCCACAGTTCACCCTGTGAGCAAATCTGTGACAAATATTTTTCCCTTCTCAAAGGTGGCTGGGAATATGCAGCAACAACTTTATCTATTTCCTGTGCTATGTAGCTCTTGCAGCTCCTTCATGGAGGGTTCCTATCTTACTTCACAACCTGCTCCAGCTCCCAGATTTC
Source organism: Callaeas wilsoni (assembly GCA_013398955.1). Lineage (NCBI taxonomy): Eukaryota > Metazoa > Chordata > Aves > Passeriformes > Callaeidae > Callaeas > Callaeas wilsoni. The sequence goes on from VWPU01015200.1 coordinate 27,816, forward strand.
CTTTTTTTTCCTCTGAATTCACTCATCAGTTTCCTCTGACACACTACAGCCTTGTTACCCGGCTTGAATTACCAAGTAATTTGCTATTAGTAAAACAGAGGAAGAGAGGGGATGTACTGGGAGAAGAAGAGGTATGACATGTATCTTTATGTACCAAGGAGACATCTGGAGACAGAAGAAATCTGGTCCCTTTGCAAGGCAACACCACTGTTGAAGGGATTCAGCCTGTGAGTGATGAAAGTCAGAGGATAGAAATTCATATTGTTTATCAACATGGGAATGGACTCTTGATGTTTATAATCATATTCAGTAGATGATTTAAAATTACTTTTTTTAACACCATGTTTATTAACCCACACCACATTATTCCCAGCAAGTACAATGGAGAAATTCACAGTTTTTCAGTATGCTTCATGAGAATAAGTTGATAATTGTCTCTTTTATAAAGAAAGAACTATGGCACGGAAATTAAGTTTCACATTAATCTCAGTTATAAGTCTATTTCATGTTTGCAAACACTTAAGTCACTCTGCTGGTTTCAGTGGCTGGGGTTAAACCACAGCAGTCACTCATTATGTGTTATCCTCTGTCATCTAAGCATTCCTAGGTACTGTACATTTCCTGTATCCAGGTAAAAAAAGTACTTGGATGTAACACTGGAAATTGCATGATATTCTCAGGCTGAGGTGATCAAACCAAGCTGGCATGGTGAATCTTCACACTGACATATTTTTAAACATGAGTATATTTCACTGTATTGCCAGCAAACAGTATCAGAAGATTTGGCCCTGCCTTTAAAACCATAGTTTTTTCTTGTTGCAACAATGAGAACAATAACAACCATCAAGCAATTTTAAAAACTGAAAATAGCTTTCTGATTTGCAGTATGTGTTGGAGACAATCATCTTCACTTACATTTAACAACTTAGAAAAATGGGGAGACTGCTCTTAGTAAGTTCTACTAAATCTTTACTAACTGGAGCTCACAGTTGTTATCTGCTTCATATTTCCTGTATTATTGGCAGATAAATACAAATGTGCACAAATGTATGTGTATATGCCACTTAAAATCATAGAGCATTCAGCTCAGTGAAGACAAACCTAGTTGTATTTGTTATTCTCCTGCTCATTTTCCATTCTCTTTATAAGAATGAAAAAGTCTATTAAATGTAGGTTTAAAGTAAAAAGGAGTTACCATTTTCTGTTACAAAGCTGCACTCTTTCTAGATCTCAGTCTCTTTGTACAGTATCCTTGTACTACTGGTTAATATGATCTGAAGTTAATATGGTAATTTCAGATGACTGGAATGTTATTATATGGTAATTAGTGCTGAATGCCTTCTCTTCCTGCTGTTTATATTTCAAAGAAAAATAAATAGATAAGGGAATAGTTTCCACTAAAGAAGATTCCATGTGACTCCTACTGATTAATGTTGAAGCCAGCAGAACAAATCTTCTGCAGCTTTACCTAGTGAAAATGTTCCTCTGTCTGTTTTCTCTACACAGGATAAGGCATTAATTTAAAGATTACAGGACTTAAAACAATATTGAATGACAAATGGTATAAGTTAAGACCAAAATTTGAAATAGCAGCTATAGCTTTCTTATGTTTTTCTGTAAATTCTTGGGCTATTTTAGCAGCATCATAAGGTGACTTTCTTCTAAAGTGATAATATTGGCAGATTGTGAATAACCAATTTGAAATGGAGGGAAACAGAAAATTTAAAATTATATTCTAGTAATTGGGAGGACATTAGAACTGAGACTCCTTTCACATTTGCTAAAGATACATTTGCAACTACAAATATCACTAGGCTGTGCAGTGAATATGCAAGTGACAGCTAAGGTAGATTTTCTGGGGAGTTTGTTTATTTTAAGGCTGTTAGAATTCATGCAAAAAAGCAGGATTTCTCAGGCATCCATTTCAATAAATCTTAAAATATACTAAAGGCTTTTTTCCAATTTGCCAACAATAAAAAATTATGCTAGAGGGAGGACTTACTCGAAAGAATATAGTATTCCAGAGAAACAAATACTTTTAAAAATTAATCATCAGGTAACATCGCAATTTAAGAACTTGTATTATGGCTTCTTTATCATCATATCTATATGATTCACTCTGTGGATGACAAGCTTAACTCTACATTGATAAAAACCTAGATTTACAGTAGGAAAACCAGGAAGTGTTATTCAACCTCATAGACTTCTATTTTGTAGAGGTCTCCACAATTACTTTATCCAATCTGAATTTTAAATAAAATTATTCAGAATAAAACTAGCAAATGATTGAGCAATTAAATTATGTCTTCTTGTGAAGACAGAAAAATAGTTATTCTATAAAGCAAGAACTTATGTTGTTTTAGTACAGCATGTTTGGAATAAAGTTCTTTAATTTTTCCTGCAGATCAACTGATAGAAGAAAGAAATTATTTAAGCAAATGTAACCATAGCCTCTCCCTGAAGGAGGAAAAGAAGATAAGCTGTTTCACATCAGGTTTCCACTAGCATATATTTTAACAGATGATACAAGGAATTTTAGCAGGTAGCATTGAAAAAAAAATCTTTCTAATGGTCTCCTGCTGAATTCATGAAAGGTGACTAACACTAGTTAGTCATACATTTGATCATGTATCATACATTTGATGTCTTTAGTGTTTTGACAAACAAAGGTATTTTTATCTGCACTTCTATCTCCACTTTTCTATCTGATTTTCACACACAGTACTGGAAGAGTTAGGAAAGATTCCTAGTGTATGTAAATACACAGCGTCTAGCTAAACGGTTTTTCATCTTCACCATACTATTCAGAGGAAAATCATCCCAGGTTTTTAGATAATAGCACAAAAAATTATCAATACATTTATATTTATTCTTCATGCTGAAGAAAGCTCTCTAATGGAAATTGAGATGCCAAGAGGTTACTCATGGAGGTTACACAGGCTACAAGGCTAATTCCAGAAGCATGACCTGTGATGTAAGTAATGTTCCTTGAACATCAGATACAACAGAGGTACATGCTAGATGAGGATTTGGAAAAGCCTGGAATCCAGTCAATGGCATGTCGAGCCCAGCACCCAAAAAACAGGATTTGCCGAACCCTGTCTGTAATACACCCGGTCTCAAGCACAGACTGCATTGTAAAGTTCAGTGTCCCTGTAAAGGTAAGCCAGAAAAACTCTTCAGATCAAAACACACAATCAGTATTTTCTCTGCTTTATTTACTTAAAATGGATGTCTGCACCTCAAACAGCTTTAAGTGGGATGTATGTCATAACCACAGGTTAGCAAAGATGCAGCAGAAATGCTATCAAGTTTAAAAGATTTTGAAAATTTTCAGCAACAGTCTTAAGTGCATTACATAATTTCAGAGAACTTTATTAGATTCCTCTACTCAACTCTGTTGTTTTCATTCTACCCAACTCTCACTGTTAAAATTCCTACAGCTTTTTAATCTGGCACAATTATACTCTGCATGGCAGAGACCTCTGCAGTAATGCTGAAAGCATACAAACGGATGACTTTGAGAACAAATCAGGCTGTACTCTCCACACAAATACAGTATTACCTTAGTAAATTGCATTTAACTGCTTAGGAACTGATGTAAGGTAAGCATTGCACTGGAAATACAGGTGAATTCTACAAAATAGGGACAATTGCATACACTTCAGATTTAGAAGGACTAATATTAGCTATTATAATTTCTGATGATTAGTTTTTGTATAAGAATTGGCATATATTCACATGTCCCTAATTGTCGGTTCACTACAGGTGGGTTTCATCAAACACAAACTGTAACACCAGAGTAAGTAATTCTCATTAGGTAAGGAAACAGAACTGTTAACAGAACATGAAGCATACAAGTGCCTTAAAATCAAAAACTTATTAGTATATCACATAGAGTATTTTTTTCATATGAACATTTTTTAAATTTAAAAATAAAAGCAAGACTACTCCAAGGAAGATAAATACAAAAATTTCAGAGATAAAGCACAACAGTGCAGCATTCAGAAAGAGTGTCAATAAAGTTTTTCATTTAATGAACAAAATAGTACAAGATGCAAGCAAAACAATTCTACTTTCTAAAATATACATTTATATTGCTTGTAGATGAAAAACCTTGTCAATGCAATTCAACAGTACCAACAAAATCTCCTCCTGACTGTTTTCTTTACAGATGTAGTAGAGAAGAAGGGCTAGTTGAGATTGTTACAGTGCTCTGAAATATGCTGAAGGACTTTCTTCTGTTAGGTATGTTTGCATAGAACGATCTAGAACATAAAAGCTGTAAGGATTACTTCACGTAGTTCTTTTCATAAAAATCTTGAACAAATGTCTCTGAAACCCAGCTTCCAAAGGTACACTAAATATACTACCTGACTGAGGAAATTAACACGTACAGTTCCGCTATTCAAAATACTTCATGTTAGAGTACATTCAAGGACAATTGCCAATTTTAAAAAGAAGAAAGGTTAAACAGAGGATCAACACAATCCCTTTCTAAAATTAATTTTAAGATTTTCTTCTGCCTTGTACTGGCAAGTTTAAGAACCTGCTGACATCAAATTTTAACACTTTTAGAACACTCCTGAAAATAGTGGCAAATAAAGACAGACCTGGTATTTCTCATAAATGCAAACCAAATGAACTCTCCCTACTACAATCATCTCGCTCTACACAGTCAGGAAGACAACTACAATATTTTTAAGTTAACATTGCTCAACCACCATTAACACTGAAAAACAAAGCAATGCCATACTTCTTCCTTAAGGTACTTCTAACGTTGAAAACTCTAGGCATTAAACATTATTATGATCGGTCAGTACACCGAAGAAACTAACTCACTCCAACAGCCTTAAAGAAAATCAATTCAAAAATCACGCAACATGAAACAAAATAACTGACATCCTGCAGATATATTTTTATTTGACATACATAACACAAAATAACAGGAAGAATCATGTTTCTCTGGTTTCCTTCTACAAGGTGTTTTAAGACCAAATCTTGACAGACTTGTACAGAAAAGCACAGTGGCAAAATTTTTGCAGCAAGACAGGGAATGGTCAGTATTCCACGTATTTCCATGCCATGAAGTCTGAAAAGCTACACATAAATCCTTAAAGTAAGAAATGATGCACTACAAGCTTGCATCTGATTTTAAGACAGGATTTTTTTTTTTTTTTAACCACACAGCAGATGCTGAAAGCTGGCAAGATATTTGATGTCTGGGCTGATTTGAATGAAGTGATGCTTTCAAGTTAACACAGAGCAGCACAAATGCACTTAAATTTAAGGGCTTATGGGGTGAGCTTTGAGGGCTAATAATAAAAGCATATGTCCAATTTTAAGCAGAGCCAGGTAGGCAACATTATCCCTTTTTGATTTGCAGAAGTGACAATTTCCCCTTAAAAACCTAGTTAGTCAAAATGCCACCTGTTTTAAAGCTTTAACAGCGACCAAAATACTTACTTACAAGTCAGCTGGCTAATTCAGTGTCTATGTTCTCTCATTGAACTAACATTGTCAGTAGGATGGGATAAACTGGCATTTATTGATGAAAGAAGCCAGCAACAGGAAATACTCTATGCTACAGAATAGCTTAACAGCCCAACACCCAGACCCCCTGAGTACGGAGGTCCACTGGGTTGCCACCAACCTAAAAGTGGGGCATGTGCATGGGAAAACATGTCCTTGTACTGAATCACACTGCTTTATAACAGATGCAATAAGCCCTCACACTTGTTTTCCAAAACTAAGGTGCCGTTTATTTTTTGTAGCAGTTATCTCTATTCATTATTTCTCACTACTACTTGGCAAGAATTTAAGAACTCTTATTAACAGAATATACAGTTTTCATTTAAGAAAGCTACCAGAAAGATGATGTTCTTTAGTGAGTGTATTCTTCTAAAATGGTAATATATTGAGGATAATTTGTACTGTATTAAGCTCTATGGGTTTGTACTATTTATCAGTAATCCTCAAAAAACTTCTGTTCAGCAATAGATGATATATTCTCTGTCTAATGGCAACTTACTTTTATCACTGTCTTAAGAACAAGAAGCTCCCAGTGCCTTCCCACAAGAAATAGTCATCATTCAAAGCTGCAAACAGAAAAGACATGAAGGGCTACATTTGCTACCTAAAATGTGACAGCTGCTGGAGTGCTTTGCCTATACAGAGAAATCTTACCATAGAGCAATTATCCAAACTCTATTTCTCTAGAAACAGCTAAACTATAAGAAATGAAATTATGTATAAATTGCAAAAATGGCCCTTCAGCTTTGTTACCACGTCAATAATCTCTGAAAAAAGACTGTCTTAAAAGTTTCTCCTCTAACACTTCAGACTCAATGTTTCTTAGTTTCTACCCACTGAAGACTCTTACAGGACTGTAGGACAGTAGCTGCATCATGACTATTGAAACCTTTATGGCTCTGAAGTTTCTGCTCTAATCTGCTGTTGGCTTTGGAAGAATCTTATCCTTACTCTTCCCAGACCCGTCTTTCTGTCACTACTTTGCCTTTAGAAGTTTTAAGCCATACCTTGTGTCTCCTTAGCCTACATGATTTTTGATAAAAGATATGGTTGTTCATAGTGATGCTCCTGTATTCAAGAAGTAACAGCAGCACAAGCATTCTTGAGGTTTTTACTACTGAGAACTGCTGCTATAACATAAAGATTTTATTGCCTTTAAGGTTGGTAAGCAGGAAGAAGGAGAAGAAACCACAAAGAAGCTCCCCACTAATACAAAACATTGTCAAGCAGCAGACAAAAATATATCAGAAGATACCTCTTATATAACATCAAACCACTTTATCTAGTTTTATGTAGTGAGAAGTTCAGACAACCTAGATGCACGATAGCTAAAGAACAACTGGTTCATAGTAAATGAATCAAGTTCTTACAAGAATGTTCTAATTGTCTGATAATCAAGCTTTATCCTTTGATTAATTTAAAACTAGCTGCTTCCCTTTCCAAATCAAAGTATTTTTATTTTATTAATGGCACATATTCATTGAATTGCTCTAAATATATACAGAGAAGATGAAGTTCAGCTGAAGAGGTATCACAGACAGCAAATTACCTGTAAAATGTGGCCTTTTTATGCTGCACTAACTGGAAGCTTTGCTGTGCAATGATCTGTTTCTGCACAGTGTTAAAAAGTGTGGTTTGCAGTATCCTATTGTTCAAAGGTACCATCCCATAGAGACAATACATTATCCACATCAGAATACAGTCTCAGGATTATTTCTTTAATTTTGTGCCATGCTCTGTTTGTTAGCTTTTAAACCTCCTTCCCTAGGTTCATGTTTTTTCTTTAACACCGAACTTACCTAATATAATCAAGTTAAGATTTTGTCAAATACATGTGAAACAACGGTGATATAATATTACCATAACAATTTTGGCAAGGAATTTTAATTTCCTCAATAGCCAAACTTTACGACATTAATTTCCAGAAGTTAAAATTTAGTCAGTCCTTCCATGGAGTAACAATACAGTGAGAGTTATAACAACATCAATTATCTTAGCATCCCTTATTAAGCAGCAATGTAAATGATATATTCTTTACTCATCTCTTTATAAACAATTATATCTTATGCATATGAATTCTGCAACAAAAAAGGGCAAGTAACTAAGCAAGAAATAATTCTTATGTGAAGACTAAATGCAAAGACACCTAAATTTGATATCTGAAGGAGTATTATCTCACGTGTGGTGATGTGGCATGGTGGGATGTAAAGTTTTGGCAATGTACTTCATGTTACAAGCCTAAGGACAAAATGGTTGAGGAAACAATGACTGCAATGAATGGCTCTGCAACTGACAAACATAAATAACCTTCCTGACATACTAGCACAGAAAACAGATGGAAGACTCATCCCACTTTGGAATCAAATAAAGTATTTTTCCACTAATTTTCACTACATACATACCAATGTGAGAGGAAAAAAAAGGCATTCATGCAAGAATTTTTCTTCTTCAATTTTTCCTAAGAAGTGACCTGGCAATGGGGAGGAGAGGGGAGGGGAGGGGACGGGAGGGGAGGGGAGGGGAAAGGAACTTAAACAATTGCAGCTCTGATGTTGTTACTGTCTCTTTCACCCTAATAGTACAGAGGAAAGAATAACTAACAAAGCTGTGTGTCTGACCCTCATCTTTTTCACCCTTCTTTTTTTCCTCTACTGTGAAACCAGCTTAAAACTATCCATAATGCTTGAAGAATAAGAAGTACCACCTTTAAAACAGCTTATCATTATCGGTAATATGCTTATAAAGATAGGGGGAAAACACGACAAGTCTTAGTTGATAAAAGGTGCTACTTCTTAATACTTCCTAATAAAAAAGAAGAAAAAATTAAACCCATTAAACACAGATTTTAATTTTATCTGTAGTTAACTATTACTTAAGTCTTTGAGAAAGAAGTTCTAGGTAAAAAAAAAATTCTCAAATTTCCCTTTGTGGTCTCATGGGAAAGGCATCTGATTCAGCAACTCTTCTCAACAGAGTATAAAAATACAACCTTAATTTAACGCTACAAGATTACCAGGGCCACAGTGATGAACTATGTATCCAAAATAGAAATTAATTATGCTAGGAAGTTCTAAAAATATTCTAAGATTAATCATCCGCTTCATTCACCCAGAGAGGTCAATCTACTCAGCTTTTGGTCTTTATGTTCCAAATGTGCAGTTTACACATCAAGAGGATAAACCAGCTGTTAGAGTTGAGACGGTAAGAAACTGATTCCTGTCAGACTTTTTGTCAATCGTGCTTCTTAACAAGTTTAAAAGAACAGCAAGAGTATCATACTTATGAATACAGTAAAAGCCAAGCAGTTTGTGAAGACATTGTTTGCAATTTATTCTTGTTGTTTCTTTAAATGCTTTACCATTTTTAAATTGAAAAAGACGTTTTGTTATATAATTTCTGTACTGAAGCCTTTATAATACCACTGTTAAATATAAGCAGCCATCTTCTAATTGCATTTCTTAAGATTATCTCAATTCTTTATCTTATAATTCATGGCAACTATGAAAACATTTATGAAAAGAACTCAGTTTGTAAAATCATTTCCTAAAAGTGAACCGTCTCATCAGAGCACTGTCTGTAGGAGTAAGTACAGCCTCTGTGCTGAAGTAGCCATGCACTTTTAATGATTAGGCTATTGGTAAGACTTAAAATGCAGAAATAAAATGTCCTTGAGAAGGATCTGGCCATTCTTTACCAAAGAATCAAGGAAGGCAACAGAAAATACTGCCTTTGGAGATCTACTTTTTCATAACTGCAGTTTTACAAACCACATTCAAAACTTGCTCCAGGGTTGTTGCTTTTTGGAGATAAAAGCAATATGTCCTATACTCAACTAAGCAGAAGATGAATAACATTAAAAGCAAAAATATTTTTATACTTCTTATAAATGCCACACTGTTAAGGCAAATAGTTAATAAAAATGAGATATTGCTGAGACTGACCAGATCTTCCTCAGTTAAGAACTAATTCTCAGTTTATGGCAGTGTATTGAAGCCTGCCTATACAAGTCTACTGAATAGGCTAGTATTTCAAAAGCACTGTTTTAACTTAATTATTGCATAAATTATAAACACACACACACACATATACATATATACGCACATTTTTATATATATATACCCTCACTCTAAAGGAACTACTTTTGAACTAGATTAAAATAAATAGACACACACAAACAGCAGGAGATAATTAAGGGATTTCCCCCCTACAGTTAAGCTCCTAAAGAATATTTTACATTCATATATCAGAATCCAGAAATTCATATTCAAAATTACCATTCAAAATAGCTGTCAAATACAGATATTATGTAATTACCAACAATATTTTTTATCATAAGTAATGCATTGAATTTACATCCAAGTGGTAAAGCGCTAAGAGCTGTTAATCATTAAATTACACAGAGATTTTAAACCAATTATTTGAGAACTGAACAAGAAGATGCTTAAGTGCCTTCCTAATATCAACAAATAAATATTAATCTATACCTATGGCAAAAATAACCATGTGTGTACCCACTACTCATAGAAAACTTGCTTCATGGAATGTAAGGACTTAAGTTATCAAATGTTCTCCTTGGTTTTTTTAACTATCCATGATTATTTTTGAGGATGCCTTACAGCTCCTAGCTGGAGAAGAACACTAAAGTTGCTTCTACATTGAAGTTACTTATCTAGATAGCTCCAAAAGCCCAGCTTTCCTAGAGACCTGTTTCTAAATGAGACACTTATGCCACTTGTGTCTTGTTCTATGTAATGTCTCTCTACACCTATATCCACAGGTGTTTACAGGCTAATGAGCTGCTCTCACCTGAAGAAATTAGCAGCTACAATATTACTAGTTTCTAGGAAGCACAAACTTTTGATGCTTATACACTGACTAGCAAAAAGAAAATTACTATCTGCTAAGCAGCTTCGTCCTGTAAGACAGTATAATCAAATGTATCAATTTCTCCAAGTACGACTGACAAAGCTAACAGCCATCCTAGGGTTGGACTAGCTATAGGGCTAGCTAATCCAGCTGGCAGGACTGCAGTACCACTTCAGTGTGTCCATCACTGCCAGAGACTTCTGCCCCTTGATTTATCAGTCAGGCTACTTACTTAAATTTAAACGTACCCAGTCCATTTTCATTAAAATAGAACAGGGTACAATTCCAGTGACAGCAGTCTCACGCAGAGAAGCGACCTTACCTGAAATGACAAGGGCTATAGGAAATGACGGCCCTCAGCCTGTACATTTATAAAAATCTCAACTTTTCAGCATACTTCAATCTCAAAGAAGCTGTGCAAGTAAAACATGGAAAAGTGTAAGAACCACAAAAATACTACCATGCAGACAAGGGGTGAAGGTGTGGGACGGCACTGTAAAGCTTCTGCAGTGTCATAATTTTTATTTATATTTTAAACAATTGTGGGTACTTACTTCATTATTGAAGACATAAGTATTGTAAGTAAGATAAGCAGACATTAAGAAGCTGAAATAAAAGTATGAAATGGAAGTGCATTCCACAAACTTGTCCTTAGTTCACTTGAACTTATTGGAGAGAATGCTTTTCCACAGAGTGCATATAGTACAATCAAGCACTGGATAGTAAATAATTAATATACAGTATAATAAATGTTCAAGTGTCTGAAAGATGGGATTTCCACAAAAGGATAGCTCAAGCTTCTAATCCTGATATAGTAAAATTAATTTCCAAGCAAGCAAAAAGATAGCAAATACATACACTTTTCTGCAATGTGTATTTTGTTGCTGCATGGTTATTTAATGATCTAGAAAGTTATTAATCACAGATACCTATCAGTCTGTGTGGCTTTAAATGCACCAACGTCTGTCTAAACATTCACATTCATCAAGTAGTTCCTTATAAGAGCACTTGTTTTTATTATGCTAATAGCCTAAGCCAAACACATAAGTAAAAACAGCTGTGAAAAAGAGGCAGGAAAGAAGCCTTTGGCACAGAAAGCAACACACTACTATCTTTTATCCTATATCTTTGCATGAACAATATACCGTCAGCTTTTTCTCCCTCATCTTTCGTGGGGCACAGCTTTAATTGGTGGAAGTTTGCTTCAAGTGCCCAGTAGCTGCCATAAAAGGCTTTCTGGGTCAATGAAGTGTATTCACTGCTGTGGATATAGGATGTGCTCAGAAATGAAACAAAAGCACATGATTTTCAAGACAGCAACACATCTTGGCACAGAGATCTTGATCAGTAAGGTCTTGAAAAGCCTGAAGAAAGTTTTCAAAAGACAACTTTTGACCTATTGCAAGATAACGATGAACTAAATTACTATTTGGGTCTTCTAGACTTAGAGTAGAACAAAGTAACTTCAGCTGCAGCCCAGACATAGCGCAGTTCACCTCTTTTGATGGCTCATGAATAAAGGAACCGCTGCCCTACGGCAGTTATCTAAATAGCATAGCCTCCTCATCTCAAAATATCCCATGCTCCGGTCTTAACCTCGAAAAACAAAGTGTACTTTTAATTGGATAATTCCAAGTGCTAATACTCTAGGCTGCAAAACTGCCAAGCCACTTGGGCAAAGTTCCTTTCACGAACTGATTAACATGTAAAGAAACGCATTTAATGAAGAGGTAGTATACTGAAGAATACTGACTCTCGCAAGCCCTCTATTAATCAGAGACTGATTAACTAGGCTGAAAAGCAACAATTGAAGAAATTAAATGGAACATTTTTTGTATGGTTTCTATCACATTCAAGTGTAGGCTACACTACTCTGATTCTATTTCATTGCCTTTTGCACTTCCACACTAGTATTTCTTAGCACAAATCACTTTTTTTTTTTCTGGGTATGGAAGCAAAGATGAATTATAATGAGACCTTTAAGCTTAATTCACTGATGTTTGCTGTTTAGACTGGTTCTCACTTAAGAAGAGGTGGGGAATGGAGTCATATGGCAAGACCAGCTTTGGTGTAAGTCTTGTCAAAGACCCTGTTTCCTCTTCTTTATCAGTCTGCCCACAGGGATGGTAGTTCACAAATATGTGAAAATGGTAAAGGTTTAGGGAAAAATCATTACATTATTTGTTGTGTTTCAATGAAGAAAAATTTTACATACACCAAGTAAATTTAAATAAAAAAGGACAAAAAATTAGAAAATGTTGGAATCTGTACTGTACTTAATATCACTGATTACTATTGGATACACAACAGCAGTTGAAACCAAAATACATTTAAAATGTTAACCCTCCATAATATTTCTTTCTGTTCTAAAAAAAATTCAGAGCCTTCAAATAATTACAATGTCCAGACCTGCCAGCACTGTTCACGTGGTCATGCCCAAGAGTATTTTAAAAGCCTGATGAGTACATGTCTTTGGCATTTACAACTAAATTCTGCCTTGGAAGGAGCTAAGTTTTGCTCCCAGCTCCACAGCTTGACCAGAATTTCACTCCTGCAATTCTAGATAAGAATTTTAGGCATGTGCTCTGATTAAATTTAAATAACCCCCAAACCAACAAACTACATTCTACATTAAAACAATGTGAAGTGTTAAGCGTGATGTGAAGATGTGAAGATAATTATTCAAACCGTCAGTACCAGTACACGTTTGCCTCTACGATGTTGAACTCTATTTGTTATCTATAATAGAAAAGCTTCAAACTGCACATATTCTCAACTAGAATACTGTTTGTGTGTATATTTCTTAAACTTTTCAGACTCATCCTCTCTTTCTCCTTTTTCCATGTAGTGCACAGAATTATTATTTAGGTATGTATTTAGATGGTATGACTGTTTTTACAAGGGTTATAAACACTCAAAAATTCATTGCCATGTTGCGTATTTTCTTCTTCTACGAACATTTATTTTTCATCTAGAATTTTCTATGGACAACATGCAATATACAAAAAAACCCAACCAAATAAAAAAAAGTAGAGGAAACTTTGCTATATCTAGACACTGTGAGGAGAAACACTTACAGGAAAACCAGTTAATTAGTTTTGATCTACCTCTGAATGTTGGTAAAGGAAACTATTGAAAAAGACAAACATTCCCTCAAAATAAATAAATACCACATAGTAGTTCAAATACTGCACAAGTTTCATTAAATGCATTAAGTATATTATATATAGTGTAGCAAGTATCTTTTCAGTTTTTGTTACACTTTCCTAAAATCGTGACATTGTAACAGGAAAGCATCTTCTCACAGCTGATTCTTAAAAAGCAAACTGAACACTATTCCGTGAGACTGCTTTTTGGCACGTAAATTTAAAAAGCAAGAATATATCCAACTGAAGGAAAACCGCAAAAGCAATTACCCTGAAATCTATTAAATTTATTGCAAGTCTTTGCAATAACCTGATAACAAATGCAATTGGGCTTGAGAAAACATACGTTCACAATTATTTTTTTATCTGTTCTGTAACAGCATGCAGAAACATGCTGAATTAAGACACCTATTCATGGAGCATTTAAGGAGTTTTACAAAGTTCCGAAATTGCAGATACAAAAATACAATTTTAATATGGCAAGCACATTAATATGGAGCTCACTAATCATTTTAATAGAGAATGAAATTATGATGCAACACAGTAGACACTCTGTATGCAGTTCAGCCATATTTAAGGAAAAACTCTTTTCAGCTTGTTATGAAAAAAACCCTGTTACTTATACATAATCAAAATTCTTTCTAGAGAGCAGCATTTTAACTGAGTGGAGCAGGAATCCCTGATCTACCTGAGATGCAGGCTGAAAAGGTAGAAATAAAATGGGAAGAAGTGTATACTTTTTGTTTATTCTCAGTTCAGCCTGTGCCTTTCAGAATTGTAGAAGCCTGAATAAATGAAAAGAATATGAACCAGACCACTTCTAATTCTACAATTACTGGCCAAGACTTCATGCAAGGTAGGGTTCCTAATTTCATTTTATGTGAAGGATTTTGTAGATGACCAGAGAAACATGAACATTAAGCAAACCCCTGGATACTTTAATTCTTTCATTTTAAATTGACTTTGCTTGGAACTTCCCTTGATTTACTTTCATTCTTTTTAAGATATCCCACAAGATTCTTGATTAAATTCAGTTAAAAGCCCAATGCTTTGTTTTTTCTAAGAGACATGTGCAGTAGTTGGAGCAAGGTGCTGTCATACTTTTACAGTTCAGTATGTGAATAGACATTACAGTGCCTAAGCTACCACAGCTTCACACAAAGGTTACGGTCCCTTCCAACTGAAAACAGTGAAAAGCTTAAAAATAATCCTTGTTTCATGAATAAGAAACTGCATTTAAAATATTCAAATGTCTGACAGTCCATGAAGATCTGTTAAAGAAAGTTAGAAATTCAGCTAATCAGTATAGCTTAGGACAAACCTGTTTCACATGGAAATTTAAATTTGGATTTCAAAGGCCTGAGCATGTAACACCCACTGAACCGGAGTCTAGCTGAATCAACAGGACATGGCCTGAATAAATGATCTTTACTTAGGTCTGACTGAACAATAAAACCTGTATCATCTGTATCAAACCCAAACAAAACCAACAAACTCCCCTAAGCATTTTGACCTATTCACAGCTAATTTAGCTGTAGTGATAAGTCCTTATGACAACTACAAACTGAAAAGTGCGAACCATCAAGAGTGATAAAATTGGTGAAACAGTCAAGGAGTCTATGTAAATGCACTACCTACTGGTAACACTCTGCAGGTCACAGTGACATTGCATTTTAGGCTGACTTGAGTCCAGGCTGTTTTAGCCTGCCCACCTGTGTCCAATCCCCCTTCCATCAGCAGCTATGCAAGTTACTCCTCCTCTGGCCACTCCAACATCAGAGACTTCCCTTACTCTGAGAAGAATGTATATATTCACTGTCGAACCAGGGTACATTAAAAACTACTTGAAGAACTACATTGATTTTAAACATCCAAATTAGGTGAACTGAACTACATGAGAAAAAACTTCTAACCTCCTGGATACCAGCTGAGTTGCTAAATAAATTAATTTTCTCTTTTAGTGTTTTGTTTTCCTGCAGATATGGAATATTATAGTATGTGATATTTCAATTCTATTTAACAAAACAGTGCCAACTTTTAAAATCCCAAATAAGCTTCTTGATGCTATAAGAAACATTGACAATGTGGTAGAAGGAGATCAAGTGGGGGAAGCTTTTATGTATCTATTAATATATTTTAAACATAATTGTACTATAATAATGCAATTGAAAAAACGACTATGTAAAGAATCTAAAGGCAGAATTGATACCGTGAACTCATATGTTGCCTAGCTCAAATTAACAGCCACAGTTAACAGAGATCTTATATTCTGTCTCTTCTACTCTTTTCTGTACATACCCATGGGCAGAAAAATCCTCAAACAAAAGTTTAATCAGACCTACATCCACAGACAGTAATAGTGGAAAAAAACGCCAGGTACTGGGCGGTAAAGTAGACACTACGTACTTGATGCAATACAGATATAGTCAAACCTCTAAACAATTTTTACTAAAACATTCTTTTGAAGTTAGGGTATTTTACCTATATTTGCATAACAAAATCAAATTTCAAAGGATTGAAAGTCACCATGAAATGAATTCTAATCCTCCTGATATGTCATCAAATACCTTCATCTCTACTGAAAATATACAAGCTATTCTGAAGGTAAAAATAAACGTAATTCAGAAGTTACAGCCAATCTCATAAAGTGCACTCATAAAAAGTGATTCAGAAAAAATAATGAACTAAAATCAACATTTCAGTTTAGCTCAATCACAAACTATGGGCTTAACACTGAATTTGGAATTGATCCTTGACCAAGATTTGATTAGATTTTAATACCGGTTTCTTTAGACTTGAAACACAGACACAGTCTATCATTCTCCATGCAGAAAATACCGAGGAATTTTTCAGCACTTCTCTCTGAAATTCCCTAGTAACTCTGCTAGGAACACAGACACTCCACACTTCAGCATTTCAAGGGTGACCTGCAGAATCGGCAACACACCCATAGCAGCTATTTCAACATGATGCCTAGGATAGCAGGTTTTTTCAGTCATCTCAGGGGCAATGCACTCAGCTCAAAACAACAAAGCATCAAAGGGGCTTGTATTGGTTTTGCACAGCTTGGTTTT
>VWPU01015208.1:0-14984 GCA_013398955.1 Callaeas wilsoni
TGAAACCTCTCCATGCTTTCCCAAATTTCAGCGTGTGAGACTTTTAGGTGTCTGCTAGCAGCTCTGTCCTCTGGAGGCATGTAAAAGCAGGAGGAGGTCAGACAAGCTGTGTTACACTGACAGTGCCTCCTACTCCTTGTAAGTGGTGCTTCCTACGAGCACCAGTGAACTGCAGCGCTAATTCCGGGGAGTTGAAACAGTTCTCAGGTTTCCCTGCCAGCCCTGTACAGTGACACAGCTGGAACAGCAGCAGGAATAAAGAGACACATACATTCTGATTAATAAGCTAGGAACCAAGATACCTACTCTGCAAGCAGCTTCTCAAATAAATCTCACGGGACGTGCTCTAATTCTCAGTGCACTCAATAGGAAGCCAGCTCCTGACTTCACAGAGTCACCTTGAGCCCTTGGAGACTTGGAACCAGTTTCTTTCTCCCACAACAGCATTGCCAGTTCTTGATCTGGCTAACACTGAGAGAAAACCTCCATGCTGAAGCTACATAATACTCTGCAAATTGACCAAAAGGGAAATAGCCAACAGGTTACTTTCTGAAGTAAGAAACCCGTGACTCTCACAGTCAGTCTCTCATTCACATGTCATATGGGTGAGCACACACAAAACATTCCTGGCAACAGCCACTTACTGGGAAACAAAGGCATGGGGCTTTGTCATAGCAAGGACTTCCATTGACACACTACATAAGGTAAAAAAGGTTACTATTGAAGTTACTGTTTCATTATGTTCCAACACTGTTCGGTTTGTGCAGAACGTTAAATCAAATTATACCAGTTGAATGATACTTCATGGAAACGCTTTTTGGCCTCAGGCACGTTCACGGGAGCTTTAAATTCTGCTAATTTGTTACAAACCAGTGAAGTACAGAATACAGAGTAAATAGAATGCATTAGTTTGATAATGAGCAAGACAATCTTTACAGCGTTTTTAAATTTAAAAAAAAACTAGAGAAAACATTGATAATTTTCATGCTTAGAAAACATAAATCATGCATGGATTTCAGTTCTGTACAAAAGCCTCCCTTATATATGTGCTGAGAAATGCAATCAACAGTTTGAAGTTAAATGACATTACTGCTGATTAACATTAAGGGACATCTGAAAGTGATGTCCTGAATGGCACAGCACAATTTTCTCCCAGGTTTTATATCCAAGTTATGCTACTAAAATCTGTGTTGTTCCAGAGATACACATGGAGCAAGTTGCACGGGCCAGAGCTTTCTTTTAGACTGACTACCACAGACCCACCAAGTACAGCTTTGAAATGTCAGAGGGTGTCTTAAATATCCAAGTAACTGTAAATTATAATGATTTCAAATCTGAAACTCCCTTGAGATGAACACAAGACGTGCAGAGTCATCAACTTAATTAAAAAAAAAATTAAAAATTTTAAAAAGAGTATAACAGTTACCAGGAAAAATTATGTGGACACCATGGCCATAGAGTATTGGAAGTCATTTTGTACTCATAGGTGGGCTAATCAAAACCACCTAATATTGAATCTTATATCTAAAACTTCATTAAAAGCATAAGAGACAAATTTGCATCTTGCTAAAAGAGGGATTGCCTGAGCATGGTGGCTTTGGAGATCACACTTGTTCAGCTAATTGGGCTTATTTGATACCTTCTCCACTTAATAAAAACCTGTGCTCTCTGGAAAGCCCGACCTTTTTCAATATGAATTCCCCAAAGAATCAAAAGTTAGCTTGGCATAATAAATACACTACAAAATGGACTGTGGAGCAATTAACCTGAAATTAAGCATAGCTTACATACGCATTTACAAACAGCCACAAGCAGCATCACGCTGTGCTCATGCTCAGAGTGCAAAGCACCAGAAAGGCACATTTCCCTGGAAACCCCTTACCTGTGCTCTGGATAAACAACCAGAGAGCTGCCCACAGAGTCACCTGTTTTGGGGGACAGGTGGGGGATAAGAACCGCACACACAGGAATTCCCTGGAATCAGGCAGTGCTGTGGTGCAGCCTGAAGCCACTACACCTCTCCCTGGGGCTGCTCCCTCTCCTTTGGCCAGGAGTGCTGGCAGATCAGCAGGGAAGGAAGATGTACTGCGCCACTACAAGGTGCAGAGGTTTTTTCCTCTTGCCTTCTTTCTTGCCCTTGCCTCTAGAATTCATTCAGGCCTCTGAAAGCTTGCCTTGGAAGTATTTGGCCCGAATAAAAACCCCATAGTCAAAATGAACAGCAGTGTCCTACTTCCCTTCTTGCCTGGGTCTTCACTCAATCCTCAGAAAAGACTGGAGCAGAAGGAAAGAGAGGAGCTTTTCCAGATCCAGGTAGCAGCAGGTCTTACAATGCCATTCACTCCCACAGTACTTTCTGCAGACCATAACCTAAATATTTTTCTTGCCTTCCTACCTCACCACTGCCTCCAAACAGCACTGCTAAGCTGTTTTAAGAACCTGCACTTTGCAGACAGCTTACTTAAATATATCATTATTACAGCACCGTGGGTGAAGGGAAGAGTAGTCAGAAGCCCTGGAGACTCACTGTTTGTACGTCTGAGAATGATGCAATTTCTGGATCTAAACAGCAACTCAACAAGGAATTACAGGACTTAAGCAATAGTTTACATATTAAGATATCAGGAGCCAGATTCAGCTATGGTACAATCAGGATGCCTAAAGGAAGGCCATTATTGATATCAAAACCTCTAGAAGTAGTAAAAAGCTGACAGAGATGTTGACACATTCTATTTTTGCATGGAAATTAAATTGGTAGGAAGGAGGTAGGAACATTTGCATAAATTATCTTTTAGAAGTTCAGTGCCTCTTGCTGTTTAGAACTTAAAATCATTATTTATTACATCCCATTTCACTGCTAAAGAGATGACCATGAGTTTAGAAAGGCCAGCAAGGATGCTAATGTTGGATTTAAGCCCTGTTTCATTGTGATGCACAGAATAAAGCCCTACTTCAGAATTATATGCAAGTTAACCCACATATCAGCTATTCTCAGTGTATTTGAGTTATCAGCTAGTACTGAAGAATCTCCGGAGACCACGTTGTATTGAACAGACTCCTACAAAGTGTCACCACATGAGGGATGTGGAGGAACAGTCCTACAC
This sequence comes from Callaeas wilsoni, assembly GCA_013398955.1. Taxonomy (NCBI): domain Eukaryota; kingdom Metazoa; phylum Chordata; class Aves; order Passeriformes; family Callaeidae; genus Callaeas; species Callaeas wilsoni. Next base: position 3,105 of record VWPU01015208.1, read on the forward strand.
CTACATCCTTCCAGGGCCCCACTTCCCCTCTCACTGCCGTCCCCAGCAGGCTTGTGCATCTCAACACCACCACAAAAGGCACCGGCGTGCAGCTCTGCGTGTGCCTGTGCTCATGTACAGGCACCTCTGAGCCCCAAAAAGCTTCAGCAGCAGATGTTTACTTCGCTGAATTACTTTGCAGCCCTTTTTCAGCAGCCACCATGTTTAGTTCCATTCTCGCACTCCCATCAGCCAGAGTAACTCGGCAGAGGGTTGGGGGAAAATGGAGTTTCAGAGGCAGTGGATCCATCAGTCAGACACTGATGCCCAGTCTGAACACGCCAACTCCACACCTGGGATATCCAAAATCAGCTTTCAGGAAAACAACGAGTTTCTGCCTGATGCTGTTCAAGCCCCCGCTCCCCACAGGTCGGATCTCTCACATCCCACAGCACTTCTCCTGTTAATGGAAGCTGCCACGCTGCACTGGACCCAGCAATAACAACACTCACACAGCATGTCCCTTGGTAGAAGTACAAAGAAAGAAAGAACCAGAATTTCTGAGTGCTTTCAAGGTTTTTACTCCACCTATACTGCAGCCATCTAATTTGTAAGTGACAGAGCTATGGATCATTTACAGAAATCATCTCCAAAGTGCCAGCTGTAACCTCTCCACCACGCATGGACACCAAGTACATGGAAAGCCACAGCTCACAGTTTTGTTTCAAGGTCTTCCAGTCTGGTCAGGGTTAAATAGAAAGAGCCCTCAAGCTGACTGCCTCAGAAATAAATCAGTGCAGATAATTTACTTATTATTATCATGAGAATCGATTAGCATAAAGAAACAAACAGTGGACCTACCACACACACCACATTTGTACTTGCTGTCCACATGTTGCACCTATTCCTCTGCTCTTTTTCCTCCAACAACCATCAGAATAATTATTCTCAGAGAGCACTAACTGCAGCTCAAGCTGCAGGCATAATTTACACTTCCTTGGAGACCCAATTATAGGTTATAGGAAACAGCTCTGAAGACAACCTCCCACTCTACAGTTTCATATTTATATAACTAAAACCCTCATTGTTTCACTTGCCTTTTGGATCCAGCAGCCAAACAACACCGTGCAAAGAGCTGACTAACTTCAAACCCATTTTAAGTTGACTAAAAATATATATATATTTATAATGAACAGTTCCTCTCTTTAGAATAACCTTCCTACTTCCCTTTCTAGAGGTAAAACATGCACTTGGTGGTAAGTGGCTCTAATTAAAGCAAAAGGGCGTTCTCCTCCAGAATTAATAGATCATTGCATTGCATCACTCACCTTAAATGAGTGCATCAAAACAAGGTTATTGGGTATCCTGGAGATACCACAGCTGCACCAAGGCAGCTAAACTGCCTCACTGTGAACTAAACTGTGGTTTAAAGAACTCTGTAGATGGTTTTTGTTTGTCTATTTATCTTTTATTATTTAAATACAGGCTGAATACAAGCTAAGGCACTGTGTGTTAACACCTGGAGCCTCCTGAAGCCAGTGCACCACATTTCCTATGCCAAAACTTCATACTGGAAACGAGCCTAGAGCCAAAGGAATCCTAGAGCTCAATCCTTTCCCTGAAATAAACCCCCTCAAGATCTCTCTGACCAACATCTTGCTGACTTTTGCATGTGCCTCACTAACAAGTGTTCACAATTAGGGATCTAGAGTTTTTTTATGTATTTATATATATATATATAAAAACACATATATATATAGCACCTACCATACAAGCTGAAGAAAACTATTTTCAGCAGGAAGTAATAAAATGCAGCAAGTGGACATCTGTCAAAAGTTGAAGGCACATTTGCTCTCTGTAAAAGTTTGGTTTTCTCTTGGTTTTACCCAATCTCTTTGCATTTCTCTAATACAAAACCCTCTATTACATTTCATGGCATTAAGTTAACACAACAAAAGCATGGACAGTTTTTGACTCATGCAGAGAATATGGGTAGAAATTATGCTGCCATTTTCCTGGATTTTTGTTATCCAACCCAGAGAAATACAAAAGGGCAAAAAGATTTTTTAAATTAAATTTCAGAAAGTAATAGCTCAACACACTAGTTCAATACAAAGACATAATACAATTAAATCCACCACTTCACAAAGCAATTTACAAAGCTGGGCAACTACTAATAACATATTACTTTACAGGTTAGACTAATTACCCAATTTGGTCACAAAATGTTAAGAAAAACAGTTAGCAGAAATCTCCAAGGTGTTTCAGTACATCTTTTCTCATCTGCCTTCTTCTCAGGGGTCTTAACTGTGGCTGAGCAATTACCTGTGATTTTTCTTTTCTTTAAGGAAAAAAAAAACAACAAACCCTGTAGCTGAGACAGTCTTGCAAAAACATGAACTTCTCACAGATCACCTCCACTGGTCCTCCTTTGACTACTTTTGGAATTAATCTGTTGGTGATATTTAAAGCACTAAATCAATTTATATCACTGAACATCTTACAGAGAGGAAGATTTGCAGATGTGGGGTAATTTATTTTGGCATCCACCTCCAGTTCAGGGAGGAGAGATAAACATAGGAACCTGGATGAATCTGGTTTTGAATGCATTTAGAATTTCATGAGAAAGAGGCAGCCCCAAGGAAGCAAGAACCAGCATTGTACCACGAGTGGCAATTCACACAGGTAGGAGACTGGGAAAGTCCTCATCCAAGACATTTCCATTTCAAGAGATGTGAGAATATTCCTTTTTTCTTACCCAAGCCCTCTCTTGAAAATTATTTTTTCCCATGCAGCAAACAGACTGGAAACACACAACATGCAGATCTGCAGAGGAGGAGAACGTAGATTTGCTGTTACAGGAAGAGAAGGAATAAAAATAGGATAGCAATTCTGGCTTACAAAGAAAGAAATAGAAAAGAAAGACTGAGAATCTTAAAGTTCCCTCCATAGAAAAAGCATATGGGGGAGCCAAACTCACAAAAATAATTTTCTTTTTCCACTCAAATTACTTCCAAACTCTCAGTTCTCACAGCTGTGGATGAACTCTGATGTCTGTGTAGCTTTTCCATAGAAGCTCTGGCTGCTGTCTCAGGGCTTTCATTCGTGAGTCACCTCAAACACACACAGGAATAAAAGTTCCAACCCCCATCAAATGTCAGGACCACTTACCTTCAGCTTCTCAGCAACTCCAATACAAAACAATAAACTAGAAAAGAGCTTTATGTTAGCAGAGTACTACTTGTAGTAAAGCATAGCGAAACCTGCACATTCAAGTATTCTTTTCATGACAAATATCAGAATGACTTCACTTGCAAAGTCGCTCATTTTTTCCATCCTTACATTTTGTTTGAGGAATCCATAGTGAGTAAGGAACACATTTTTCTTACAGGCAATATTTTATATTTACTCGGCTAAAATGATTTAGCACTTGCACTTACAGTTTACCACTGGCACCTGCAGATGATCATACTTAAAGATAACACTGAAAACTGGAATTGTACTGCCCATAACTCAGCAATCAGTACAGATAAGACAAGCAACATTTAACATCGTGCCATCAGCAGAGCTCAAAAATTTATCCTGCCTGACCTATGGTGGCCACTGTTTCAGTCGTTGACTTAATTGAGAGACACAGATGTTTTGCTTTTGCTGCTTTCCTTGCTCATAGATTAACTGAGTCTCTGCATCTGCTGTCCCACCTCATTTACTAGGTAATCACTGTTCATTATTTCTTTCCTCTGGTCTTGCTTTTTCCCACAGAAGTTTCCTATCTACACAAGAATGAAGAAGTAAACAGAAAAACTTCAGGGACACAGAAATAAACTAGTATTTAATCCATTTTGCTATAGACAAACAATTCCTGCTCCACGTGAATTCCTCATCCAGCTTAAAGAAATATCCAATATTTTAACCACTCATGAGAACCTGTAGCTGCACTTCATCCAAGATCAGCAAGTGGTAGAAATTCATTTTTCCACTTGGTAAAGAGAAAGAAGGAGGAGGGGAATGGCTGAGGTGTCAAATGAGGATACATAAAATGTAATGGAGTGCATTTTTCAACAGTATTTTACTAGAGAGGTCCCTCAGACTTTATGACTGAGCATTAAAATTTTTAAGGAGACATTACTTGCAATGACTGCCTTGTTCTCTTTCTCTCCTTCTCCTACCTTCATATCTTTTTCTGTCTGTACCCTACACATGAATAGTCTTTTTCCTTTGCCTTTTGCTTTAGCTTTTTGTGTTTTGCTAGCCTTCCACCAGCGACCTCTTAACACTGATTCCGTTTGTTCTCAAGCCTGAACTAGTCTACTTTATGTCATCTCATCAATTCTGATCACCCTCACCTCAGGGAAGGTATCTTCTCTTCCTACATGTTTCTAAAATCTGCAACAGAAGAGATAATAAATGATGCCTCCCACCAACTAAAGTTCAAAGCCTGTGAAAATACGAGTTATCTATATGCCTTTGCTCTTCTTATAAATTAGTAACGATTCTGGAATGCTTCCCCATGGCAATTAAGACTCATTCAGTTAAAATTACTCTATTCTGTCATCTAGGTTTTATTGCAAAAAACAGTTACACATTTTCTATTAACATCACGACAAAAAACTGTACAAATGACTTCGAGGTTTCAAAAGGCACAGCCAAAAAATGCTTCTCATCCTCACTAATTTACTCAGCTTGTTAGGGTCAGTTACAGCCACAAGGGTTCAGGTAGAAACAAGATTCACAACAAGATAAAAGGAAGCGTTTCAGTGCGCCAGAATACAAATATTCTAATAATAATTATTACCTCCGTTAGAAACAAAGAACTGGATGTTTTTGTGTTGTTGTTGGGGAGGCACTGAAGGAGAGGGCAAAGGAAGAACAAAACTATCACCACAGCCAGTACCATAGAAAGGTCCAGCATGTCAAAAAGATTGCAAAAAAGAATTGGTCTGGAAGCTATCTTGTAGCATTTATTCATTTATTAAGCTACGAAAACCAAATATTCATAATGTCAACTTGATAACTGAAACATTCAGCCCATTCTGAAAAAACATTAAAATGTTGTCTGTCATTTCTCTTCAAAATGCTGCTTTTGGATCAAAAACATAATGAAGGTGACTTGTTCCCAATCCACTCTCTGCTCATACAAATCTTGACTCTCCTAGTTTACCAATTTAAAGCAGTGCTGTGGAAGAATAGACTTCAAAAAGTGCTTCTCAGTCCATCTGTCTTTATAATACTGTATTGCAAAGAGCACAAGCCAGAGATTTTTAAATATTACCTTCACAGAGAACTTCATACTCAGTGGGAATACAGCTGTATCCTTGAATCAAATCCGGAAGGCAGTCCTTACAGAAGGAATGGAGGCAGGGCAGCATTCTGGGTTCCCTCCTGCGCAGGTCCCATTTGCACACCAAACAACTCCTCAACAGATCCAGGGACTCCATTCCTGCTGGCTGGAGCCTGGCCCCGAAAACATGAAGAGTCACAAAATGGCTCATGACAAGCCCTGCACTTCACAAAACACTTGATCACTCAAGTGCAAACCAGAGGGCAACACGGGATGCACAATCAAATAAACAGCATTCACTTAGCCCTTGTGAAAAAAGAAGTTCCTTGCAGCTGAAAATCACATACCTGCTTTACAAAGGAGAATAGCTTTGCAGATTGTTGTGCAGGAAAGTGTGGTTTAAGGTTTACAAACCATGATCCCACTATCTCTCAAGTATTTGCAGCTTCTGTAAAAACTGAACTAATCTGTTCTATTGATCTACTTACAAGCTGAATTGTCACACGCTGTACATTTCCTGCTAGAAGCACTGAAACTGTGCAATTAAAATGATGAGATTCTCTGACTGCTTTTACAATTTCACTCAAATATTTTAGTTTTCAGGTAAAGAAACTAATACCCATATGTCCATCATTTCAGCAGTGCGCGTGAGAAAGCCGCCTTGAAAAATGTACAGCATCTGCTGACAATCTTCTTTATAGAAACTGCACTTTGCAGTAATCAAATTTTAGTTATCGAGATGACCACAGATCAGATTATAGACCAAACCTGAGCTTCCCAGTGTTCCTCCTGATGCCTTGTAGAGGCTGACCTGGAACAGAGGCTGGACAGAGTGAAAGGATAAAGGGCAGGGATTTATTGAAAGGCCTTCACAGGGCACACCTTGGGCAGTGCAGGAGTCTCACAGAGACTGCACCCAGGATGGACACAGTCACACGTTTTTCGGACAGATATAAGTTTTGTCCGTTTGCATATCAGAGGTTAATTGTCCAATTACAGCTTCAGGCAGTGGAGTCCCATTCTCCCAGTTTGCTCCCCCCAATTCACTTTTGTTTACATTTCTCGGAGCCTGAAGCAGTGAGGCGTCCTTGATTCTCAGGCCTAGAGAGGAATTGTTGTGTCTGACAAAAATGGGAAAAGCAGTAGCTGACACTCTACATGGAGCTCAGTTACACACTAAAGAATTGCGGGATTGCAAATATATGAAAATATAAAAGCTAAAATCCTAATGCATCACTCCCACCAGCCTAAGCTCCTCAAGGTCAACTGAGAGTTTCGCACATCATGTTTCATGCTCAGTTCTGAGATTGAGAGACGTTGATCAGATACAGACTGCAAAGGGCAACTCCTGCAAGTTGTGTCAGAGGAGAAAAAGCAAATAAAGCCCCATTTCCTCTGGAGTCACTCTTCCAGCTGATCCAGCCTCCAGGGACCAGAGTCTCGTGTACCTGCCGATTTCCCTGGAAGGCTGGCCCTGCTACCAGTACGATGTAATTGAAGCTACAATCTCCAGATGTCCACAGCACAGAACAGCAGCAGCTCTAACCTTAGGACTACCCATGCTCCTGAGGGATTCTGTCTTCTAATAAGATTCCAGTGGAAAGGGTTAGTAAGCAGATCTGGGTTTGGGTTTTTATTCTACAATGCAAAAAAATTATGAATGTCTCAGAAATTAACAACCAATAGTTTTTTAAGTGTTGTATCCTGAAGTCACTGGTGTTTAAAATATTTCAGAAGAAAAATGGACCCTCTGTTAAAGTCTGCATCCTATTTCATACCTAAGACTCATTCTACTAGGTATTCACCAGCTTGACTGATAAATTACTTAGATAAATTCAATCCTTCCACTAAAACTTCAGATATTACTTCCAAAACCAGGGGTCCCTTTGGAAATGGGCTGTGCCAGTTGTACCTGCGGTTTAACTAACACCGTATCAGTGCCCATTACCCGAGCTCACTTTTCACAGTGCATCTTCATCAACCATCTATCAGAGGCCAGTGTCACTAGAGCAGCAGAGTCCCTCAGCTCACTCCACCTCTGTCATTTCTTGCTGCTCCTGTTGCTAAGAAGACAAAGTAGCACCTACAAAAACATGTAATTTCTGCAGTAGGAAGCTGAGGTCTTAAACTACCACATTGTTGACAGAGAGAAACCACAGCCCGAAGCATCCATGCAGAAAGAAACAGTGCAAAAAAAGGCCAATACTGGGAAATGCTCTGTCACCTTAAAAGCCAAATCTGGGGCTGGATGAGCAGCAGGTTACCGTAAATTTCAATTTAGGCCTTTTGAACAACATACGAAACTGTGTAGAATTTTTTTGGTAGGAAAGGGGAAGAATAAGAGTGAAAAAAAAGTGTTTAAAATTTTGTTCTGAGGCAGGTATGCAAAGTAGTAGCCAGGCAGATGGAAGAGGAGAAGGCTGATGAATATAATGAGCTACAAGAAGGCCCAGGAAGAGAATCCAGGGAATTACAGGCCTGACCTTGATGCTGGGAAAGTTTATGGTGCAGATAATCTCGAGCACCATCGAGTGGCACTTGTGCAATAACCAGGGCATCAGAGCCAGTGAGTGTGGGTTTATGAAAGGGAGGTCCTGCTTGCCCAACCCGACCCCCTCTGACAAGGTGATCCACTCAAAGGATGAAGGAAAGGCTGTAGCTCTTGTCTGTCTGCCTGGACTGCAGTAAAGCCTTTGACACCACTTCCCACACATTCTCCTGGAGAAACTGGCTGCTCATGGCTTGGAGGGGTGCACTGTCCACTGGCTGGATGGCTGGGGCCAGAGAGAGGTGGTGGATGGAGTTACGTTCAGCATCACATACTAGGAAACAGCAGTCCCAGCAGCCAGTGAGAGACAGCTCCCAAACTCCTCTGTATTTTAGAACAAACTGTTCATTTATGTCACAGTTGTCCACAAGCAGCAGTACCATAGGCTAAGATGAACTCTTTTATAACTGGAATGCACATCAACCTCACCCTAAAAGCCCTCTAAACTTAATTATTGCCAAACATTAGGTTAGAAGTTGATTAACTAGGATTCTATCACACATACCAGAAGGTAATTTGCAACTATTAACAATAATTCAAGACTTCAGCAGCGAGCACAAAACAGCTGACAGTGTTTATAGGCTTCTGCTCTGATGCTTAAGGAGCAGCTCGCTGGCTTTAGTTATTTGATCTTTTACCATTAAATCCTGCTCTGGCACGCAGGGTCAAGCCTTGCAGACACCAGAAGTCCTAATTTGATGTTGCAACCAAGCGAGGATCACTTTAGGTAGTCATTTTTAACCGAATACATCAGAACTTCACACACAGCAGTTCCAGAGCTGTGCCACTGCTTGGCCAGCTGTAAGGATAGCTGGCACCAACTCTGTCCCACACCTGGGAACTGCAGGAATTCTGTATCCAGCTTGGAGGGCACAGATTGCAGCAATAACAAGGTACAGATCTTAAATTGTTTCTTCATTTCAGCTCTCCCCTTCTGTCCCACACTGCACCCAGGGATTTCCCCTTCATCCCCTCCTATACCCCACCTTGGTGGAAACAGGACTAGAACTTTTTGCTATCTCCAAAAGCCTCCTGATCATAAAGCTCACTGAATGCAATTCCCATGAGAAGTCTCTTTCACACGGCCTTTCTGGTACACTACTACCACTCTGCATTGCTGCACTGCATTTCTTTGCTCACACTCCTGCTGTTCCAGTCCCACAGGCCAAGGCACCATCACCACAGATTTCCCCTGGGTGTCACTTTAGTGTTCAAGAATCCCCATCATCAGCACACCAAGTCTCCTTCTCGCAGAGAGCTGTAGAGAGGATCACCAACAACAGAGCAGCACAAATACAGAACTTAATTTTGCCACCCCGTAAAGACAAAACCATCAGGTACCTGCACGTGACAGGTACTGAACACTAGTCAGGCAATTTCAAAATGAAGTGAGAAGCAGTCAAACCACTGATCAAAAACTGCCAGAAATAACGAAGCAGATAAGATTCAAGTGTGAACAGTATCTGACCAAGTCCGGAAAGAAGAATCAGAATCAACCCAAACTTCTGTAAATCAGCTCATTTTATCCATTGCGTTTATTCAAAAAGTTTGAATAAAACAAAAACTTTTATGCCACAAGCACACAGGCACCACCAACTTCTTTGATCTTCTCCTCTGCTCTTCTACTGAAGAACTTTGCTTTCACAATGACAGGCTGCTTGGGCAGCTTCCCCTTGCCCAGCACTTTGTAGTAGCCCTAGAAAAAAATAAAAACGTTCAGTGTTTGTAATCAGCTTGCAGGCTTCTACATTCAGGCCTTTTAACACACACCAGTTAAAAAGAAAACCACGATCACCATGACCTCATCCAGACAATTCATGACATAAAGACAATTAATAAAACAGCTGCTGAAGTCACTGCTGGTGAGAAGTGGGGCCTAAGTGGCCAACACAGGTGTTAGATTTGGGAGGCAGAACATCAGCACCTGGCAGGGCAGTGTCTCTGGTTCGGTGGCTGGCTGAGATACAGGACATCACAGCCAGTGAATATGGATCAGATGTTTCTGTCCGAGAACTATAGCACACCAAGACAACCAAACATGTGGAGATGTGACTCTAGTCTCGAGGGTGGACAAGTGACAGGGTGTGAGACCAGTTCCACCACAGTTTTGTACATGGTTTTGTTCCTTCAGAACATTTGAAACAAGTCATCTTTCACCACCTACCCAAAGGAGGGCAGTGCCTGTCCACAAACACGCACACCAGTACGAGAAACGTTCTTGCAGGGAAAAATCTAGCAGCCAAAGTGCCTCTGTAAGTACTTACAGCCCAAGAGATCTGTCTCATGAACCTGAGCACTAAAGCACTGGAGCTTATTTGCAGCTCAGCATTTCCCCAGTGGGACAGGCAAAGCTCAGTCACTCATGGGAGAGCAGGAATGCCAGGGCTGAGTCTGAGCAGGAACGAGCAGGAACTCACCGAGCGCACGACATCAATGACCGGGGCCAGTCCGGCCTCGTTCTTGGCGTAGTTGAGCCTCGTCTGTTCACTGACCAGTGTCCACAGCTTGTCCAAGTTGACAGTGGGACAGAACTTCTGGTTTCTCTTCAAGTGATAGTGTCTCATGCCTACTTTTCCAAAGTAACCAGGGTGACTGTGGAAGAAACATATTCCACATTAGATCACACTTTTAATTCATCCTGAACAAGCAGAACTATAAACTAACAGTGAAACAAGCATCTTATGTGATCGGAGTATCCAAAATGTCACATAATTTATACCTTTTTTCATATCAGTATGTGTAGGATTTAAGTATAACAACGATTAGTATCCAAACCAAGGAAAGATTACTTCAAGTGTTTATTCTCCCTTGAACTCACAACTCAATCCCCCTCACTGCTGAGCCAGCTCCATGAACCCAGGGAGGGCTGCCCTGCCCAGGGAGTTTTGGCACTGCTGTCACTAACCCGGTGACTGGCTGAGCCAGGAATGGCAAAGCCAGTGAATAAAGATTAGTGGTTCCTGTCCGAGGACTCCAGCACACCAGGACCACAGGCAGTGCCCAGATGTGACTCTATAGTCTCGGGATCACACAACATCCCTCACCTTTACCTGATGCAGCCAACAGGATGCAGCTGGGGTTTAACATCACATTCTGAATTTGCTGTGTGGGCACTGTTAAGCAGGGACCACATTGTAACAGGCAAATTTGGTCAAGACTACCTAATGCTGCCCTGAACTCCAAGACACCAAGTGAAAAGGCCTTTGATTTTAGAGTAAGTGGGGACATGAACAGCTATAATGCCACACTTCCCATTAATGGAAAAAATACGTAGGATCGCAGGAAACTTTTATTCACATATAAAAGTTAGTTGCTTCTACTTCAGGAGCGTGCATGTTGTTAGCATATACTTAAGACGTTAGCTTACTATTTATCAAAGTTAATCCTGTGATGGTGCAAACCACCAGCATTACCACGTCCTCCAGGATGCTTCCTGTGTTTGCCTGAGAAGAAAAATTTTAAGCTTGTTACATTAATATCACACATAATACTTAGTGATACTTTCAATGCAAACAAACTAATCATCCTATCTTGTGGTGCGGTAAGGTAGGAATGGATAGAGTTGAAAAAGACGGCACTGTCCTGTAAGTTAGAGATGTCGCATACCCAGTACTGATCGGCTGAGCTCTGCCGAAGTTATAAACCCAGAGAGTCCAAAACGTGCAACACTTGATCAGGCCATCACCGTGGCAGCTGCCCCCGCACGCTGCGGCCTTCAGCACCGCTCGCTACTTCCCTCAGTGCCGGGAAGGCCCTGCACGCACACCCCATTTTTCTGGGATCCGGGAAGAGCAGCAGCATCCCCTCAGTGCTGGGCAAGCCCCGGCGCGGCCGCGCCGCCGAAGCGCCCCAGTCCACCCGCGGCCGCCTCTCCACTCACCCACGCGGCCGTGGCCGTGGCTGACGTGTCCTCTCAGCTTCCGGGTCTTCCTCAGCCTGGAAGGCTGCGGGGAAGGGGGAGAACAGCCGTGAGCCAGGCGGGCAGCGTGCGGCAGAAGAACTCCGCGCCCGCCCCGGGGCCCGCGCAGCCGGGCGCCATGGCCGACCGGCCTCCCCGCGCCGCTCCCGCCCG